>PVLA01001888.1:153568-311774 GCA_004027455.1 Hydrochoerus hydrochaeris
AGGGTCTTGTATGTAGTTTATGTAGTTCAGGGTGGCCTCAAACTCACAGTGATCTTCCTGCCTCAGCCTCCCAAATGCTGGAATTATAGGCATGCACCACCACCCTGACTATCCATTTTTGTTTTGTTTCTGTATTTTTGAGACAGAGGATCACAGTGAGGTCAAGGCCAGCCTATGGAATCCCTGTCTCAAAAAAAAAAAAAAAAAAAAAAAAAGAATAATAATTGGGAAGCCAAGCATGGCAGCATGTACCTACAATTCCAGTTGCTCTGGAGGCTGAGGCTGGAATGTGTGAGTTCAAGCCCAGCCTGGGCAACCAGTCTAGACAACACTGCAAGGCCACAAGAAGAAGAGTTAAAAGCACTGAGGATATAGTTCAATAGTAGAGTGCCTGCGTTCCATCCCCAGTAACATAAGAAAAGAAATGAAGTCGTTTAAGGGCTGAGGAGGTAGCTTAGTGCTAAGACACTTATCCAACATGAGCGAAGCCCCAGGTTTGATCCTTAGCCCTGAAAAAAAAAAAAGGTAACTTGATAAATGATTCACTCATGCTCAGCATCTGTCTTCACTTTGTACCTTTGGCCCTTCACCGCCAGCCTGTACCACATTTTTTCACCCTCCCTGAAGGTTGCCACAGCAGTAAAACACTGTGGACCAGTTCCACACTGGGTTCCCAGGGATGCTCTTTTCCTGTGGTGGTCAGTAGTGTGCTGCTACTCTGAACTCAAGGCTGGGTTCACTCTCTCTCTCACCGACTTCACACATGGCCATTTTTCCTTCCTATGCTAATTCCGTTCATTTCTGAGAACCTCTGGACCTGCCTACAGCTTCTCTTTTTCAGGGGTTTATGTCTGCCTAATTAAGGTAAGACCACAATCAAAGGAGTTGCTCCAAGCCCTCAGTGTGGCCGATACCTCGGTGTATGGATGGGCCACACTGGTCAGCGACAGTACCAAGTACGGGATGCAGAGAATCCTCATTCCTTTCACCCCTGCATTCTACGTCAACCAGTCCGAACTGCTCCTCAGCCACAAGCTAGACGCTGGTGTGATTAGGGTTCAGGGAGTGGACAGAGTTCTTGAGAACCTACAGGTAGGTTAATGTCAGAGCCAAAATGGTAAAGGAGACCAGAGGTTAGAAAAAGATTTTTCACTCTCATTCTTAAGGTAAAGGAATTTTTCTGGGTGATCTGATAAAAATCAGTATAGGAAACTGCTAAATGATAAAAACATGTCCCTTCACAGTGCCAGACAGAATTAAAAATCTAGGTCATGGGTTTCTTCATCTCTTTAAAAGAACCTATAGAATTTATCTGAAGTCTTTTTTTTTGTATTTTTTTTATTGTCTTTTGAGACAGGTTCTCACTCCGTTGTGGCAATCCTCTTGCCTGTCTCCTGGGATTATAGGTGTGCAACACTACACCCAGTTTATTATGTATTTTTATTAGTATATTTGCAATACATGATACCGTTTATCATAGAGCTGGTACGTGCACATAGCATATCACTTATGCCCCTTCTCCTCCCATTCCTGCCTGCTCCTTCCAATGCTTGATCCTCTTCCACTTGAAAAAAATTCTATTTCCATTTTGTCTTTTTTTTTTTTAAATCTTTTCCTCTTCCTTCCCTCCCCATCTTTTTTTTTTAATTTAGGATGGCCTTGAACTCAGTATGTAACCTAGGCTGACCTCAAATTCAGTGACCCCCCCTTCCTCAGCCTTCCAAATGCTGGGATTACAGGCATGCACCACCGTGCCCAGCTTACATTTGGGGTTTCTCACATAACAGAAACTATGTGATATTTAAGCTGTGGTCTGATTTATTCCACTCAATATTATGATCTGAAGATGCATCTATTAACCTTCAAATGCCTCAAGTTCATTCTTTAGGGAATAGTACTCCATTTGTGTGTGATTGTGTGTGTATATATATATATATATATACATATATATATATATGTATATATATATATATAATTTGTTTACTGACAGACATATAGGCTTCTTCCCAAGATTTAGCTATAGGCTGTGATGCTATATACATAGATATCCATGTATCTCTGTAATGTAATATATTTAAATATTTTAAATCTTCTGGGGAGCCAGGCGTGGTGGCACACACCTGTAATCCCTGTACTCAGTGGGGGCTGAGGCAGGAGGATTGCTGTGAGTTTTAGGCCAGCCTGGGATACATAGTGAAACTCTGTCTTAAAAAAAAAAAAAAAAAATACACACACGCACAGATGGGGAAGATAGCAGGAAAGGGAATATCTGGGTTGGTGAAGTTCCTGATTTTTGTTTTTTGGGGAATCCCCATATTGATTTCCATCGTGGTCACACTAGTTTACACTCCCACCAGCAGTGTACAAGAGCTGTTTCCCCACAGCCTTTGCAGCATTTACTTTCCTGACGATGGCCATTCTTTCTGGAGTAAGATGGCATCTCAATACTGTTTTAATTGGATTTCTCTAATTTTCTTCATGTATTTATTGACCATTTGTACAGCTCCTTCTGAGAAGTGTTTATCACTTTGCTTGCCCATGAAGTGTTTTAGTCTCTCAGCTGGTTTTCTCCTGACCCTTCAATACCTCTAAAGTGAAAAAGTCAGTGATTTGGTGTCTACTGGCTGCCTAGAACTCCAGATCTTGACCATTCTTGTGTTTTGAGACTGGAATGCATTGTTCACTGATCTTTTCTTCTTGTAGGTCCTCCCTAGCTCCCCGGTTTTGGTGGTCTCTAGCCACCGGCACTCCCCCGGCCTGGCTACCTTCCTGGTCCTTGTAGCCAACTTCTCTGCCTTCCAGCAGATGGCCTTCCCTGTATTCATTAACATCTCCTGCACACTCACTGGTCAGAGTGAGACTGTGGTGGTGAGAGCTCTGAGAGGTAAATCTAATGCTGGTGAGTGAGCAATGGGGACTTTCAGTTTTAACTCGAAGGGGAAAAGAGATGGAATGTGTTATTCACTATTTTGTCAATGGGAAACATTCAGCCATTTGACTGAGACTGCTCAAAGTAGCCAACTATAAATCTCTATCTTGCAAGTCTACCCCAAGTAGAACCTTTAGGTAGCTTTCCTACTACTAGCTAAATTTTACACTTTTTTGACTTTTTGATGGAGATTCACAGTGCAGTTCAGGCTGGTCTTGAACTCACTTCATAGCCCAGCCAGGCCTCAAACTCGCAGCAATCCTCCTGACTCAGCCTTCCAAGTGGGATTACAGGTGTGTGCCACCACACCTGGCCTATACTTTTAAATAGTTTAGCCAAACATAGTGGTGAATGCCTATAACCTTGGCACTTAGGAGACTGAGGTAAAAGTCTCCCTGTGAGTGTAAGGCCAGTGTGGGCTTCATAGTGAGTTCAAGTCCAGCCTGAACTACACGGCAAGATGCTGTCTTAAAAAGGAAAAAAAAAAATCCACACACATACAAAAAAAAAAAAAATAGCAGGGTGTGGTGGTGCACACCTGTAATCTCAGAATTTGGATGCTGAGGCAGGAGGATTGCTACAAGTTCGAGGCCAGCCTGGGCCAAAAAGTGAGTTTGAGGCCAGTCTGAACTGCACAGTGAAACTCTGTCTCAAAAAAAAAAAAAAAAAAAGTTAAATATGATTTTGTCACCTTTGTAACTATTTGCCCTATACAAAATTTCTAAACAAATATTTTATTTTCTTCAAAAGTATTGATGGGCTGGGGATTTAGTTCAACAGCATAAGCACCTGCCTTGCAAGCGCAAGATTGTGAGTTCGATCCCCGGTACCAAAAAAAAAGTATTGATCAGCCCAGGCATAGTGGTGCTCTTACCTATAATCCCAGTGTAGAAAAGTGTTTATTTACTTATGAGTAAGGCAGATACATTTTTTTTTTTTTTTTTTTTAGACAGGGTCTCACTCTTGCTTTGTAGTTCAGGCAGACCTCAAAATTACAGCAATCCTTCCTCCTCAGTGTCCCAAATGCTGGCATTACAGGCAGTTGCCACCACACTCAACTTGTGACTTCATTCTTTGACATTTGTTTTACAAATGTCACTAGCACTTGGAAGGATGCAACTGGAAGTTTGAGGCCAGCCAAGGCTACACATCAAGACTCACTCTCTCTCTCTTTCTCTCTAAAGGCCCTATTAAAACAAAAAAGCCAGATGTGGCACACATCTGTAACCCTAGCACTTGGGAGGCTGAAACACAAGGATCACCGCAAGTTTCAGGCCAGTCTGGGTTACCCAGTTCATTCAAGGCCAGCCTGGAACACATGCCAACATAAGAGGGAACAATAAGGGACAAGAGGGCCAGGCATGGTGGCTCACGCCTGTAATCCCAACACTCGGGAGGCTGAGGCAGGAGGATCGTTGTGAGTTCAAGACCAGCCTGAACTGCATAGCGAGACCCTGTCTCAAAAAGACAAAAAGAAAAAAAAAGGGAGAAGGGACAAGAGGAGAGGGCCCAGGCCGGGCTGTATTCAGTTGAACTATCCTTACTTGAGGCAGTGGACAAACTTAACACTACAAGGCTTAGTTTTGCCGAGTCCTGATTCCAAGCACTAACCCATAAATGAGGACAAGTTAGGGTCAGGATGGGAACCTAAATCACAGAAAGAAGTGTTAGGAAAACCAGAAGATGACCCTGATTATACTCTGTCTACTACACCTTTCAAAGGAAGTAATTACTAGGAATGAATTGGGCAGAACCTTAGTGCATCTAATGGGAAAGGTTTTGATGCTTTTGTGAGTAGCGGATATGTACTGATAAATACCACCCCTACCCCCACCCCAACACATTGACTAGCTTTTGTTTCAATTCTCAGAACTCTGCAGGAAGAGTCACACATTTACACACACTGAAGCCAGCTTGTTTATTTAGGTACTGGATTGAATCGAGGGCCTTCAGGCTAAGCCTTTTTTTTTTTTTTTGAGACACATCTCCCTGTGTAGTTCAGGGTAGCCTTGAACTTATGATTTACCCCAGGCTGGCCTCCTGAGTGCTGAGATTACAGGCATGCACCACCACACCCAGCCCCAACCCATTTTTTGAGACAGGTTCTCCCTAAATTGCTGAATTGACCAAATTGGGCTCAAACTTTCAATCCTGTCTCAGCCTCCCGAGTGCTAGGATTACCAGTTTATACCACCACGCTCAGCTAAGAATGATGCTTGTTCTCACATGTCTATATAGTACTGGGGCCAGAGGCCATAAACCAATGAGCTATGTCCCTAACCCTTTTTAAATTTTATTTGGAGATGTAGCTACTGAATTGGTTCGGCCAGCCTAGAATTTGTGATCCTCCGGCCTGACTCCTGAGTAGCTGGGATTACAGGTGTGAACCACCACATCCAGCGAGCTCCAGCCATTTTTTGAGACAGGGTCTTGTCTGACTAAATGGCCCTGGGCTGGCCTTTCTCTTGAAGGTCTTCCTACCTCAGTGGGATCACAGGTTTGCACCACCACACCTGGCCATGCTTTCACACTATTCTGAGGAAAATCGACTGTTGGCATTCAAACTGTCTGACATTTGTCTTGGTGATAAAAGGGACCAGTAGGAACAGTGCTGCCTTGGAAGGTGGGAGCAGCTAGATTCGAATATCCAACCAGACCGGAAACTGAATTCACATAGCACCTGAATACTTACTGATCCCTATCAGGCATTCTCCATACTGCACAGAAAAATCAGATTTAACACAGGACCAAGTTGGGTGTGTGGCATATACCTATAATTCCAGCACCTGGGAGGCTGAGGCAGGATTGCTGTGAATTTGAGACCACAATGGACTCCACAGTGAGTTCAAAATTAGTCTGAATACATAGAGACCATCTCAAAAAACAAAACAAAACAACCCCCACAGGACCAGCAAGGCATCATGGCACACACTAACGGTAGGATTGCTGCAAGTTTGAGGCTAGCCTAAACCATAGTGAGACCTTGTACGAAAACATCAACACAGCCAGGCATGATGGTGGAGGCTGAGGCAGAAGCAGAAAGATTGCTCTAAGTTCAGGGCCAGGGAGTTCAAGGCCAGCATGAACTGTACAGCAAGACCTTGTCTCAAAACAAACAAACAAAAAAAAAAAAAAAAAAAAAACCAACACACAGCCAGGTTGGGAAGACAGGGTTAGTTCAGTATAAAACTTCAAATTCTTCAGCGAAACAGTTTGCATAGAACATGATAGATCATGGTAAACCTGGCTGGGAACCCAGAGGGTACAGATCACCAAACAGTTATGAGGATGTAGTAACCAACTTACAAAGAGAAAGCCTGAAATTGAGGCCATTTGGTAGAATAAGTACTGAAGAACCTGAAATAACCAAATGCAGATGCCAAATGTTCAAGTATAAAATTTTATTAAAGTTAGTTGCAAATGGGAACACTCCCTAGAAATGACACCCTGCGTAGGGCAAGGGGTGGCTAAATCAAGAGGCCACTGGTAATCTAAAGTCTCAAGTTAAAGTGATTAGTTATAAATTGAATGTACACTCACAAATTTGGTGAAAATGAAACATGTCACATGGGGCTATTAAGGGACACAAGACTGAGATAGAGGATCAATTCAAATTTGAAAACATCCTGAACTGAATACACCATCTCAAAACTTGCCCCCCACCAAAAAAAAGGGCACAAGGGAGATATATCCATTTTAAGATGACAAGCAACCTTTGTAACTTGAGAGGACTAACAGGTTTAAGTATTTTAAGACTTTAGCCAAGTGGGGTGGTGTATTGCCTAACTGCAGCACCTGGGAGGCTGAAGCAGAGGGATCACCACCAGTTTGAGGTCAGAGTGGGCGACTGTGTCTTGAAAAAAAAACCCGTGGGTTTAAAGCACTACTGCTGGATATTTATGACTGACATTTTCAAAGATAGCCTCTGCCATGTTATTAACCATGGTAGCTGGGTACAGTGGTACACAATTATAGTCCCAGCAATCAAGAGGCTGAGACAGGAGGATTGTCAGAAATTTGAGGCCAGCCTGGACTACACAGCAAGACCCCCTCAAAACACCAAAAAATAAAAATAACTACTGTCCTGTTATGATCAATGTACAGATAAACAGGAAGATTCAGATGTCTTCAAGAGAATGACTGGTTCTTACCAGATCTTCTTTACCTTCTTTGTGGTGTTGGCATCCACAGCTTTCATCTTTCTAGGTAAGGCGTCCTTATATTCAGCACTGCAGACTTAACTACGTCACAAACCAAGTAGGGATGGAAATGAACACGAGTAAATCTTCCTAGCCCAATTACCTAGATTAAAGGTTCTCAGTTTACTACCCAGAAGCAATAATCTGATGTGAGACTAAGACACTACTCAAATGGAAATCACTCAAAGATAAATAGGGCTGGGGATTTAGTTCAGCAACAAAGCGCCTGCCTGGCAAGCACAAGGTCCTGAGTTTGATTCTCATACCAAAAAAAGCTACTTTTGGCCAGGCATGGTATTACATGCCTCTAAGACTAGCACTCAGGCCAATGAGTCAATCCAAGGTCAGCCTGAACTAGACAAGAAACTAAAAATCAAAAGCTACTTTTGCTCCAATTCCTGGCTAGAGAGGACCTGAGTAACACAACATAGCACTACTGTCTTCACATGCATTCTCCCATCTTTAGTGAAATGTTGAAAAGACACTTAAGTAAAAAATTTTTGTAATAGTGTAAATTTGTTATGAAGTTGTTAACTGTTCTTCACTCTAAGGACTGGTTCCAGGATATCCAAAAACTAGTTCAAGTACCTGGCATAAAATGGTGTATTTCCATCTACCTATATCCTCCCATGTGTTTTAAATCATCTCTACATTACTTATAATGCCTAATATAAATTGTTATGTTACTTAATTCAGAGAATGGCAAGACAAAAAGGCTATACATTCAGTAAAGATGCATTTTTAATCCTTAGTTGGTTACATCCATGGGTAGACAGCAGACTAATCTGAGGTATTACTTTTCATACCAATACTTGCTTCCTTCATTAAAGCCTTCTTCCATTATCACATATCCCTGTAACATCTCTTCCTTCTAGCATATAATGCTTTCCTGAACAAGATTCAGACTGTTCCAGTTGTTTATGTACCAACTGTAAGGACACCACAGCCAGGTAAAGAACCACTGTCTCCTTTTGGCCAGAACTGCCATCTTCCAGCAACTTACCAAAACAACAAACACAATGGAAAGAGAGAAACTTGTGCATTTTTCTCTAGGCTTTTAGAAAACATGAAGCTTAAAAAAAAAAAATGTAGAACTGTTCTTTGGTTGCATACATGGAATCTACAGAGGGAGGTGATCAAGGGAATGAGTACTGTTCAGAAAGGACCACACAGGGGCTGGGGATTTAGCTCAGCAGCATAAGCGCCTGCCTTACAAGTACGCAGTCCTGAGTTCAATCTCTGGTACCAAAAAAGCTTAGAAAGACTTAATGTAAGTGTCTACAGTGTTACTCAGCATGCTGTCAGCATTGTTATAAATAAGGGCAAGATTGCCAAGCGGATTCATGTGCTTACTGAGCACTTTAAACACTTTAAGTCAGGATAGCTTCCTGAAACATGTCAAGAAAAATCAGAAAAAGCCAAAAAGGTACACAGGTTCAGCTAAAGCACCAGCCTGCCCACCTACAGCAGCACAGTGTGGGGGAACCAACAGGAAGGAGCCCGAGTTGCTGCAACCTGTTCCCTATGAAACCATGGCATGAGCTGGGGATACAGCTCTACCACTGGGCACCAAGAGGGCCTAAGTATTCTAGGCCCTACTTAATAAGTCACCCTGTGTTATAAGGATGGTTTCCTTTAATTCAACAAGGATGTGGCACCTTTATCTCAGAAACAACTATCTGGAGCAGATCCTCACTGTACCTAGTTGTATTGGCCCTGACCCTTCAGTGTGTTCTTGCTGAAAGACTAACTGCTGAATTGTGCAGGTGTGTACCCAAATGGCAAGATCACACGAGGAAAGATATATCTAAAAACAACTGAAATCACTGCATGGCATTCAGTCACACTGTTTAAAAAACATGTTTAACTTAAATCCTTCAATCACCTCCTTTCCTTCCTTTCTTGTAGGTCTTTATTCTCCCTCTCCCTTCAGCAGCCCACAAGCCCCAGAGTCAGCTTGCACGCTGGGTATGGAGCATGAGGAACTAACCTAGCTTGGCTGAGTGACCTGAACTGCCAGGGAATGAAGATTTCCAATTTCGTTCTCCACATAAAGCCTCAGAAACAAGGCTCTCAAAAAATAGTTTTAAGCTGTTTTAATAAAAGTGGTGTTAGACTGTTTGTCAGTTATTACTATGGAAACAGAGGTTAAACTATCCACCTACTTCCCCCACTGACTATTCACTCTTCTAGTTACCCCTAAATACTGGAGGTATGAAATTTCTAGTAGTTAAACAAGACAGCAAACAGGATATATCCAAAATGTGTTTATTGGGGTGGCTTCCCATTCATCTTGATTCGGGGTACTGTTAGTGCTGCTTCCTCCTGAAGGAACATCCTAGAAGAAAATAACTGAATGTTATCTGACACCACCCTCACCTGCCCTGCCCCACTCCCAGAGCACTTCTCTGCTAGCACCTATCATTCCATTAGTCACTTCAAGTCAGCTTCTATGACACCCTTTTAGCAGAACCCATCAATCCCTGTTTTAGACTCAGTGCTGAGATTAGTTCATGGTTTCTTGTGATGCTTTATTTAAATCCATGAAACCCAACCCTTTACAAAGCAGTCTCAAAGTTTTACAACAGAAAACTTGTATTTATTTAAAAAAAATAAAAACTGAAAGGTTACACATGATCTCAAAAGCATTTTCTAATTTCACAGTTAAACATGGATAAAACACGTAACTGTCAGGAAGCAGTCTTGTCCTTCTGATACAATGATCCATTTAAGAGGTGAGAGTTTTGTTTCATTTTATGCCAGTCTCACTGTGCATGCAGCTCAGGCTGGCCCAAACACAATCCTGCCTCAACTGTGGAATTACAGGCATGTACCACCATGTAATTTTTCTTTTCTTCACATTACACAGGATCGCTCTTAAGATACAAAACCAAAGCCCCCAACATTGATTATGCCACTTACCTTCTGTGAGCCTTGCTTTTCCTCCTGTAGGCTGGCAAAGAACAGTGGAGCAGCCCACACACAGAACTACCGTCTGTGCATGGCTGAAGACCGTGGTGATTTTATAGCAACCTGGGGGGAAAAAATAAAGCAACTCGTCAGTAGCCTACGGTGACACACGCCGTGCTCTCAGCACTTTGGGTGGCAGAAGGGCTGAAAGTGGACTATCACCCGGGCAACTCTGCCAGACCATATCTCAGGAGCGTATTTTCATCTACACGTGCAACTCTTTCACGGCAGACCACTCAATTCACACACTCCTACCATGCAAAGTTTCACCAGTTTCCTAATAGTAATTTTAGGAAAACGCAACAGCGTTCCCTTCACAGAATAAGAAAACGGCAGCGCGGCTCGACCTGTCCACTCAGTCCGCCGAGGTCGCAGCCCGGGGCTCTGCTCACCTGGGCATTTCACGTCCATAAAGTAGGAATTGGGGCTCTGCACCAGGCGCTTCTTCTTGTGCTTCCTCTTCTCCTCCTCCGGAGAGGGATGAAGGAGATCTTTTGCGAGCTAAGGCGGGGGGCAAAAGGGAGACTTAGAGAAGAACAGCGCAAAGGGGGACGCCAGCAGCAGTCCGGCTGCCCCACACCCGGGTGGGCCGCCCGCACATCTGCCAGGCCCGCCATCTTAGCTCCGCCGCGCTGCCGTCTAGGCGGGGAGCCGCGGCCGCCGCGCTCCCAGTTAAGGTCCTAGTACGCACGCACGAAGGGAATGTAAGGACCTTCTGCGGTCTGAGACCAGCGTGAGGGGCGCGCGCGGACAGAAGAGCGAGCTCTCCGTCTTAACCTGGCCGAAGGGACTCACAGGCATAATCTCGTAGGGTGGTCGTCACCGCCGGAAAGGAGCGAAAGCGGAAATCCTGTGTCTTATATTGGGCGCTCTCCCGGAAATGACGCACACACGTTTAGGTCGCCATATTGGAAAGGTCCTGCTCCTGTTAGTCGGCTGTGGAGGGTCCGGGACTGCCATTTTTAGAAGGTCTCTGAGAACCCCGTCAAATACGTGACTCCACGTTGAGAGATTTCGCTGATTTGAGGTCAGCGATTATTCACTGTAAAGAGATGAATGGATATTTTCACATTTCCTGCCTGCCGAGCGTGGTGGATTGAGACAACAGGGTCGTGGCACATTTAGCCTGGGCTACAGGGTGAGTTCCAGGCCAGCCTGAACTACATGGCAAAAAAATCCTAAATTTAAAAAAAAAATCCGAAATATTTACTCTTACACTTTTTTTGTTTGTTTGCTTGAGACGGGCCTCGTTACGCAGTCCAGGCTGGCCTTGAACTCATTTTGTAGCCCAGGCTGGCCTCCAATTTGGGGTGAACCTCCTGCCTCAGCCTCCCTAAGGGCTGGGATTACAGGCGTTAGCCCTCACGGCCCAGGCCTACTATCTTTTGATGGCTGGAGCCTAACAAATAAGAATGGTTGGAACTGGGGATTTAGCTCGGCGGCATAAGCTCCTGCCTTGCAAGCATGCGACGCCGGTCGTGAGTTTGATCCCTGGTACCGATAAAAAAATAAAAAAAATAACAATGGTTGAGGGAAATACACGGGAGGACAGCTATATCCAGAGTTTATTTTGCAGCACTGGGATCAAACCCAGAGATGCTCCACCACAAAGTTCTATTCCCCAGCTCAGCTCTTTTTATTGAACTTTTTAAGTCAGGCTTTGACTAAATTGCCCCCCACCTAACCACCAACAAACTTGCGATCTTCCTACCTCAGCCACCAGAAACAGCAAGATTATAGAGGTGCGTAATCATGCCTGGCTTCATTTTCAATTACTAAATATTTCACTTTTTTTTTTTTTTTTAGTATTTTTCAATCGATTTCATTTGCCCATTCTAACAGTTCTGAGTGTATTTTTTTTAAAGTTCTCCTGGGGCTGCCTGGTATGGTGGCTCACGCCTGTAATCCCAGCACTCAGGAGGCTGAGGCAGGAGCATTGTTGCGAGTTTGAGACCAGCCTGGGCTACAAAGTGAGCTCAAGGCAGCCTGAACTGCATAGCGAGACCCTGTCTCCAAAAATACAAAAACAAACAAACAAAAGTTCTCATGAGGCTGGGAATTTAGCTCAGTGACATTAGCACCTAACTGGCAAGCACGAGGTTGTGAGTTCAAATCCCCAGTACCGAAAATAAATAAATAAGTAAAATAAAATGAAATAAAGTTCTCCTCATATTGCTCCCAACCCCAAGTATCCCTAAGAGTTTAGTTTTTTTTTTTGTTTTCCTTTTGTCTTACCTCATTGAGGATAGAACCCAGGTGCTGTACTTGGGGCCCCATCCATATGCCCCTGTGTTAAATAGTTTATCATGTGATTTTCCATCCTTTTCCTCTGAATTGAAATAAAACGAAACACCTATGTAATACTTCCCATGTGCATTGTTTTATTGCTTTACATATGCTAATCTTCGCAACTCTGAGGTTGATACTTTCTGGTTTTGTTTTGAGTCAGGGTATCACTGTGTAGTTCAGGCTATACTTAAACTCACTATGTACCCCAGACTGGCCTGGAACTCGTGAGAATCCTCCTGCCTCAGCCTCCCAAGGGCTGGGCTGGGATTACTGGTATACACTACCATACCCTGCTCTTTTTGTTGTTTTGAAACTGTCTCTCTTGCTGTGTAGCCAGGGTTGGCCTGCAAAACTTGACAATTTTTTTTGTATCACCTCCCAAGTACGGGTGGGATTACAGGCCTGAGTTAGTTTTACCCTTGGAATAAATAAGAAATTCATTTGTTTCCTAGGCATCTTACACACACAGCTTGAAGGAAAATTTCCACACTATGCTCAGCACACCTGTGCTTGTGTTCTGTCACATGAGAGGCTCTTCTGAGAACTTCAAGTCAGCACTTGAGGGTTCCAGAGTTGAGAGCATTTCTGATTTGAGATTTTTCACATTAAGGATGCTTAACCTGTACAGATGTGTTGTTGCTGTTTTTTTGTTTTGTTTTGTTTTTCGTACTGGGGATCAAACTCACCACCTCACACTTGCCAGGCAGGTGCTTATGCCACTGAGCTAAATCCCTGGCCCTTCAATCTGTACAGATGTATGTATAGAAGACTAGGCAGGTAGTTCAGTGGTCATACACAGCATTTGTTCTCTGGCACTGCACACACATGTGCTCACACACACTTCAGGTACACACAGTTTTTTGTCTTTGTTTGTTTTTTCTACACACACGACTATGCCTAAGTGTGAGCCAAGCATGGTGGCACACTCAGGTAGGCCCGCCATTCTGGGAAGCCAAAGGGGCAGCAGAACTATAAGTTGGAATCCAGCCTAGACAAGTTAGAAACTTAATAATACCCTGCCTCAAATTTTTGTCTCACATTTTTTTGTCTCAAATTTTTGAAAAATTTTAAAAAGAGTGTATCACTCAGTACAAAGACCCAGGGTTCAATCTCCAGTAGAAAACACACATAAGGCCAAGGATTTAGCTCAATGCATAAGCACCTCCTGGCAAGCACAAGGTCAGGAGCTCAATCTCTGATACAAGAAAAGGGAAAGAAACAAAAAGAAAATGCATAAGAATAACAATAGATACAAATGAACATGGGCACTTGTCCCTGAACGCCGAGGGACATTCCTAAGAGCAGAGCTGTCTGGCAGATGGCGTGTCCACCCAGAGGCGCACTAGACTGTCTTTTGGAAAGCTGGCCTGAGTATCTTTCCAGCCCACCCCTGGGTTCCACTGCTTTCCAAGTGCTTGGTGACATCAAAATCATCAGAAAGGATGGAAATCAAAGCATCATGCTCTGCCTAATGGCCTAGGGCTCTGGTGCATCTTTGGCAAAAGGAAGAAGGAACCTGGTCCTGGTGGCACTGAGGCCCAGCTAATTCCAAAGCAAAGAAGTGAGACGAGTGAGTGCTATTCTAGTCAGGAGTGTGTGGTAAGGACTAGGGCCACCTGCTCTCTGGAGCAAAGCTCTGGCGTGTGGGCTTTGTTCCTTTTAGTGATGTAAGTATTCCCACCGTGGCTGCTTTCAAACTATCCAACTGGCATCATTGAACATTGTTGAGAAATGTGCAGAATGTAGCTTCAGAAATCACTGAGAACACTACCAAGGAGCCGGGAGAAACTGAAGAGTGACAAACTGAAATCCGAAAGACAAGATCCAACCATGTAGAGAACTGGAAGGAGAGCATGAATATTCTAGTCTGAGGGGAAATTTGTGAATGGATACCCAAGGCCAGGATGAGGCCAGCATAACTGGCCTAACAGGCACTGGTTTGGTTTGTTTTTTAATTATTTTGTTTTGTGTTGTTGTTTCTTGAGACAGGGTCTCACTATGTAGTGTTGGCTGGCTTTGAACTTTTTTATGTAGCCCAGGCTGACCTCAAACTCATTGTGATCCTCCTGCGTCAGCCGCCCAAGTGCTAGGTTTACAGGCATGTGCTACTATGCCTGGCCTGTCTGTTTTTTAAAAGAGTCTCATTATGCATTCAGTCCAAGAAGGGTGAAATAAAGATCACCGTGAGTTCAAGGCCAGCCTGAACTGTATTAGTAACGCCCTATCTCAAAAAACAAAGAAACAAAAACCAACAAACAAGTAAAAACAAAGAAACAGAGCCAGGCATGGTAGGCATTGTGAATCTTATCACTTGAAAGACTGAGGCAAGAGAATCACAGCGAGTTCAAGGCCAGCCTGGTTGAAGCAAGATCACCATGAGTTCTAGGCCATCCTGAAGTATCACAGCAAGACCTTTTCTCAAAACAAACAAGCAAGCAAACAAAAAATCAAAATAGGATCTCACTAAGTTGCTCAAGGTTGGCCTCAAATTTGCAATCCCCCTGCCTCAGCCTCCCAAGCAAGATGTCAAGAGTATTATACTATAACAGGTAACATGAAAAATGGGGTTGGGGACACCATTCCACTGAGCTACATCCCCAGCCCTCCCTAAATCACTAAGTTGCCAGACTGGGCTCAAACTTTGATCCTCCTGCCCTGACTTCCCTAAATGCTGGGAGAATAGGGGTGTGACACCATGCTCAGCTAAGAATGACATTTGTTCATAAGCGTGTGACTGTGATACGGGGATTTGAGCCCAGGGAGCACTCAGCTACATCTGCAGCTCTTCTTATTTGTCATTTGGAGACAGGATCTCGTAAATCAGTTACACAGGATCTGACCCTGAACTTGCCTTTCTCCTGCCTCAAGCTCCCAAGTAGCTGGGATTACATAGGCTTTGCAACACAACCCCAGGTTCCAAGAATGATGTTTTTAGTTCCAATCTGTTTTCTAGAGTTACCGAGTCAAAGAAATCACCCGGTATCCGTAGCTGGGTGTGGTGATCCACGTTTTGTAATCCCAGCACTGGGGAGACTGCAGCAAGAGGATCCCTTGGAGTCTGAGAGCCATGTGGGCTACATAGTAAGCTCAAGGCCAGCCTGGACTACATAGTGACACTGTAAGAAAAACAAATCTTACACAGGGTTCCAGAGAGAACGGTGTCCACGTGGGGCTCTGTGTTGATGTTGATGTTGACTTTGGTGTTGATGTTGACATTGATGTAAGGGGCCTGATTCTAAACTAGAACTAATTTTAATTTTACTTTATTCCACCAGGGGGCAGAGGGATACCGCAAATAACCTACAAGGGCCTTCCCGCTCATTTTCAAAAGGGGCTGGGCTCTGAGACCTCAGAGGATCGAGGGTGGGATCCTAGATGGGGTAGCCTCTGTGCCCAGGGCCTCAGCCGCCTGGAAGCCGCGCGGCCCAGGCTGGGGGGTGGGGGGAAGGGCCGGAGGGCAGGAGGGGCCGGGCCGGGCCGGAGGCCGGGGGCGGGGCCGGGGCGGGGCAGGGGCGGGGCCTGGAGGGGCCGGGCCGGAGCCTGGGGGCTGGGCCGAGGGCGGCTCGGAGTTCCCGGCCGGCTGGAGCCGGGAAAGCGCTTCCTGGCCTGGGCCTGCGCCGGCCTCCCCTGCACTCCCAGCCTGGCGCTCCCACCCTGCCCGGCCCAGGTCCGCCATGGCCAAGGCCTACGACCACCTCTTCAAACTGCTGCTGATCGGGGACTCGGGGGTGGGCAAGACCTGTCTGATCATTCGCTTTGCCGAGGACAACTTCAACAGCACGTACATCTCCACCATCGGTGAGCCCGTCGGCCAAATCCCGCGCCTCGCTGCCTGTGCCCGCGTGCGCTCGGGCTGCTGGACCTCTGGGGACCCTGCTACACCCCAGACTCGGGTCCCACCCCACCCCCCGTCTCAGACCCGCCCCCACCTATGCCTCGGCACCGTGCCCAAACTTCTAGCCTCCTTCCAGGGCCCAGGTAACTTCAGTGGCTGCCGCCCCTGGTTTCCCACCTTCCTGCCCTGCCCAAGTCGACGTGAGCCCTGTTTGCCTCCAGCTCCTCCCCCCACCAACCACTTGGAACTCTTGATCCACTCTGCACAAGTCCTGTGTTTCCAACCCAACCTCTCTCCCTCTTCTGACTTCTTCCTGTCACACTGTCCGGCTGTGTCACCATCTGCTGCCCAGTCTCCCCTAACTAACTGGGAACTAACTGGGAAACCAGAGGGCAGCAGCTGGCCCTCAAGAGCTTTGACCCTGAATATGCGGTCACTTGGTGAGGAAGGTGGGAACCAGGGGCTTTCCCGGGTCTTTGAGGCGGCCTGGTAAGGCCACCTTCTCCCTGGGGCCCCGGCAGCTAGGCGGAGGGAGGATTGGGAAGGAGCTGGTGGGTCACCTTCCCTCAGCTCTCTTTGGTCTTCTGTGCCCTGGGAAATCAGATGGGGAGTCTCAGGACAGACAGTTCCGATTACAAAGAGGAATCTCCCTAACAGTTTCAGACCCGCCTTAAGTCCAAGCCTGGCCCAGCATTACCTCAGAGACTTGCACTGGCCGTCTTTGGCCTTAGTCTACACCACATCTCAGGAGGATGGTGGAATACGATCCTAGAGGGCCCAAGGGAAATGAAAGGAAAAAGGAATGTGGAAGTGATACTCAGCAGCTGACCAGGCCTTAAGCCCTCTGCAGAGCTTCCATCAGCTTCTGCCCTCTAAAAATCCATAAAAACCCTATGTAAGCCCGGATTGGGGGAAATTTGGCTGGTTCTACATATTCAGTGAGGTTGCACCCCAGTCACCCACCTGCAGTTACTGTGCTGCGCTGTTCCACACGCGTGCAAATACACGTGTGCACAGGCACACACTCACACAGATGCACGTTGACTTTATCGCTCACTTTCTGCCCTAGGAATTGATTTCAAGATCCGAACTGTGGACATAGAGGGGAAGAAGATCAAACTGCAAGTCTGGTGAGTGGGACCTTGGACATCTAACCACAGGTCTCACTCTTCCCACAGCCTGTCTTGTTTCATTTCTCTCCCTTTCCTGGTTGTTTCTTCCAGCACTTCTAACTTTTTTATCTTGCTGACTCAGCTGTCCTCTGTCTCTTCTGGTCTCCCAGTCGTTTTCAGCCCGTTTGTAATTCTTTTTTTTTTTTTTTTGTCTTTTTGAGACAGGGTCTCGCTATGGAGTTCAGGCTGGCCTTGAGCTCACTTTGTAGCCCAGGCTGGTCTCCTCGAACTCGCAACAATCCTCCTGCCTCAGCCTCCTGAGTGCTGGGATTACAGGCATGAGCCACCACACCCGGCTCCGTTTGTAATTCTTATGTCTCCTGAATCCAGAGCTTCTCAGATCTGAAAAACAGAGCTGTTGAGCTCTAGTGTGGAAACAGCTTCTAGGTAGTGAGCTGGTGAGTAGCAGAATCAAGACAGCTCCAGGCCTGGCACTGTCTTTGAAGGAGAGAGAATCCAGAGGACCATTTATAGAGGCTGTACCTGTCTGTAACAAGGAAGCTGGAGACCAGAGGTATTCAAGGGTTGTGATGTTCTTGTGGAGGCATTAAGGTACAACAAATAGTTAAGCATAGTGGTACATGCCCAAGAATCCCAGCAGAAAATAAAATAAGTGGCAAGGAGCAGACATGGGTGCAAATGCAAACATGTCTCGCAAATGCAAACATGTCTGACAAATACAGAGTGAGGGTTAGATAAAATGATAATCAGTGCTTGGCACACAGTATGCTTTTAGTAAGTAAAAGAGAGATATTTTGTTTCTTGGGCTTTCTCTGTATGTGCAGGAAATTGAACCCTGGTCCTTTGTACTGGGCTATAACCCCAGTCCTTCAAATTTTTTATTTTATTTACTTATGTACTTATTTACCTTACTGAGATTGGGTCTCCCTATGTAGTCCATGCTGGTCTTGAACTCACTATGTAGCCCAGTCTGTCCTCAGACTGGTGGGAATCCTCCTGCCTCAGCCTCCCGAGTGCTGGGGTTACAGATGAGTGTCACGATGTCCTGGAACAGAGTCTGGCTATATTGCCTAGATGGAGTTCAAATTTGTGGGCTGGGGATTTAGCTCAGTGGCATAAATGCCTGCCTGGCAAGCACAAAGTCGTGAGTTCAATCACCGGTACAAAAAAAAAAGAATTCAAATTTGCGGTCCTGCCTCAGCCTCCAGAGCACTGGGATTACTGATACACACCACCAAGCTTGGTGGCAGTGGTCCCCTGCCCCTTCCCTCCTCCTCATGGTGCTGGCATGAAGTGACACCCGTAGCCTCACACGTGCAGGGTGAGCCCTCTACTGTAGAACTAAACCTCTGACCCTCTGTTGTGTCTCAGTGGCAGCCCTGCTGTCTTACCCCTTTTCCTGTTTACGGTTTCTTGGTCTTTCTTTCAGTGTCCTTGTGTTATAGGAGCTGGATTTTGGGAGGGGGGGTCTGCCCTTGGAAGCCCCTTACTTTTCTCCTGCCTTGTGAACCCTTCCCCAGGGACACGGCTGGCCAGGAGCGATTCAAGACCATAACTACTGCCTACTACCGTGGAGCCATGGTACGCTGTGCGCCTACCTGGACAGGGCTTCAGTGGGAGATTACAGCGCTATGAGTAAAAAGAAGATGAAGGGGTACAGTGTGGGTGCCGCACAGGGGCCCGTTTGCAAGCCACCGTGTTTTGTTTGTTTGCTCGGTTTTGCTTTGTTTTTCGTTCAGTGCTAAGGATGGAAGCCAGGGCCTCACGTGCTAGGTCTCCCCACCCTGCAGGGCCCCGCGAGCCACAGTGTTCAGACCTGGGCACTGGTCTCTCAGAGTTGCTTCAAAGGAAAAGAGGAGTGTAGCCCTGAGAATGGCCCAAGGTGAACTTTGGTGTCCCCTAGGGCATCGTCCTGGTCTATGACATCACGGATGAGAAATCCTTTGAGAATATTCAGACTTGGATGAAAAGCATCAAAGAGGTAAGGATGCTCTGAGAGGGGCTGGGTGGGCTCCAGAGGTTTGAGGGAGCCATGAGGAGGGGGCCCCAGCTCTGACTCCCCATTTTGCCCAGAATGCCTCGGCTGGGGTGGAGCGCCTTCTGCTGGGGAACAAGTGTGACATGGAAGCCAAGAGAAAGGTGCAGAAGGAGCGGGCAGACAAGGTGAGGGCTGGACGGGGCACCAGCTGGGGTCACACTATGGGGGCGAGGGTGTCAGACTTTTCCAACTCGAGTTTCTGCCACCCCCACAGCTAGCTCGAGAGCATGGAATCCGGTTTTTCGAGACAAGTGCCAAATCCAGCGTGAATGTGGATGAGGTGAGGTCCGCCCTCCAGGAGTGCTGGGGCATGCACAAAGCCGGGGACCCCCTCCAATCCATCCTGGCCCATCTCCCCTGTAGGCTTTCAGTTCCCTGGCCCGGGACATCTTGCTCAAGTCAGGCGCCCGGAGACTGGTAAGTCTGCTCTTGCAGGCCGGGCACCCGTGCTGTGGGTGGCACTCGGGAGATCTCCTGGGAGGAGTGGGTCCCTGGCCTCGCACCCGACCCCTAGGCCCTTCTCCCTTCAGGGAGACAGCAACAAGGCCTCCAGTGCCGTCCTGCAGCCCTGCGACAGGAGGAACGCCAGCAAGTGCTCCCTGAGCTGAGGCCCTGTCCACTGCCCGCCCTAGCCCTGGAGGCCTAACCGGGAGAGACCGGCTGAGGGCAGCAGCAAGACGCAGTGGGGACACGGGATAGGTGGACAGGTGGTGAGGAGAAGGGAGAAGAAGGGGGAGAAGAGGCGAGGAAGGCAAGGGCAGGGCGAAGCGGGAAAGGGATAAAGGACGCGAGAGACAGAGGGGAAGGACCAGAGGGAGGAGGCCGGCAGGCTGGGCCGCTTTGGCCTCAGGCTGCCCCTGGGTTTTCAGGACAAACCTCAGTGTAAGTCTGTGGGGTTCTAAGGTCATCAAGAGGCTGGCTGGGCACCACTCTCTGAAGACTTGTCACTTTGCAGGGTCTTTCTCAGTATTAAAGGCCTCCGTTGGCACCAGTGTCCTCTGTGTGGGTGACTGTCGCCGTTGTTGATGTCTCTGCTCAGATACCTCTCCACAGTGTGAGCTTGGCTGGTGCCCTGTCCCTCCCCAGCCGGGCAGTGAGGAAAGCAAGAAGAAAAGCAGAAGGAATATGTGACTTCTTTTCCGCCTGGGCCCCATGAGATCACTGGTCCTTTTTTTTTTTTCTTTTTGAGGCAGAAATCTTACCAAGCTGACCAGGGTGACCTCTGTTCTCCTGTCTTAGCCTCCCGGAGGCTGAGTTCTCAGGCGACCATCTTGTTATCTGCTTTGACTGGGGAAGAAAATGAAATACAGAGAGGTTTGTTTATTCATGAATATTTATAAAGCGACTGCTGTGTCAGGTATTGTATTTAACACAGCCTTTAACTGGTAATGAGAGGCAGCGGAATAAGTGAGTTTTAACAAAAACAACTCTTGGCTCTTTATGGGTTATTATTATTATTATTATTATTTTTTGGCACAGGAATTGAACTCCTGACCTCGTGCTTGCCAGGCGGGTGCTGTGCCATTGAGCTGGATCCCCAGCTCACAGAGACTACTCGTAATTCCTCAGAAACAAAGATGACAAAACTACTGATTTGTGAAAGAAAACCACCAGGGGCTGGAGATACAGCTCAGTGGCAGGCACCTGCCTAGCAAGTACAAGGTCGTGAGTTCAATCCCCGGTACTAAAACAAGCAAACAAAAAACCACCAAAACATTGACTTGATACAGTACCCCCAACACTTAGCCCCCTTTCATTCCTACGCAGTATTGTTGTTTTTAAATCTTATTAAATCTTATAGTTTTGTATATAATGATTACATTCATCCTCAAAAGTTGATACATATGGGGCTGGGGATTTAGCTCAGCGGCATAAGCACCTGCCTTGCAAGTAGCTGTCGGTACCAAGAAAAAAAAAAAAGATACATAGCACATCTTACTTCTTTTTACTTCTTCCCCTTTCCTTTAAAAAAACATTTTAAAAGGCCAGCCTAAGCTGCATGATAAGACCTTGTCTCAAAACAGTAACAACAAAAAGTTCTCAAAAATATAGCTAAAAAACAAAATGCATAAACCAGATATGGTGGCACATGTCCGTCATCCCAGCACTCAGGAGGCAGAAGCAGGAGGATCTTTTCAAGTTTGAGGCCACTGTGGCCCACATACTAAGTTCACAACTGTCCTGAAATATATAGCAAGACTGTCTCAAAAAAATGCAAAGAAATAAATAATATGAGTTAATAAATATATGAGTTGGGGATGTAGCTCAGTACCAAGGACCTGGGCTCTGCCCCATGTATGGCAGGGGGGAAAAATGGATGGAAAAAGTGAAGAATCCCAATTATAATGCCCTATGATTTGAGCCAGGCATGGTGGTGCGTGCCTATAATCTCGACCCTCAAGGCTGAGGCAGGAGGATCACCAGGAGTTTGAGGCCAGCCTGAGCAACAAAGTGAGTTTAAGGCCAACATGAACTATATAGCAAGACCTTGTCTGAAAGAAAGAAAAAAAGAGAAAAAAAATTGACATTAAGGTACAAAAATCTTTGTTTGCATACTGTGGCTTACTCAGTTTTCTTCAAGTATTGCTTCCCTTTCAATTTCATTAAAGAGTTTGAGAAATAGTGGTATTAGGCCTCCTAAATTTCTTGTAGAATTCAGCAGTGACTCCATCTGGGCCTGGGCTTTTCTTTGTTGTTAAATTTTTAATTACATATTCTATTTCATTTATTGTTATTGCATTACTTAGGATTTTTATATCTTCTTGATTCAGCTTTAGTAATTCATATATATCTAGGTAAGAATCTGTCTGTTTCTTCTATATTTTCCATCCTGTTAGAATACAAGTTTTCAAAGTAGATATAGATGATTTTCTGGATTTCTGCAGGATCTGTTGTGATTTCACCCTTTTTGTTCCTAATTGTGTGGATTTGAGTCTTTTCTTTCCTTTTTTTTTTTTTTTTTGTCTTTTTGATTTTCTTTCCTTTTTTGATAAGGTTGGTAAAGGGTTTGTCAATTTTATTTAATCTTTCAAAGAACCAACTTTTCAATTCATTGATTGTTTGTATTGGTTTTTTTTTTTAGTCTCCAATGTGTTAATTTTTGCTCTCGTCTTTATAATTTCTTTATTTGTGCAAGCTTTTGTTTTAGCCTGCTCTTTTTTTTTTTTCTAGAAATTTGAGGCTCAACATTTAATTGTTTATATATGCTTGCTCTCTTTTCCTGATAAGGGTATTTACTGCTAAAATTTCCTTCTTAAGACAGCTTTCATTGTGTCCCACAAGTTCTGGTATGTTTTGTTGTCATTATCATTCAACTATAAAAACTATCTAATTTATTCTTTTTTTTTTTTTTTTTTGAGACAGGGTCTCGCTATGCAGTTCGGGCAGGTCTTGAGCTCACTTTGTAGCCCAGGCTGGTCTCAAACTCGAAATGATCCTCCTGCCTCAGCCTCCCAAGTGCTGGGATTACAGGCATGAGCCACCTAATTTATTCTTTAATTTCATCTGTGACCCATTTGTTGTTTGGTAGGATGCTATTTAATTTCTAGGCATCAATGAAGTTCTTATGGTTTGCTTTGGCATGGAGTTCCAGTTTCATTGCACTGTGGTCTGACAGTATGCATGGAATAATTTCAATTCCTTTGCGTTTACTTAAGCATGTTCTATGAGCCAGTACATGTTCTATTTTGGAGAATGTCTCATGTGCAGCTGAGAAGAACGTGTATTCTGATGTTGTGGGGTGGAACACTCTAAAAACATCTACTAAGTTCATTTGTTCAAAAGTTTGATTTGGTTCTAATATTTCATTATTGATTTTTTTGTCTAATTGATCTGTCTTTTTGTGATGATGGAGTATTGAGGTCTCCCAATACAACTATATTATGGCTTATTGATATTTCATGTCCATTAGTAATTGTTTTAAATAGTTGGGTGCACTGATATTTGTTGCATATATATTTATGATTATTATCTCTTCCACTTGGGTTATTTCCTTTACAAGGATATAGTGAACTTCTTTATCTCTCTTAATGAGTCTTGGCCTAAAATTCATTTCATCTGCAAACAGAATAGCTACCCATGGGCTGGGGATTTAGCTCAGTGGCATAAGCCACCTGCCTTGCAAGCGTGTGGTCGTGAGTTCAATCCCCGGTACTGATAAAAAAAAAAAAACAGAATAGCTACCCATTGCTTTTTCTAGGTTCCTGTTACATGGGGTTTTGTTTTCCATCCTTTGACTTTTAGCCTGTGAATTTCTTTTTGAATTAAATGTGTTTCGGGCCAGGGATTTAGCTCTGCAATGTAAGTGCCTGCCTGGCAAGCACGAGGTTGTGAGTTTGGTCCCTGGCACCAAAAAAAAAAAGTTGATCCAGGACTTGGGCAACCTGCTCAGAACCCCTTCTGTCTCTCTCAGACAGAAGCTTTCTTTCTCTCAATAAATATATTCTGCTCTTAACCTCCTGGGGAAAAAAATGTGTTTCTTACATATACAGTGTATTGCCGGGTCTTGCTTCTTGGTGCCTGTCTGTGTCTCTTGACTGGTGAATTGAGACCATTAACACTGATGGTCATAGCTTATATGTATTGACTTATCCTTGGCGTATTATTTTCTTGTTGTTGGTTCCCCCACTTTTTTCCCTCCCTCTAACTGTTTGCCTTCCCTGGTGAATTCCTTCTGTTGCAGTTCATGGAACTGTAGTTCTTATTATCTCTTTCTAGAATGTCCTTCAGAGCATTTTGGAGTGCTGGTTTGGCGGTCATAAATTTTCTCAGATGTTTCTTGTCATGGAAGTATCTTATTTCTCCACCAATTTTGAAAAGATAGCTTTGCAGGATACATCAATCTGGGTTGAAAGTTGTTTTCCTTTAGAACTTGGAGCTCTTCACTGCAAACTCTCCTTGACTTGAAAATGTGTGCTGAGAAGTCAGCTGTCATTCTGATGGGCTTTCCCTTATAGGTGATTTGTTTCTTCTCTCTGACAGCTTTTAGTATTCTATTCTTGTTTGTTTTTTGTTTTTGTTTTGTTGCTTTTTTCTGGTACTGGGGATCAAACTCACAACCTCACGCTTAACAGGCAAGCACATATGCTGCTGAGCTAAATCCCCAGCCCAGTATTCTATTCTTGTGTTGAATTTCTGGAATCTTGACTATGATATACCTAATGTAGATTTTTTTTTTTTTTTATCATTGCTAACTGTAGTTCCATACACCTCATTTATCTGCATGTAAAATTCTTTTTCTCTGCCAGGAATGTTTTTTTGCATGATGTCTGCAAACAGTACTTTTTAATGTCATTTGTGGTATCACCTGCTTGTTTATTGACCCAATTAATCTTAAGTTATTCTTCTTTATCTCATCTAGCAGCTGCTGGATTGATTTCTCATGGTCCCAGGCTATTTTTGAGAAATCTTTTTTTTCCCGGTTGCTACCTGCAAGCCTGTCTTTAATATCAGAGATCCTGTCCTCATTTTGGCCTAATCTACTTCAAATATTTTCATTGGAGTTTTTATTCTCCTGGATAGCTGCTTTATGGATTCTATTTCTTTCCTATGGTGTGTGTCCATAATTTGCTTAAGCTTGTCTGTTTGTTTGTTTGTTTGTTTGTTTGTTTTTTTCCTGTCTGCTCTAACATTGCTGAGCATGGTGTGTACTTTAGTAATCTCTCTAGTTATCTGAGAGATTATTTCTGATTTCATTTTTTCCAGAACCTCATTCAATTGCTTTGTTGTTTTCACTTCAGAGAAACCTGGTGGGGAGCTTTCAGACTGTTCTACCTCACTGCCCCCTGGGTTTGCCTTTGTGAAGTGGATGTAAGTGTCTTCTCATTTCTTTTCTTTTTAATTCCTGGGGTGATGCTTGGAAGTTTCCTATGGTGGGTTGCTTTATTGGTAGCATTTAGGACCTTTAGATGATGATTACTTATCTAAAGTATCTTCCAGATATAGCTAGTTTTGGGGTTTTGAGTCTGTTGGAAGATCTTACCTCTTCAGTTTGTTGGTGATGAAAAGTTGTTGCTTATTTGGCCTAGTCCTTGGTTCTTTGGCACTGTGCTACCATGTTTTCTATGACCCTTATTTAATCTCAGTCATGTGTTACAAGGGCCAACAGCAGTTTAGAACAATTATGTCAATTTACTTTATTTTATTTTATTATTTATTTTCTTTTGGGGACAGGGTCTTGCCATGTGGTTCAGGTGGCCTTGTGCTCACTTTGTAGCCCAGGCTGGTCTCAAACTTGCAACAATCCTGCCTCAGCCTCCCAAGGGCTGAGATTACAGGTGTGAGCCACCACACCCAGCTCAATTATGTCAATTTTGGCTATCATGGTACCAATAAGCATCAAACACAGCCTAGGAAACAACAAACTGAACTAACCCTTAATTTGCAACCTTTAACCATATGAACCACATTTTTGATTATATAACAAAATGTAAAACAAACCAGATAATTCCAATTCTCTCTGTAGGTCAGCTGAGTAGTTTAGGACAGAGATTTTATAACAAGACCAAAGGGAATACAGGACTTCCGGGAAGATGTCCTACAGAGAGAACTGGGATTTTCTTTCCTAGTGATGTTGGTCTTTGAGATCCACAGGTTAGCTCCCTGAATAGACAGCTGCATGGCCTTGCTTTTACCATTTTTGTCTAATTGAAGGGCTCTGTGATTGGCTGGGTCCTATTGGCTGGCTTTCTAGAGCCATTGGTCTACCAAGGTTTCCCCACACATAGCATGAGGTGATACTTAGGGAGTGTCTTATGGTCTCTGCTAGTCCCATGGAGAGGTTTTGTGTCACAGTGGGGATTTGCAGTCTGGGGTGAGTCATTTCCTCATAAAAGGAATGGAAAACTTGGAAAATGGAGGTGATCAGAGCATAAGTATGCCTCTTGAACTGCCATCCCTTGGTCACAACACAATTTGAAACCTGAAATCTCTGTCTTCTTTCCATTCTGAGTCCTGGGAAACTAGAATATTAAGAGTAACTGGACGGGCTGGGAATTTAGCTCAGTGGCATAAGCGCCTCCTGGCAAGTGCAAGGTTGTGAGTTCGATCCCCAGTACCAAAAAAAAAGAGAGAGAGAAAGAGCGAGAGAAGGGGGTAAGGGGCTAAATATGCTAGTGGGGATTGTCATGGTTACTTTTTTCTCATTGCTGGGACAAAATACCTGGCACCCAAAATTAAGAAAGGAAAGGTGTATTTAGCTCACAGTTTGTGGGGGTTTCAGTCTATAATCAGCAGGCTCCAAGCAAGGGTGGCATGGCACTGGGGCAACATTTCAAGGTGGCACAAGATAACAAAGCAACAAGAGCAAAAGGGGGTGGAGAGCGAGACTCTTTCTTCTTTATATTGTAAGCAGACTAAGCCCTGTGGGTGAGTGGAGCTCTCACACCATCTTGGTGACATCTTCTAGGACAGGCTGAGGATGTTTACAAAGTAAAGACCCTGGCCCTCTGCTGAATCACTTAGCTAAACTTCTGACCTTTTAAAATTGACACAAGGGGACAAATATCCTTGAGAGGTAACAGTATGTCCTTTACACTGCAGGATGGAGAGCTGCTGAGTTACTTAGTTAAGCTTCTAGACTTTTCAAGTTGACATAATATATCAACTTTAGTAATCCACCCCTCTTCAATCTGGCAACCAGACACATTTCTTTAAATCAGCCTCCCGATACCAATACATGTTTATTCTTCTCATTTTACAACTTGGAACATGGTAACACAGGTTTAACAATCCTTAAGAACCAGCATTAAATCTATCAACATTATATTACATTAGAATCATAACATTTTGCCCCTGGATCCCCAAAGACTCCCGCACATCCCTTTATGCAAAAGGCAGTTAGTTCATCTCTTAAAAAGCTGCTAAAGTCCTAACAGTTTTAGCATTGGTGAAAAGTGCAAGTTGCAAGTCTCTCTAAGATTGAAGACAAACGCTCAGCACAAGGCCCTATAGAAATGAAAACAAAGCCAAACACTTCTGACATTCAGTGGCACAAAATAAACATTTTCATTCCGAAAGTTACGAACAGGAGGATACAAAGGATTAGGACAAAAGCAAGTCCAAAATGCAGCAGGGCAAACATTAAATCCTACAGTTGCAAGTCCAGCATCTGAGGCAACCAGTGACAAATGGCAAGCTCCAAAGGGCTTGTGTGATTTTACCTCTACAGCATTTCTGGTGGTTGTAGTTCCCACAGCTTCTCTCTTAGGCCTGCTCTGCCCTCTTTTTGCAGCTTTCCTTAGATGTTTCACGTTTCTGGCTTTTCCAGACTTCTGCAGTGTCTACCGCATCTTTGGCTTCATACTCACAGCTTTACATACTGTCCCTTCAGGGGCACATTGCCTGGCCTCTCAGGTCTTCTGAAATCGGGGTGGAAACCTTTTTTAACCTCAGAACTCTTGCATTTGCATGCATCCAAAACCAGCATCATGTGGACGATGCCAAGGTCTGCTGCCAGTTGGAGCAGTAGCCGGGCTTCCTTGTCTCTTGGCTATAGGGGTTGAGTGCCTGGATTCCTGAGTACTCTGAATCCAATTCTGAGGAACAAATTTTCTAGGCTGCTGCCATTCTGGAGCATGGTGCTCTGTGGCTTTCTTCTCAAAGCAAAGTCTTTCATTTTTGCAGTTTTGTGGACTTGCTGCTTTTTGTGATCCCCTTGGCCATCTTTTCTATCCCTCTGTTTCTTCTCAGCAATCGAGATTTTTCTCAGCTCTATCTTTGCTGTCCAGAAATTTACTGGAGCTTCCTTTCTGGCCAAACTCACAGTGTTTCAAGTCATCCTGTCGGGCTCTTTGTTCTTTATGTTGATTCTCAACATAAAGCTATCTTTTGGGAGTCCTTTCCCATCTCAGCGAGTTGGTTTAGTAGAAAAGATTCCCCCCTACTCTTACTGGGTAACTCAGCCCTTTTAGGATGGGAGGAGGGCTGAAGTACAAAATCTCAGAAGGGTAATAGCCTGTGTTCTTTTCAGGGGTACAAGGAGCACAGTGGGCAAGGCTCAGACCCAGGTCAGTCCTGCCCCTCAGTAAACTTTTCCTACCCTTGTCTTTAGGGTCCTATTCATTCTTTACTTTTTCTGAGCTCTAGGGCCAATAGGCCACATGAAGTGTCCAGTTAATTCCCAATAATCATCTACCCTTGGATCACCAATGCCGTGAAAGTAGGTCCACTGTCAAATGCCGCACTCCAAGGGACACCACGGTGGAGAAAGATCTCCTGTACCAGCAATCGTGTCACTTTGTGGCCCTTTTCAGTCTGGCAAGAGGAAGCTTGTACACATTTGGAACAGGTGCAAACCAAGACCAGGAGGTAGTGGAAATCTCCACATTTAGATAGTTTGGTGAAATCAATTTGAATATCTTCAAGTGGTGCTGACTTCACCTTTTAGACTCCTGCTGGGGTCCCTGGGCCAACTTTGGGGTTGTGCTGGGTGCAAGTGACACAAAATTAAACAATCTGTTTAGTCAAAGCAGTCATCCAGGGGATGTAGAAATACCAGCTAAGGCAAATTGCTAGTTTTTCTCTCCCCGTGTGGGTGGTTTTATGAGCCATCTGTACCCTCGGGGGTCTAGGCAGGCATCACCACGTGACCAGCCCGGATCCTATACTATCAGCGTGGTCCCTTTGTTTTTCTCATCTGGCTTCCAGGGAACTGTGGCAAGCAGTACAGTGCCTGGTCTCACACTGGTGGCTTAGGCCGCACAGCCAGCCTTGTCATTCCCCAACTTCTCTTTAGATTCCCCTTTCTGGTGCTCTTTGGAATTGACAACAGCAACTTCCTTGGAAGCCCAAACCACTTCTAAGAGTTGAAGAATATCTGGGCCGGGGATTTAGCTCAGCGGCATAAATGCCTGCCTGGCAAGTATAAGGTTGTGAATTTGATCCCCGGGACAAAAAAAGAAAAAGAGTTGAAAATATCTTCAGGGTATTTTATTTCTTTCCCCCTCGCTGTGAGCAGGCCTGTTTCCTTCTGTAGAGCCCTGTGCACATGTAGAATTAGGAAGACATACTTCAAATCAGTGTAGATATTTAAGTCTTTTCCCTTTTCCAGCACTTTGGTTAGGGGGATTAATTCTACCCTCTGAGCCAACGTTCCCTGTGGCAATGGTCAAGATTCTACAACCTCCATTAAGGTGACAACTGCATAGCCAACCTGCCTCTTTTCTTCATCTGTGTGGCTGCTGACATCCACATAAACTCCAAATCAGGCTGCTTAAGGGATTGGATGAGTAAGTCCTGGTGGCTGGAGTAGACCTGTCCCACAGAACTCCTTACAGTCATGTTGGGGTCCTTCATGCTGGGGGAGAAGGGTGGCTGGGTCCAAGTTGCTGGAAACTTCCACTGTGAGGATTCCCACTCAGCAAATTCTAATATTGGGTCAGCCCCAAACTGGTGGCCATTAGCATTGGGTGACCACTGTGTGTGCAGCTCCCACTTGCAAATCCTGGCTGGAGTTAGCTTGGCACCCTCCTTGGTTGGAGGGCAGTTGCAGCCAAAGCCCTCAAGCAAGGCGGCCAACGCTGCATTACCCCATCTAGCTGTTTTGACAAGCATGCCACTGGCCTTTCCCAGGAGCCCAGGCTCTGCACTAGCACCCCAACAGCCATCTTCTTTCCATTTGGTCACACGGAGGAGGCAAGGCTTGCTTAGGTGAGGGAAGCCTAATGCCAGGGCCTCTTGAAGTTTCTCCTTTAGGGCCTTGAAGGTGGGTCACAATTCTTTGTCCTGATTCACAGTTTCTTTTCCCCCTTTTTGGCTTCACAGAGGGGTTTTGCCAAAATAGCATAGTTGGGGGACCATGTTCTATAGAAGCCTGAGGCTCCCAAGAACTCTCATAATTTCTTCTGGGTCTTGGCCTTGGGCTTTTTTGTTTGTTTGTTTGTTTTGCTTTTTGTCTTTTTGAGATAGTTTCACTATGTAGTTCAGGCTGGGCTTGAATTTACTGTGTAGCCTAGGCTGGCCTCGAACTCACAGCAATCCTCCTGCCTCAGCCTCAGGCATGTTTTGCATCACTGCCTCCCAGGCTGCCCCAACCTCTCTCCCTTGCCTAGATGAAATTCCCGGTATTTGACCTCTGTGCAGCACTACTATGTCTTTTTTTTTTTTTTTTTTTATTGGTACCGGGGATCAAACTCACGAGCACACACTTGCAAGGCAGGTGCTTATGCCGCTGAGCTAAATCCCTGACTCAACTACTATGTCTTTTTTCAGAGCACCTTGTATCCCTTCTGGTACAGGTGCCAGAGAAGCTCCTCTGTGCCTTTCTTGCATCCTTCTCAGGTTTTATGCCCTACAGGAAGTCGTCAACATACTGCAACTAAGTGCATTCCAGAGTCTGTACAGGAAATGAGTGGTGATCTCAGGCCAAGGCCTCCCCCCAAATAGTCAGGGAGTTCTTAAAACCATGTAGCAGCTGAGACCAGGTGAGTTGGCCGTGTTGTCAAGTACTGGTTGATCTTCACTGGAAAGCAAAGATCAGCTGGCTCTCGGGGGGCAGGCATATGCAGAAGAAAGCACCTTTCAAATCGAGGCAGGTAAACCACCCTACTGAAGCTGGCCAGCGGTCCCAGCAGAGTGTAAGGATTTGGAATGGTGGAGTATAGGATCACTGTGGCCTCACTGATTACTCAGAAATCTTGGACAGGGAGATGGTCCCTGGTGTCTTCCTGATGGAAGAAGAGACATATTCCAGGGCGACTGGGAGGAAACAAGGATCCCACAGGTCTGTAGTCTAAGTAGGGCTGAACTCCCCTCTGGGATTCCTGAAGGACTGGGTATTGATGCTGAGCAACCAACGTGGCATCCAGCTTGGGTTCTACCCTGACTGGGGGCTGATCTATGGTCAGGTCAGGCGGGTTGTCTTCTGCCAAAAGTTGGGGCCAGTGTCTAAACAAGTCCCTGTCTTCCTTCGGGACCTTCCAGACTGGCCTGTCTTGAAGCCTCCATCTCTCCTCCTGAGGGACAGTCAGAATCAAGATCAGCCTCAGAAGTGGCAGTTCAAAATGTATTTCTCCATTCCTTAAGTCATTTTTTGCCCATAAATTGGCCAAGAAATCTCTCCCTAAGAGAAGAACTGGTCAGTCTGGCATGTACAGGAACTCATGTATCACTTTGTGACCATCTATCTTATAAACCAGCTGGCAAAAACTGTGGCTTTAGATCACCCTGTGGTCCCTTTGATATCAACAGTCCACTGACCTAGGGGCTCTTAGGAGATGCCACAGTGAAAGAGTCCGATCCTGTGTCTATCAGGAATTTTATTGACTTGTCCTCCGCCTTCTGGTAAACCGTGGGCTCTGTGGGGGATCAAGAACCCAAGCCCTCTCAGTCCTTACAGAGTTTTCTCCTCCTGTGAAAGCTAAGCGGTTGCCCGTGGGTCCTCTGCTTGCTCAGCATGCTTTTCTTTAGTTTTGGGCACTCACGCATGCAGCAGCCCTTTTCCTTGCAATAGGTGTGTGGATCCTTCTCCCGGAGCAGACGTGGCCTGCGGGTGCGGCTCCCTCCCTTCTTTTTCTTTCCTCTGTGTGTGAATTTTCTGCTGCTGGCAGAGCTGTAGCAATGAGACTAGCTTTCGCTTTATCTGTCCTTCATCCTCTCTGCATTCTTCCACATCGCAGTTGATGAATACCTTGCTGGCAACTTCCAGAAGTTGGGTTATACTCATACCTGCAGAGCCTCCCCGCTCATGGAGCTTTCAGGGGAGGTCCCCAGCGCTCTGGCTCACAACTGCCGTGTTAATTGTCCCCTGGTTCTCAGGGGCTCCTGAGTCAGAGGGTGTGTAGAAGCAGTGTGCCTCGCACAGTCATTCTAAGAATGAGCTCAGACCCTCCTCTGGTCTCTGGAGGATCTCTCCTACCTTGACAATAGGGTCACTATCTGGCCTCCATTCGCAGGCTTTGTTTGTAACAGAGCAATATGGCCAGCTGTCTCACTTGTTCAGGGACAATGGGGTCCCAGTCTGGGTCCTCTGCAGGGAGCTGCTGTCTAACACAAGCACTTGGATAAAGGGTGCATTTTCTTCTAGCCACTTAGCAGCAGCATCCAGAATGTGCCAGTGCTCCTTTTTGCTAAAGAGAGTAATTAGCAGCTGGGGGCAGTCAGGCCAAGTGGAGTTATGAGTCTGGAAGATGGAATGGAGCTAGTGGATAATTGCCATGCAATTCAGTAAGACAGTGGTAGTGAAAGCCTGGTAAATGCAGGTAGATCACCCCGGGCCCTGGAACCTCTGGATGGACTATTAGAGGCTCCCTCAATACTTCCTGGAGAGAGAGCTGGAGTCCTGACTCAGGGCAGCTACAGTCAGAAGATACCTCCATTGTGGCCAGAGAGGCAGACAAGCCTGGCAATGGGAACTTGGGGCCAAATCCCAAGACTGACTGGATGTGTGGTGGAGTAGGGGCACAGGATAACCCAGGGGAACATGGCAAGGGTGGATAAAGAGATTTTGATTCTGGTCTGGCAGTGGGGCAGCCTTGGGGCTTGGTACTGGGGGTGATGAAGGTGTCTGGCTCTGGCCTCAGGTCAGTATTCCCTAGGTATGAGGGGGGCTACACTAGAAGGGGGCCCTCTGAATCAGCTGAGAGAATAGGGGATGTTCTTTTGCAGTGCCATTTGTTTTAGGGGGTCAAAGTAGGAACCAAAACTCAGGAAAGATGCTCCCTCAACTAAGGTGGGAGGGGAGGACAAACAACTAGCAGCAATCATGAATCCACACAGGGGAACTGATTTAGCTGTCTGGGATGTGGAACAACCTGCCAAACCTTCTGGGCCAGAGCCCTTTCCAGTGAGTTCTGGGCCAGCCACCCAACCTGGAAGGATGGCCTGTGCACCTCACAGAGGGTTCAGAGTTTCCCAGGAGTTTCTGCCCATAGTCCCCATTAAATCCCTTTTTAAAATTTTTGATCATAACCTCTAACTAGGTGGACTTGCTCTGACTCCCTCCCGTGGCTCCTGCCACCCACAGAGACAGACAACAGAAAGGCATCAATCGCTTTGACCAGTGACCAGCCCGTCTCCTCGCAGAGATGCATCAGGCCCCTCTTAGCACTGCCAGGCCAGTGCTGCCCCAAGCCATGTGAAGATGGCCCCAGGACCAGGGCTTAGGACTCGACACCTTGCTCTGGCCCTGTGCACCCAAACCAGAGTTTGGGGCGCACTGTCTGTCTCATTCACACACGTCCCACAAGCCTCTAGCTGCCGGTGGCAGCCTGAAGTACTCAGGTGTCACCACCATTCTGGCAGCTAGTTGAGGGAAACAAGAGGATGCTCAGTCCTCTCTGGCAGCCTTCCTGGAGGGTTTTCTCCAAAGTGGAGATCCTGTCCCAGATTCCCTTCTAAATCAGGGCCCCTGTCCTTCCTGCGACTCAGATGTCTGCCAAACGCCATTAGTCCTCTCTGAGCTCCCCTTGGACGCCAGCTGGGGCTCTTGGCCTGCAGCGCAGAGAGGCCTCCCACAGGACAGGAAATCTGCGGGGGTGTGCTCAGCAGGAGTTGCCATCTGGTCAAGCTCCCTGCTCCATCCATCCATGGGAGAGAATCGGCCACAAGTGATTATGTCAGATCCCAGTGCTTACCGGTCAAGGAACCAAATGAAGCAAGAGACAGGATGCCAAACAAAGCCACCTGGACATGGAGCAGAAGAGAGGGGTCTTTAATCTGCCAGAATCTCTGCAAGAGAGTCACATCTCCTCCAGCGCTTTAAACAAAGCTGTGTCTCTACTTTTATAATTTTTTTTTCTCTACAGGGTGATTTTTCACTGGAAATTAGCACAAATCAAGGTTCCAGAAGCGGAGCAGTGATTGAGCAGGTAAACAGTGGTCAAGGGAGAAGGGAGAGCAGGGAGCTGACAGAGCTTTTCAAGTCTCTTATACTCTGCTGATGTTACCTTATACACACACCTATGCATAGCCAGGGTCCTAACGGTCAACTTTCTCATGGAGCTGAACTGTACAGTTAACCCATAGTTACCTGGTTTTACCCAGAGGGTGGTTTCCTCTCAATATAAGGTAAAAAGAATTTATGGAACATGCCACCATTAATCCAAAAATAAAGTGCTATAACACTTAGGGCTTCTGGCAAAGGCAGTAGCAGTGGTATTTGAGAAAGACATTTTGAGGGGGGACTGGGGAGTCTCTTTAACAAAGAAAAATACTAGGGCTGGGGATTTAGCTCAATGGCATAAGTGCCTGCCTGGCAAGCGCGAGGTCATGAGTTCAATCCCCCATACCGCAAAAAAAAAAAAAAAAGAAAAGAAAAGAAAAATATTGAGACAGCTCTATGATCCTGAGAGACAGGGTGCAGAATGTTTCATTAGAGCCAGGCATGTGAAGTTTAAGTATCTATGGAGCACCTAAGAAAGTCAAACCAGTCTGGCATGGTGGCACAGCTCTCAGAGTCCAAGGGCATCCTGGGCTACATAGTGAATTTAAGGACATCTTGAACTAGAGAGACTTTATTGAAAAAAACAAACCGCTGTGCTGCACCAAGCATGGTGGCACATGCCTGTAATCCCAGGAGTCTTAGAAGCTAAGCCAGAAAGATTGGTATGAGTTTTAGAGAGATTGGGCTACACAGTAAATTTAAAGCCAGGCTGAATACATAGTGACTGTCTCAAAAACAACATCAACAACAAAAAAGTCTGGCATGAGATTATGCTTGTAATCTCAGCTCTCAGGGAGGCTGAGGCAGGATTGCTATGAGTTTGAGGCCAGCCTGGGCTACATAGTGAGACCCTATCTCAAAAAACTAAGAACAAAAACAAATAAACAAAAAGAAGCAAGGTGTGGTGGTACATGCCTATAATTCCAGCACTAGAGGCTGAGGCAAGAGGATCTCCATGAGGCTTCTGGACTACATAATGAGTTCAAGGCCAACCTGAACTACAGGGTGAGGCCTTGTCTTGAAAAAACTAAAATGTTAGCATTTCCATTTTACATAGACCTGAGAGCTAGTCACTAAAGTCACGTAGCTAATAACCACTTGAATCCAGTCTCAGCCTTTTTCAGTTTTTATTAGTCCATGTTTGCAGTGCTAAATGATTATATTCAATGTGGGCAATCAGTGCATGCACATCACATATTTCATTCTTTTTTCCTTTTCCTCCCTCCTTTTTTTCATGAGCATCAGATTCATTCATTTATTTTATAAATCTTTGGTGACATGCCCCTGTAACCCCAGCACTGAGCTGAGGCAGAAGGATCACTTTGAGTTCCAGGCCAGGACCACATAGCAAGACCTTCACCAAGGAAAAAAACAAAAAGTCTAGCAAGGTTTATTAGTAAAAGTGAACAGTGAGGGGGCTGGGGATTTAGCTCAGTGGCATAAGCGCCTGCCTGGCAAGCGTGAAGTCATGAGCTCAATCCCCGGCACCGCAAAAAAAAAAAAAAAAAAGTGAACAGTGAAGGAGAAACTGGCCCTGCAGAATGAGCCTGTGCTGAGTAAAAAAGGAAAAAGCAAGATAAAATACCCTGAAGAAAGTAGGGCAGGCTTGTGAGGAAAGCTACCATAGTAAGCTTTTTGGCTTGTGTCCCATTATAAGGCCCAATTTTGAAGGGAACGCAAGCGAACTCCCACATACAGGTGCTGAGAGGCAGTGCCGGGATCCCACCCGCTAAAGCTGACCTCGGGTCTAGGCTATCCCACTGTCTTGGTTATTTTTCTCTCATTGCTGAGACAAAATATCTGACACCCAAAATTAAGGAAGGAAAAGTTTATTTAGCTCAGTTTATGGAGATTTCAGTCTATAATCAGCTGGCTCCAAAGCAGGGTGGCAATGGCACAGGAGTGACATTTAAAGGTAGCCAAAGACACCAAAAGCAGCAAGAGCAAAAAGCAGGAAGCTCAGGCCTCTTTTTCTCCCTTCTATTGTAAGCAAGTTACCACCCCTTAGGGTGTGTGTAGCGCTCCTGCCCTCTCTTACACAGGATGAGGATGTTTACAAAGTAAAGGACCCTGGCTCCCTGCTGAGTCACTAAATTTCTAAACTTCTCAAATTGACACAATGCATCTATCATTATACCTACTAAAAACCTGCTCCAGTTTTTAGAAGTCTATATGCAAGTCTTTGGGAACTGTTCTGCAGGTTTTCCAGGATCTTGTAATTAACAGGTCATGGCTACTTCCCCAACTAGTTTTGCCACGCCCTAATCTCCTATCTTGAGTCTCACTATGGTGTTCAGGGTGGTTTTGAACTCACTCTGTAGCTCAGGCTGGTCTCAAACTCACAGCAGTCTTCTGCCTCAGCCTCCAAAGTGCTGAAATTACAGGTTTGTGCCACCATGGCCAGCTGAGGTACATTTCTTTTCTTTTTTTTAATCGGTACCGGGGATCAAACTCACAACCGCGCGCTTGCAAGGCAGGCACTTATGCCGCTGAGCTAAATCCCCAGCCCTGAAGTACATTTCTTTATTCATTCATCTGTTGACGGTCATATAGTCTGCATCCATGCTTTAGCTATTATAAATCATGTTCCATACACAGTGATGGATGCATCACTGTGGTATGATGGGTTTTAACCCTTTTGGTATGATGCCTAGAAGGGGAATAGCTGGGTCAAATGGAATTTCTATTTTTAGTTTTTTGAGGAAGCTTCCCCCACCCCCGGCATTTGTTATTGGATGATAGCTTTTCCTTTCTTTCTTTTTTCTTTTCTTTTTTTGGTTGAGACAGGTCTCACTTTGTAGTGGAGGCTGGCCTTGAACTCATGGCAATCCTCCCTGTGTCCTAGGATAACAGGCATTTGCAGCCACACCTGGGTTATTGATAATAGCCATTCTTTCCGGAATGAGATGGAATCTCAGTGTTAATTTGCATTTTTCCAATGGCCAGCAATGTTGCACATTTTAAAAATGTATTTATTGTCTGTCTGTACTTCTGAAGTGTTTATTCATTTCAGATGTCCATGGGTTTTCAAACTTCCAGGTAGACTTTTATCTACAGGATTAGTTCTGTCTAGCAATTAACAGGGGAATGACACAGTTCATCTGTGTAGGGCCAACTGGGAGCACAGAAACAGGAGCAAGTTTCACGTTATGAGGATTGTCTGGGATATTCCAGCTTCTGTGGCAAGGAGAAAGTGCAGCTTAGTCTCCATCCCTAGGCCATCAAGTAGCCGCCTGCTTTACTGGGGGGACGGGGCGAAGAAGAGGGAATGCGGAAGGTGTCAAAACGCTAGATCTCAATGGTAAATCTCTTTTTTCTTTGTTCTTTGGCACCGGGAATCGAACTCACCATCTCGCGCTTGCCTGGCCGACGCTTATGCCGCTGAGCTAACCACCCTGACTCTCACTGATAAATCTTGAAGCTTTAAAGAGGGACCAACGTACTGGCAGGGCAACCTATTGTTCCCTTTTTTCCCGCCTTCCCGCTCACCTAGCCCAGAATCCACAAACAGCCAACAGGCCAGAGCACAGCGAAATGACTCCTCACGCAAGCTCCAACAAACACTACCCGGCCCACAATGCCACAGGGCTCCGAGCCAATGGGTTTCGACCTGCTGCGCAAACGCAGTGGCCTCCAGTTTCCCCGGGCCACAGCGGAAGACTACAAATTCCATAGGGACACGTCCCAGCAGCCTCCGCGGGCAAGATGGCCGCGCTGAGAGCAGAAGCTGAGGTGAGCTGGATATAGATAGGCCTGGGCTCCGGGCTGGAGCGCCTCGAGACCCCAGTCAACAAATGCAGCTGAGCTCTGCTCGCCGCAGCCATGAGGTCGTCCTGCTAGAACCTGTGCCCTGATAGACAACCCCGGAATTTTGCCGCCCTGGGCTGGGAGTTCCGGCAAGACTACAGAGTGAGCGCCGGTAAAGCAGCTCCTGTTCCGGCAGGTGCGATCCTGACTGCCCCATGCCCGCGAGCACGGGGAGGCGGGGCTTCGCCCGGGGTCGTCCCCTCTGCTGGCTGCTGTGCGCTGTCACCTTAAAGCTCTGGTAAGGACCGAAAAAGAGGGCGGTTGAGGACCCTGCCCCGGGGATGGGGGACGCCTCCTCCACGACGAAGGTGGGTGTGCCATGTTTTCTGGATTCTAACTGTTGCACGCGCCTCTCTCCGCTGCAGCCATGCAGAGGCTCCCGTTCAGGCGGAAAAACTGTCCGGTAAGTGATTTCTGGTTCTGGGAACCAGAACCCCTATTTTTTTTTTTTTTAAGTCTCTTCCTGGTACACCAAGAGCCCAAGTGAAAAAGGACGGCAGCACATGTGGCGAGGGTGCACCCTTTGTTGAGAAGGTGATGGGTAGAGTTTTGGAAGAAATGTTTTTCTGAATTAGCCGGGGGGTTGGGCTGGCATTTTTCTCCCTGTTTAGTGAGTACCTCTACATTGTCGTGCTGGTTGGTGGAAGAGTTTGTGGTGACAGAAGAGTGCGCTCCGTGTTCTACTTTCCAGGCGGTAAATATCTGCTTTCTCTTTTCCCCACATATAACCAGTCAGGTGTCACTATGCACGCCTTTGCATAGTTTTTCTTGTCTTTGTAATCTCAGTGGATGTTCAGATATGAATTTGTTTCTTCCCCTGAAAATGTGCCCCATTCTTTCCATATTCTGTTTATTCTCAATCTCGTGGGCTCTGGAATTTATCCTTATGGCTCCTAATCTCCTGCCCTTTCCAACATGCATAATCACACAACTATCACCTCCTTTGTCCATACCAGAACTCCTCTTTTATTGAGCTCTGGTTTTTGCAGTTAGGTACCTGCTGCTGAATGGCAGTCCCTCTGTTCCTGTTGCTCATCCTAACACAGGCTTTGGTCCTTTTCTGCTGATAGAAAACCATCCCCGAATGCGGTTCTACAGGATATATAGAGAAAATCACATGCAGTGCATCTAAAAGGAATGAGTTCAAAAGGTAAGAGTTGTTTCTCTTCTTTAAAACTTCCTTTGATCCTGTGATTTAGGTAAACAGTCATTCCTTTCTCCTGGTCTAAGGGTGGTGTGCTAGGTACTGGAAAGAGGAAGGTTTTTTGGAAACAGGGTGTTGCTGTTTAGTTCAACCTGGATTCAAAACTCAAGGCAATCCTCTTGCCTCAGCTTTCCAAGTACTAAGATTACAGGCATGCACCACTACACCTAGCAAGGAGGGCTTCTGGAGCCTAATAATTTAAATTCGAGTCCTAGCTCTGCCCCTCAGTATAGTTATTGGCCACATTTTTTCATCAATAAAATTGATTAATGTTCACTCGCCAAGAACTGTAAACACATGATAGAGCTGACTTCTCTTTTCCTTTGGGATATTACCTTCATTAGGTGGAAGTAAAAAGGAGATTAGAAGGAGCTGTCTCATCTTCCCTGGAAATAACTGTTCCTTCTACCCCCAGCTGCCGCTCAGCTCTGATGGAACAACACTTATTCTGGAAATTTGAAGGGGCTGTCATAGGTGTAGCCTTGATCTTTGCATGTCTCGTCATCATTCGTCAGCGACAACTGGACAGAAAAGCTCTGGAAAAGGTCCGGAAACAAATTGAATCCATATAACTATCCCACCATCTATCCTGGGTCTTAGACCACATTTTAAAAGAAAGAATGGAATGGACTGGTTTGTACCCTTGCTTCTTTGGAATCTGTGGTGATACACCCTTTCTCGTCTTCCTTTTCCATCACTCCTGAGCACAATAAAATAAAAATCAAATAATTGCCTTCCTGATAGTGATCTGCTTTGGCACAGAAAGTCATAGAAGCAGAGAGCAAAGGGGACGGTAGTCTCCCAAGCCCTTGTCTTCCCCTTCTTTTACTACTTACTTAAAACTTCTGGGATGCAGTTTTAGCTAGAAAGTTTATTTTTCAGTCAAAACTTCTGTTTCTCTCAACCCTATCCCCAAAGAAGTAATAAAATCACAGATACATAGGAGCCGGGGATAAAGCTCAGCAGCACAGCACCAGTGCAAGCACAGCATCCTAAGTTTGATTCCTGGTACAGAAAAAAAATCACAGATACATAAAGTATTTGAGATGCACTCTCACTTGGGAAGCCTGGGCTTCAGGAAACACATCTCCTAGAGCAGTGTAGCGAACCTATGGCATGCATGTAGCGGTGGGCTGTTTGTCATGGTTGAAAACTTTTATCACTGTCCCAGGGTGTTCTGAAGATTTGAATCCCTAAGGGAAGAGACAGTGAGTGGGAATTCTTGGTGGAAACAGAGCCTGAAGGACACCCTAGATTCCTTACTGTGACTGGGAAGGTCTCTGCCCCAGCTCACATCTCATCTGCACGCACACTTCTGAAGTACCCCCTGGATCCAGTCTTTAGGGCTGGCTTCTCTGGTGGGATCCTTGAGCCATTTGCCTTCTGGGCTCCAGGCAATTCTGTCACTCTGGACTCTATCACTGGAACCTCTAGACTTCCTCCCATGTCCTTGTGAGTCAGGATATTTCTGGAAATCACTGAGGGGAAGGAAAAAGCACAGCAGTAGAGTACCTATCAAGTACTCAGTACTCCCCCTTGGGCAGGCGACCTTACTTACGACAGAGCCTCTCCCATAGCTTTTTCTCCCTTTTTTCTCTTCTCCTTTGTTTTCCTGGATAGTCTGGCTACATTGCCTATGCTAGTCTTGAACTCGGGGGATCAAGTCATCCTCCTGTCTCAGCCTCCAAAGAGGTGGAGCCACAAGTACATCACCACACCCAGCCTCCCCTGCTTGTCCTCTGTGAGCAGTCTAACTCACAGGAGGGAGCCTTGTCCTGTCTCTCACCTCCATGAGGCTGGTACTCTTCAGGCCCAGCTTCTGGTAGATCCTGAAAGGGGCTGAAGCTGGGCAGGATGATGAGAGCCAGAGAAAAGAGAAGGATCTGGAAGGAGCCAAAAGGACACATGCTGTAGGACAATAAAGGAAGAGATCAGAGGGAATGGACAACAGTTGGAGCTGTTTTAGGAGAAAGATAAATATGAGTAGGTAGCAGGGGAATCAGGATGGGAGATGGTGGAGGTGGGGAGGTGGTGAATGGGCTGTTGGTACCAGAAGGCAGGTGCTGGTCTGGGCAGCTTTGTTGGAGGTCTGAGCAATGAGCATCTGCAACTGGCGGAGCTGCGCCACCAGGGAGCTGGAAAGGGGTGAAGAGTTAGAACGTTCTGGGGGCCCTGGTAGGCAGTGTGGCCCCATGTGCTATACTCTCCCTGCCCCTGGGGCCGTACTCACATGTTATGCCTCTCCAGCTCCTGGACTTTTTTCTGCAGTTCCTGGTTCTGTGCAGAGCAGGCTGCTACCCTAGGGAAGATGGAGAGGTAGGACAAACTCGGCACTCTCAGCCCCTTAACCTTCACTGCCTGGGTGAGGAAGATGGCTCGGACAAGGCCCACAGGATTCCAGAAATGGGAACTGCATACCTACTCTCCAGCCCATCGATATATTCTTTCTTCCGCCGCCGACTGTCTTGAGCTGATTGCTTGTTCCGAATTTTTCTCCTGACCTTCTTGAGGACCTTTTCCTCTGCCTGGAGGACCAGGCTGTGTCAGGCCTGTAACCTACCACAATTTTTGACCTCTTCCCTGGGATCCTGGCTCAGAAACCATGGTTGGATTCCAAGGCTAGGGTAGCTTTTGGGGAGGAGTGTTACCTTGGTAAGGGGCAGATGAGAGGGTAGAGAAACTCCTTCCTGTCCCAGTAGACGCTTCTCCTCATCCGTCAGGAGCAGGGTTTGGCAGGGCAGCTGTGAGGTGGGGCAGGAAAAGATGAGAGGCTAGCAGGAGAGTCATCCCAGCCCTGCCCTTCCTGGGCCTCGAGAGTGCTGTCTGCACTGAGGAATAACAGCAAACTAGAGGTGAGATCAGTGGTAGAGACAGCTTCTGCATACACCCAAGGGATCTCCTGAGGCTGAGAAGAGAACTGTGGTTTTCTTGCATCTCTTGGCTGCAGCCTTAGGGCCTTCATATTTTCAGCAAGCTGGGAAGGGTCTATTTTGGTTCCTGCCTCCCAGGACTTTAAAGGCATTTGAAAAAGACTTGCAGGATCTCTGCAGTAAAGTCTGCTTGATTTCCTTATGGCAGATAAATCATTTGCCATGAACTTCCACTTGGCAGAGTGTGTTCCATTTTTCAGGCTCTCCTGCTGTGACAAGGGACTCTCCCAGGGCAGCCAGACCTTATGGCTTCTTACGGCAAAGGTGGGCAGAGGAAACAGTGTCCCATCAACTGTAATTTGACTTCCCTCTAGTATTCCTTTTTTTTTTTTTTTTTTTTTTTGCGGTACTAGAGATTGAACTCATGACCTTGCACTTGCCAGGCAGGTGCTTATGCCACTGAGCTAAATCTCCAGCCCTAGTATTCCTTTTTGAAAAAAAAAATTTTTTTTTTGTTTTTTTTTGTTTGGGTGAGTGTTTTGTTTTGTAGTGGAGACTGGAGAGTGAACCGAGAACTTCACATTTGCTGTACAGGTGCTCTACCACTGAGCTAAGTCCCCAGTCCTTGTTTTTTTTGTTTTGGTACCAGGGATTGAACTCACAGCCTTGCACTTGCCAGGCAGGCATTTACACCACTAAGCTAAATCCCCAGCCCATTTTGTTTGTTTGTTTGAGACAGGGTATCACTATGTAGTTCAGACTGGCCTTGAACTTGCTTTGTAGCCCAGGCTGACCTCGAACCCACAGAGATCTTCCTGCCTCGGGCTCTTGAGTGCTGGCTGGGTTTACAGGTATGTGCCCCATGCCCAATTTTAGAGTCCTTTTTATTTTTGAGACAGACTCTCCTAAATTGCCTGGGCTTGCCTCTCAATCCTCCTGCCTCAGTTTCCAAAGTAGCTAGGGTTGCAGTGTGGGCCACCACACCCTTTTTTTTGTGTGTGTGTCTTTTTGACAGGGTCTCAGTATGCAGTTCAGGCTGGCCTTGAGCTCACTTCATAGCCCAGGATGGTCTTGAACTCCCAATGATCCTCTTGCCTCAGCCTCCCGAATGCTGCAATTATAGGTGTGTGCCACGATGCCTGGCTGCACTTCTCCTTCTTTAATGATACTTGCTTCACTTTGTACCCAGATTGGGCAACTTAGAGGAAGGAAGAAAGGACTGGAGATTTAGCTCAGTGTGAAGGCCCTGGGGTCTTGTTTCTATGGCCTTGGGTTTTGGCTAAACCACTTCCTGTTGTTTCCTTCTGGTTTCTACAGCTGTTTGATGAAACTATTGGGGGATGATTTTTCCAAACTAATCAAAATGTCTACAAATATGACCCAGAGAGTTTTATCTAAAACAAACAAACATGCACAAACATCCTGGCTGGCACTTCTGATGCCCAGCTACCTTATTTTTGTTTCATTGTGTGTGTGTGTGTGTGTGTGTGTGTGTGTTGTTTTTGAGGAAGGGCCTTACTTTGTAGTACAGGCTGGCCTTGAACTTATTACGTAGTTTAAGATGATCTCAAATTTGCAGTAATCCTCCTGTCTGAGCCTCTCAAGTGCTGAGATTACATGTGTGTGCCACCATGCCCAGCAAATCAGTTTTAAGTTTTCTGCCTGAGATTCTAAAATACTTAGCTTGGCATCTGGTCTCAGCTTCAAACCCAGATTTAAAGGAAGACAGTCCCCATTTCCTACTTTTTGGGTACAAGGAACACTTCCCAGGGTGAAGGGAGAAGAGTAAAAGCAAAGCCAAGCACCACCCCCCCAGCATTGGAACCAGGATTGGGAAGCAGTCTGTGAGGACACTGTTCTGCCCCAGCCCTTCTCCCCACCCTGTACCCACTAACCAGTTGGACTCACTGGTGTCCTGTCCCAGTTCCACATCCTGATCAAGGCTGAGATGACCGCTCTGGCTGAGGACTCAGTGAACACAGGTCTGGGATTTCCCCAGATTCCCTCAGCTGAGTCATCACCACCCTACCTCAAGGCTTCCTCTGCGTTGGACTTTCCCAGCTGTTGAATCTGTTCATGTCACCTTGCTCTCCAGGCCACACAAAGTGGGGCAAAGACACAGTTCCAGATCAGTTTCCTTTCCTTCTCCCCTTGGTCCACCTCTGTGCACTGGGGTGCTGGTTCTGACTGAGGCCCCAGACTCACCAGGGTGGCTGGAGGCACTGAGGCCATGGCAGTGGGCAGGATGTGGGTATGAGCATCAAAGACCAGCTCATGGGCAGCACGGGCATCAGGTACCACCAACTGTGGGCTCCACTGATCTGAAGGAAACAGTGGCTGGAGGTTGGAAAGAGAGGACACCTTATGGCAGCAGAGTCTGGGGGAGCCCCTCACGTTCTTCCCACAGAACACTGACCTAGCTGGATGGAGAGAAGCCCTAAGGTTGGCCCAACTTCCCCCTGCACCTGCTGAAGAGCCCCTGCTTCATAGATGACCTCGTAGAGGGCAGGAGAACCAGGTGCCAGTGGGCAAGGGGGGCTGTCTGAGTGGCCAGGATCCTCTGAGATGCCACTGTCGCTGCCAGGAGAAGCTTTGGAGCGGTACACCTCATTGGGGTCGATGAAAAACTTCAGGATATCGTCAGACTCACTTTCTTGAAGGCCCTATAATAGGAGAGGGTATAGTATGGGCCAGGAAGAATTTCAGAAGTCCTACCTGACATCAGACTTAGATCGCTCACGTTTTAATTTCAGTCCCTCTGTCCTTGGTCATAGCGATACATAGTCACACCTCGTTTACTTTGGGATCTCTGTTCTGGGACTTTTCTCTAAAGAGGGCTTCTTGGGCAACCCATTCAGGACCCCTCTTGTCTCTCAGGAGCTATTCCTACCCCCCACTTCCCCACTTATACTTCCCATTCCTTTTCGCCAATAAATTTTCCTACTCTTAAAAAACAAATAAAATAAAGGAGGCGTCTCAGAAGGGCTTCTCATCAACCCTTCTCCGTTCACCCACCACACTGGAACCGCAGTGGCCACTAGAGTCCCAGACTTGCTGCCCTCGTTCTTGGAGCCTGGTCCCTGGAATCTCCGGAGGGGAACAGGTGAAGCCCTGCTCCAGGAAGGACGCTGGAGCGGAGAAGATATCTTCTGGGGGTTCCAAGAACACGTCCAGCAGGTCGGAGGACCCTAGATCCATGCTTCTGCAGGAAAGTACGCAGAGCAGTCATCAAGGGAGCAACGGTTCTTCCCACCCCACAACATCCTCCTTCCACACCTGCCTTAGCTCCTCACCGGCCAGGCCTTCTTGTTAAGGGTCACAGGTCCAGCCCGCGGATCAGCCTGCCCGGGACGCCGCGACACCTGTGCCTTCTTCCTCCAGGATCTGCATCCTGGTCCTGCCCAGCTAAGCTCCGCCTCGCGCTGGGCACCTGCAAGGCTGGCTGCACCTTGCAGTGGCCGCGGTAGGGGCACTGAGTCGGGGAGTAGGGTATGAGAAGCAGAACTGCATCTAGGGGAAACAGGTAGCCACGACCTTTCAGCCTTAGTTTCTCCCAGCGGTAGATCTTCCTGAGCTTTTGGTGTCTCCTCAGAGAGGACCAGAGGTAGCCGTGACTGTAGTACTACAAGCGTAAGCAGCCTCAGGAACAAAGGCAGTGGGGTTTCTAGGCCTGCCCTCCCCCACTGTTTGGCCCTCTTCCCATGCTTGAATCCTGATTGGAAGCCACAGATATAAGGGTTCCTAGGGGCACACTATGGAACCAATGGAATCACCCGCTCGAGACCAACTCTCTTGTAATTGGTCAGAATAGAGGTTTCTGACCAATGGAGTTGCAGTATTTGTTAGGCGGGGATTGCGTTCGGTGGAACTGGAGGTCGCGCTGGCCACCGGAAAATAGAGTGGAAGGAAATAGGACGGAAGTTCTGGGGTTGTGGGCAGGGTGGACGGGGTTTGCTTGCCACGCGACCCCGAAGCTCTTGGTTGCTGTCTAGGTGGGGAGTAAACAACCTGCTGACCCAAGCGAAGCGCCACGGTTTTGACCCAGAAGCCGGAAGGTTGTGCAAGGGCGGGTTTCCAGTCCGTGACGCGCACGTTACTTTGCGGGTGCACCGCGCTGAGACAGTCACTGACCGAGGGGCGGGGACTACCAAACTGGGGCTAGTTAGGAAATCTTTAGCGTTAGGTGTGGGAACTCCTCTCCAGGTGTGGGAGTTTTTGCCACTGAGCTAAACCCCTGACCCCTGTTTTCTCATTCTCTTTCCTTCCTCTCCACATTGTAAAACTACTCGCTAGGCGAGGAATATAGCTCAGCGGCACAGTACCTGCCTGGCAAGCATGAGATTGTGAGTTTGATTCCTGGTACCAAAAATAAAAAACAAAACAAAAAACTGTTCTCAAACCACATTCCCTCATTTAATTTGCGACTGCTCTGAGGGACACGGATCTGGTAATATTTTGCAATTTTACCGAGGAGGGGAGAGGACTGGAAAAGAGCTCATAGCTAGAAAATAGTACCCATGACTAGAATTCCAAAGTTCAGCACTTCCCCCCAACCACTTGATCTGTCTGATGGTCCAGGAATTCACTTCTAGTAAAATAATGGAGGCACACAGATATAGATAGCTATGATTTCCATTTGTCTGCCTTCAGTAGAACTAAAGGTGAGAAAAGCAGCAAAATTTAGGGTGTGGAACCAGAATTCAAACCGCAGTTGGTTTTGTGGTGCACACCTGTAACCCCAGAACTCAGACTGAGGCACAAGAATTCATGTTTAAGACCTGCCTGGAGTACATAGTGAAATCTTGTTTCAGATAACAAAAATAAGGGCTAGGGATTTAGCTCAGTGTCACAAGTGCCTGCCTGGCAAGTGTGGGGTCACAAGTTTGATCCCCAGTACCAATAAATAAATATATACATAGAAAAGCAACTTTCAGGGGCTGGAGATTTAGCTCAGCGGCATAAGCACCTGCCTTGCAAGAGTGCAGTTGTGAGTTCGATCCCCGGTACTGATTAGAGAAATTTTTGGGAAAAAAATTTGACCCAGAAAAACCCTATAATACCATGCAAATCAAGAGGTTCAAACCAGGCATGGTGGCACATAGTTATAATCCTAGCCCTTGAGAGGTTGAGGCAGGAAGATCACCATGAGTTTTTAGATCAGCCTGTACTACATAGCAAGACCCAGTCTCTAAAAAACCAAACCATACCAACCCGCCCCCCCACCTCAAAAAAAAGGTTTCAGATCTTTAAGAATGCTGGTGAAACTGCTCAGGTCATCAAAACTATGCATAGGATATGTATAGCCAAAAGGCCACCAAGTCTCTGAAGAAGGTCCACTTTATAGTTTTTTTTTCTGGTATTAGGGATTGAACTCATGACCTTGTGCTTACCATGCAAATGCTTGACCCAATAAGCTAAATCCCCAGTCCTACTTTATAGTTTTTTGACACAGTGTCTCACTGCATATCCAACTGGTTTTGAACTTAGCATGTTTTGTTTTGGTTTTGGTTTTGTTTTGAGACAGGGTCTCACTATGTAATAATTCAGGCTGGCCTCGAACTCACTATGTAGCCCAGGCTGGCCTCAAACTTTCAGTGATCCTCCTGTCTCACCCTCCTGAGTGCTGTGAGGTATTACAGGTGTGTGCCACCATGCCCAGCTTTGTGATCATTTTCATGTTACTCATAAATCTCATAGAAACTTGCAATAGCTGAACCAAAATTTGGATGCTTGAGGTGTTTTTCTGTAGATCTTTCTGAGACCAAGAAAGGTGGCAAAATGTATTTCAGTAGCAGTTTGGGTAGAAATGATTAAGTGAAAGGTTCAGTCAGCTTCTCTTAATGTTAAAACTGGAAAACCTTGGACATCACCTGTTAATTTAACTCCTTCCTCTGAAGAGTAAGCTCCACAGAGGGAAAATAACTTTTTGTTGTTGGTAGTGGTGGTACCAGAGATTGAAACTAGGGCCTTTGCACTGAGCTACATTTGCAGCTCTCTTCCCTCTTTTTAGGCAGTTCTGGCTAAATCACTAAACCACCAGGCTAGGCTCAAGTCTGTGATCCTCCTACCTTAACTATCAAAGCATTTGGGATTATTATAGGTGTATGCCACCATATCCAATTTTTTCTTTTGAAGTTAACAGTGAGTTTAGCTGAGTGTGATACCACATGGCTATAACTCTAGGACTCAGGAGGTTTAGGCAGGAGGATTATTTGAAGGCCTGCCTGAATTACATAGCAAGACCTTCTCTCAAAATAAAATAGGGGCCGGGGATTTAGCTTAGAGGCATAAGCACCTGCCTGGCAAGCTCGAGGTCCTGAGTTTGATCCCTGGTACCTAAAAAATAAAATAGTTTAGGCTGGGCACGGTGGCACACACCTGTAATCACAACACTCATGAGGCTGCGGAAGGAGGATCTCTGTGAGTTCTACACCAGACAGAAATGAATAGTGAAACCCTGTCAAAAGGACAAAAAAAAAAAAAAAAAGGCTGGGGATTTAGCTCAGCAGCATAAGTGCTTGCCTTGCAAGCACGCTGTCGTGACTTTGATCCCCAGTACCGCTAAAAAAGAAAAAAATTAGAGCCTGTAATCCCAGCACTACGGGATACTGAGGCAGCAGGAGAGACCCTGTCTCAAAAAAAAGTTTAAAACACATTTTCATCAACCAAAGAATGGATACAAAGCTTTTTTTTTTTTTTTTTTATGGTACCAGGAATCAAACCTCGCATTTGCCAGGCAGGTGCTTATGCCACTGAGCTAAATCCCCAGCCCTAGATGTGGTATTTTTATACAATGGAGTACTATTCAGCCATACAGGATAAACCTGAGATGTTTATAGGTAAATGAATACAACTTGAGATATTTATAAGTGAAATAAATCACTCACATGTGTAAACAACGTAGTCTTCTTAGTGTGAGAAGCTGAAAGAAATAATACATGTGATAGGATGGTTAGACAACTAATTTGTCTTAGGTCATTGAAAAGAATGGTTTGTGTGCTAATATTGTTTGGACAATTAAATGCTGATAACTTGTACTCTGAGTAACTAATATATATATATATATATTTATTTATTTATTTATTTTTGCCTCACACAGGGTCTCACTATGAAGTTCAGGCTGGCCTTGAGCTCACTTTGTAGCCCAGGCTGGTCTTGAACTTGCAACAATCCTCCTGCCTCAGTCTCCCGAGTACTTGGGTAAGTAAAGATAACAACATGCAATGTATTAACCATTGTTACCCTCTAATTATCGTGTTTTGAAATTTTTTCTCTTAAAAAGTTTAGAACAGCAATTATTAATTAGTAAATGATGGCCTATTTAAATCCTGCTCTGTTCTATACATTTTTTTTCCCCTAAACATCCTTCCTCTCCAAGTCTGCATATTCTCCCCTTCACATAAAGAAGCTGCCCGCCTCTATTTCTAGTCTTATCCGAACCGTTACTTGTTTTTTTTTTTTCTTTGTGAGACAGGATCCAGATTAGCCTTGAATTCACTGTACAGCCCAGGATGGCCTCCAATTCAGGTGATCCTCCTGCCTCAGCCTCTCGAGTGCTAGGATTACTTGGCTCCTTGATGTGGGTATGGGCGATGTGTCCCGAGAAGGGAGTGCACCAGTAAGGTTTCAGCGTCTCCTAAGGATCGGGAGTTTGGGCCAGGAGGGGGCAAGGGGAAACACCTGCTTGCAGGGCCTCTAGTTCCTATTCGTTACTTCTCCAATCTCCCTGATCGATTGCTTCGCTGCCCAGCGAACTCAGGCCCGTCGAACTTCACTACAGTGAGCCAGCATGCAATCCTCCAGAGTTCTAGACTGCCCTCAACTCTCCCTGCCTCCTTCCCCGCCCACTTCTGCTCCACGCCTCTGATTGCTCCTGAGCCACGTCACTTCCAGGCGGGATCCGCCCACCGGCGCTGCCATTGGCCGCTGGCCCGGGTACGCTGCGGCCGCGGGGGAGGGGGCGCTTTGGGGAGGGGGCGGGAATTCCCGACGCTGAGCCGGAACTGAGCAAACACCATGGAGCTAACCCCTGGCGAGGTGAGTGCGGATTCGCGGGAGCGGGACTGGGAGTCGGGTCCCGGCTTTCGCATTCTTTGTCGGCTTTTCTCGACGCTGGCCACCTCCGACCCCGCCTCTCGCATCCCAGATTTACGGACCCCGCCTTCAGTGTTGTCCTGTCCAAGCCCGGGATCCCCAGACCCGAATCTTCGGGCTATCGGCCCCGTCACGAGGCGCTCGCCTGCTCTTCGCTTTCCGGGGCCCGGCCTGAGCGTAGGGGAGAGACCTGGCACCCACACTTGGCCTGCTCAAGTGGCCCACAAAGCGCTCTCCCAGCCCGCCACCCTTCGCTGAAGCCGCTGTGCCCGAGTGCAGCGGCTTGACTCCTGCTTGCCTCTGGGGACTCCGGCTCCAGATCCTGTTTGGCGGCTGTCCCCAGTTACCCGGGGTCTCGGAGGGGGAGGGTGACGAGACACCCACGCTAGTCTCACTGCGCAGTTTACACCTTCTTGGCCCCCTGAACAGGTCGTTTGGGAAAGATAAAGTCCGAGGAGAAATGGAAATGTTCCTGGTATCGGAGTGGATGAGTCACCCCCAGTGGGGAAGCCAGAGAGCGGCTGGGGTGGAGAGCTGCACCCTGCTGACCGGCCTTCCCCTTCTGTAGCCCCGTCTTCGTGACAGCCTTCCCCTTCTTCTTTGTAGGTCTGAGAGTCATTGGAGCTACCTCAGACACCATGGGACCCTGGGGGGAGCCTGAGCTCCTGGTGTGGCGCCCAGAAGCGGTGGCTTCAGAACCTCCAGTGCCTGTGGGGCTGGAGGTGAAGCTGGGGGCTCTGGTGCTACTGCTGGTCCTCACCCTTCTCTGCAGTCTGGTGCCCATCTGTGTGCTACGGCGGCCTGGAGCTAACTATGACTCTGAAGGCTCGGGTGAGCACCACTCTTCCTGCCTTGGGATGTGTGGGTTAGGGAGGTCTCTGTGCCTGGGGGAGGTAACCTAAGGAGGGGAGAGGACAGGAGTAGCCTTTGCTTGGGTTGAGATAGTGGGGGTTCATTTGCTCTGTGTTGCATTCTTGCCCAGCTGCCCGTCAGAAATTCCTGAGCCTAGTAAGCTGCTTTGCTGGAGGGGTCTTTTTGGCCACCTGTCTTCTGGACCTGTTGCCCGACTACCTGGCTGCCATAGATGAGGCCCTGGCAGCCCTGCATGTGACCGTGAGCATTGGTCCCAGCGTGTGACCCAAGGGGTGGGGGGACATGTCAGTTGCACACATAGCTTCTTAGATCTGGTAACGCCATAGCTATGAAAGACCCTTGGCCTATGATCCTATTAACTGTAACCTTCAGTTACAAGGTACAAGTCTATGAGTTCCTTCCCCTACACCAGTCTTTGAGTGACCATAGTGTACTCTCGAGACAATGAGGAAACCTGTGTGTGACATACTCTGCGTTTCTCTGTTCCAGTCACGTTGATGTTAACAGGGCTCCAAGAACCTCTCATTCCCTTTGTACTTGTTGAAGGTTCAGACATAAAGTTCATTGCAGGACTGGAAAGGATAAGGGGGCAATTTCTAGGGACTTGGTGTTGCTCACCAGAAAGGCTTTAGCCCAAGGAAATGGGATATGGACAATGATCAAGTCCAACATGTAGACAATCTCATTATAGGAAAAACTGAGACAGGTGGGTATAGGGAAGTTATCCCAAACTTGAGCTTGCTTTTTTTCCCCTAACACTGAGGAAGTCACATTGGCCCTCTGTACATCTGTGACCAAGTGAACTGTCCCTTCTGTATGAATGTCCTCGTGACAGTGTGACTGTCCCTGTAACATCATATGACTCCGTGAGCATTTTGGAAAATGGGCCCTGTTTTTTCATGCCTATATGTGACATTTAGGTGTCTGTAACAGTGACTCTCAACTGGGGTGGTTTTGTACCCTGGAAAAAAATTTTTTTGATCTTTTTTTGTTTTCAGTCTGGCCTTGAGCTCACCTGCAATGATCCTCCTGCCTCAGCCTCCCAAGTGCTGGGATTACAGCCATGTGCCAACATGCTCGGCTGTACCCAGGAAACTTTTGATGATTTTTGGAAATATTTTTGGTTGTCACAACTAGATTGGGCAAGGGGTATTGTACTTGCTGCTGTGTAAACTGCAGTGTCTACCACAGCTCTCTGACAAAGAATTGTCTGGGCCAACATGTGAATAAGGGTCAAAGTTGAACCACTTTGGTTTACATGTAGCATTGTGTGTCACACTATAATCTGTGTGATTGTATATTCTTCTATGCTTCTGATTAAGTCATTTCACTGTGTGACAAAGAATGGTTCTGTAGGACTGGGGATATAGCTCAGTGGCTTAAGCGCCTGCCTGGCAAGTGTGAGGTCATGAATTCAATCTCTGGTACCCCCCCCCACCAAAAAAAAAAAGAATGGTTCTGTGTGAGACTTATGTTTGTAACTGGGTCTCCATCAGATCTTGTCCTGTCTCTAGACATTTAGCTACCACCTCTGCCCACAGCTCCAGTTCCCCCTGCAAGAGTTCATCCTGGCCATGGGCTTTTTCTTGGTCCTGGTGATGGAGCAGATCACACTGGCTTACAAGGAGCAGTCTGGGCCACCACGTCGAGAGGAAACGAGGGCTCTTCTGGGAACAGTTAACAGTGGGCCGCAGCATTGGCATGATGGGCTGGGGGTCCCCCACGCAAGAGGAGCTCCGGCAGTCCCTTCAGCCCTGCGTGCCTGTGTACTGGTCTTCTCTCTGGCCCTGCACTCAGTGTTTGAGGGGCTAGCAGTGGGACTACAGCGAGACCGAGCTCGGGCCATGGAGCTGTGCCTGGCCTTGCTTCTCCACAAGGGTATCCTGGCTGTCAGCTTGTCCCTGAGGCTGCTGCAGAGCCATCTTCGGGTGCAGGTTGTAGCTGGCTGTGGAATCCTCTTTTCATGCATGACACCTCTGGGCATTGGACTAGGTGCTGCTCTGGCAGAGTCGGCTGGGCCTCTGCACCAGTTGGCCCAGTCTGTGCTGGAGGGTATGGCAGCTGGCACCTTCCTTTATATCACTTTCCTGGAAATCCTACCCCAGGAGCTGGCCTCTTCAGAGCAGAGGATCCTCAAGGTCATTCTGCTCCTAGCAGGTTTTGCCGTGCTTACTGGCCTGCTCTTCATCCGTATTTAGGGGGCTTCAGTGTAGGGCAGAAGGGAAGTTGCCTATCAGGTGCCTCTAGCCTTCCTTCCCCCAAGGTGTGGAGAACAGGAAAGAATGAGGAAGGGAGGTATGAGGACAGAGTTCTCTGGGAGACAGGAAGGGAGCCTTTTGAATTATGTTTAATGAGAGAAATGGGCAGAAAAGAACCTGATCCCAAGCTCAAGAAACAGTAGATAGTCAAGTCACTAAAGACTTTATCAGGGGACATTAGCATTGAAGTAGACCCTGACTGCCAGGGTCAGAGGTCACACACTACTCACATGGACAAACTGACACTGGGGAGGCTGGAGGTGGGTGGATACCCAGCCACTGTAGGATAAAAAAGAGGGCAGGGCCCAGAGTCACATCCTGTTGGTTCTGGCCTGTTTTGGCACCTTGATACCTGCAGTGGACCCTTCCTACTTATCTCCTATATTTACCTCCTCTTCTCCCAGGGGCACTAGTGCCAAATAGTCTCTCCTTGCCAATTTTGGTACTTTCCTGACCTCCCTAGTCCTGCTCACTCCTCTGTTTCTAAAGTGCCAAACAAATCCCCTTTTTCTCAAAGCACAGAGAGGTGGCACTGGGCTCTGTCCAGCATCTCAGTGTCAGGACCTATTTGCTTTTTGTTGTGGTTCCATATTTTGGATGGGGCAAAAATTTCAGCTGGACTGGCTTGAGGGGAGACCTGTGATCCCCTACTGCTGCTGCACCCTAGGAATAGGGGAGGGACATGGACATGGTGTCCCATACCCAGATGGTAAACACAGAGCTGCCAAACATTTTTTATATCTTTTGAGCCCAGGGGGAGGGAAATGCCCAACCCCAGAGATACTTTTGGGAAGGGAGGGCTGTGTATAGGCTGTATTCTCTAGAATCTATTTTACTAACTGACCTGTTTTGGAACACATTAGCCAAATAAAAGATGTTTGTATACATTTCTATGGTATCGGCTTCATTTGTCTTGGGGCGGGGGTGGGCATGTTGCCAGCCAAAGAAGACTTGAGTCCCAGATGTTCACCACTGTTTTAGGAGCCTTGATTTCATTGTTTTCACTAGGCCTCAGCAGTCCCTTTTCCTGAAAATAACCAAATTTTCCCTTTGTCTCTCCCTTCTTCCCTACCTATCTCCACCCCTTCCCTTCCCCTTCTTTCCCTTCCTCTTCCTCTCTTCTTATCCCTTTCCCCTTCCCTTTTGTCGGTTTGGCGCGGATTTGGAACTACGACTCCCAAACTCCCTCGCGCGGGGAGTGGGCTCGGGGCGGGGAGAGTCCCGGCTCGCGGCACCCATGGGGCTGCCGGGAAGTGAAGTCCGCTTCCTCCCTGCGTTGCGTGCCCACCGGCGTGAGGGGGTCACGTAAACAAACTACGGATCCCGGCAGGCCGCGCGCCACAGGTCCGGGCTAGGTTGGGGCAGGTCCGCGGGGCTCGCGGAGGCGGCGGCGGCTAAGGCTGGGGGAGCCGCGCCGGGGCCCGCGGCGGAGGCCGTGGCCTGTCCTGGGAAGGTGGCGGGGAGAGACGCCGGAGGAAGATGGCGACGTCGGGGGCGAACGGGCCCGGCTCTGCCGCGGCCTCGTCTTCCAATCCGCGCAAGTTTAGTGAGAAGATCGCGCTGCAGAAGCAGCGTCAGGCCGAGGAGACGGCGGCCTTCGAGGAGGTGATGATGGACATCGGCTCCACCCGGGTGAGGGGCCGCGCCTGGTAGCCGGGTGTGGAGGCGGGGCGAGGGCGAGGGCGGGGGCCGCGGCCAGGAGGCGGAACGGGCAGAGCGGGTGGGCGCAGTGTTCTGGGAGGTTGAGATCCGGGGGTAGAAAGGCGGATTTTGCCTGGAAGCCCGACACTAGGAGAGATGGAGTTTGGGGTCCGAGTTCGTGTGTCAGGAGTGGGCCGAGAGGGGAAATGGGTCTTGATGTCTGGCGGAGATGGGTGGTCCCCGTGCATCCCTGGCGGAGTACCCTGGAGGACTGCGTGAAGCATCCCTGATCAAGGATTGTGGGCTGAGGAGGATAGCTTGCTTGTCCCTAACCTGCTTTCTTTGAATCTGGGATCTCCAAAATAGTTCCTTTGCCCTATTGGCCACTCTTTGGCGCTTTGGTGCCCACGGGAAAGGGCCCCTTGAGTAGGAGTAGGGCTGGGTAGCGGGCCAGGAAGTCCCCTCCTGCGTCCCGTCCCTCTGCTTCCTTTTTCAAATACTTCTGTGGTTTCCTGACGTGAAGGTAAGGTCCACTGCTCACACACTGGTACTTAGTGTTTGGCCCTGACCGCTTTGAAGGAAAGACAGAGGTTTCAAATCACAGCTGGGTAACCAGTTTGCTACAGGTTGTTTGGAGCCCAACATGTAAGTTTGCTGAGCCTTCTAGGGGGATGGATGCTTTGTACGTTAATTTCTGGAGTGTCTTTTGAGAGTCTTTTATGTTTCAGGGATATTCATTCCTAGGAAATTTGATAAACAACTTTCAGGCCTCTACCAAGTTGCCTCTGAAGGCCCTCTATCCTTGATTCCTTGCTTCCCAGAATTGGATGTCGGAGGGAGCCAGGGCAGGAGTTTGCTCAGCTAGTAGACAGTCCTAATTTAGAGACACATTATTCTCACAACAGCAGGTGAGGATATTGCAGTGATCCCGCATGGCAAAGAGTTGGGAGGAATTCAAGAGGGGATGGTGGAACATAAATACATTTTAAGGCTCTTTCTGCTGGGCCAACTGATTGCATCTATGACTGTAATTCTGATTGTGTTTTTGTGTGTATCTGCCTTGACTCTGTTAGTGTTTTTTGTATTTTGCTTCTTGGAGTCTCTAGGGACCACGTGCCCTAGTTAGTGGGAGTCAAAACAGAAAAAGGTGGAGAGGCAAATCTTCCGTGTGTGTGTGTGTGTGTGTGTGTGTGTGCGCGCGCATGCATGCTTAAACATACTTTCATAACCCACTCTAACCACTATGAAGATTGTGATCTAACTATTGACTGGTCCCTTTAGGAGCTTTTGATCATGGCAGGACAAAGACAAGAAGATGGAAGAAACACCAGTCTCCAGCTGACAGCTTGAGGGCCAGCCCTCTAGACTGTGATTTTAAGGGTTTTTATGTGCAAACTTACAAAGGCTGTGAGAAATTCAAAGCTGGGTGTCTATCTTTATGGTGCCTTGGTTTGTCAAAAAACCTCTTTTGGTAGCCTTTATTCTTTCCTGTACTGGTTAATTTTTCTTAATACAGAAAAGTGTGGTAGATATACCTGATGGGACTTGGGGGCTAGATCTGGAGCTCAACCTGTTGCATGGCCAGCTGAGAGGGATCATTTGAGGCAGAAATGGCCATAGGGGCCTATGCCATTGGAAAGTTGGGGTTGCCATATATATTTTATTAACAGTAGTTGTTAAGTAGCCCAGAGGCCAGTAGCTCACTGAGCTGATCTGCTGAACAGAAAGTTATTTCTGATGTTGGCTTATGTGCAACACTGTGACCTTGGAAACTCAGAACTTACCCCTCCTCGGCTGCCCTCCTCACCATGGCCTTGCCTTGGGTCTGTTTGGCTTGTTGATAGTGACTGAACCTTGGAAGTAGCTACTCACCTCTCATCAGGGACAAGAGAGCTGCTGACAGACTAACTCTTGTTAGGCTGAGGGTTTGTATCTCACTTCTGTGCTGGTCATATCTCCTGCAAACAGGAGCCAGAGAGAGCTCTGGCTCAGGCTAGAGTGGGTTTCTGTATCCTCACCCACCCCTATTCAAAATTCTCTAAATCAGGGGCTTTAGCATCCTGGGAAAAAATGTCCCTTGGTTTTGGCACCACTTTTCTATAGGAGAGCCGGCATCCCTTGGATCTTCTGGTTTGAGAGTTGTAGGTTTTGTGGAACCTTCTTGAGAAATCTACTTTAAGAGTGTGCAAGGGAGAGGCTGGCTCTTGTAATCCATCCTGGGTACATTTGGAACTGAAAGCAGAGCTTCCCAGGACACCCACCCGTGTGGCTTGCCTCTGGTGACCCCAGGGACAGCTTAGACTGATGCTGCCTGTGGCAGGGCTCTCTGCTTGGCAGGGTGCTGTGAGGTGCTAGTGAGTTCACGGAAGTGGGGAGCCTGCAGAGGGGCTGGGGTAGGTGGTTTACACCAGGTTTTGGTGAATCTTTATTCCAACTCTGGCTTTTTTTTTTCCCCCTTAAAAGCGATAACAGTACATCCTGTTTCCAGTAATGGCAAGGATGGCCAAAGGAGTAGGGCTCAGAACCCTCTTTGATATTCCCATTTGTCCCTCATGTCTCAGTTGCAGGCCCAAAAATTGCGGCTGGCGTACACAAGGAGCTCTCATTATGGTGGTTCTCTGCCCAATGTTAACCAGATTGGCTGTGGCCTGGCTGAGTTCCAGGTGAGTGGACACAAAACTGGGATGGGCAGAGGCTCTCTGGTGGCTTCCCTTGCTGACTTACCTGTCACTTGGCAGAGCCCCCTCCACTCACCCTTGGATTCATCACGGAGCACTCGGCATCATGGGCTGGTGGAACGGGTACAGAGAGACCCCCGCAGGATGGTGTCCCCACTCCGCCGATACCCACGCCACATATCCTTCCTACAGGCTGTGGGAGCTGCACTGGGGGTAGAGAGGGATTCTCCAGGGACTCAATATGTCACCTGGTTCCATCCTTTTCTCCAGGCTCATCTTTATTCAAGCTCCCTGGAAAGTGACTGCAACCTGTGTGTCTGTGCTGGCTTTGGTGATGGGGAATCATTGCACCCAAGGCTGTGGCCTCCTCTCTTGTCTAGCCCTAGATGACCTTACGTCAGCTTACTTTGCTGTTCAGGCAGGGCGCCCCGATTCATCTGTTAATTGAAGTTGATCCCTTCTCACATCTCTTCTCTTCTCTTCTCTTTTCTTTTCTTCTCTTTTCTTTTCTTTTCTTTTCCTTTCTTTCTTTCTTTCTTTCTTTCTTTCTTTCTTTCTTTGTTTCTTTCTTTCTTCTCTCTTTCTGTCTTTCTCTCTTTTTTTTGTCCAGTACTGGATGTTGAACCCAGGGCCCTCACCCTGAGATACGTTTCTAGTTTTAATTTTTTTATAAGTTTTTATTTTTAATTTTTGTTGTAGTTGACTCACTATGTAGTTGAGGCTGACCTTGAGCCCTCTATGTAGCCCTGCCTGGCCTCAAACTCATGGGGCTCCTCCTGCCTCAGCCTCCTAAGTCCCCACTCCTTTGTTCTCAGCATTCAATCTCAGAAATTTACATACAAATTGTGACACCTAAGCCCTGTCCAGTGTCATAGATTGTGCCAGGCCTGATTCCATTCTGTGTGTGTGTGTGTGTGTGGTGATGGGCTAGAAGCCAAGACTTTGTACATGTTAGGCAAGCACTTTACCACTGAGATACATCTCTAGTCCTTTTTTTCTATTCTTTGACCCTACTGTGGTACCTTGTAGAGGAGAAAGGTATGTTTCCTTCCTTTCTGTTTTTTCTTTTTTATACTAGGAATTGAATCCAGAGTTGTTCTACCAACTGAGCTATATCTCCAGCTCTTTTTTTAACATTTATTTTTAGACGGGGTCTCCCTAAGTTACACAGGTTAGGGTTAAACTTATGACCCTCCTTCAACCTTCCAAGCAGCTGGGATCACACATCCAGCTCCAGCTGTTTTTTTTTTTTTTTTTTTGTACCGGGGATTGAACTCATGACCTTGTGCTTGCCAGGCAGGCACTTACGCCACTGAGCTAAATCCCCAGCCCCAACTGTGTTTCTTAAGGTAACTGTGTTCTGGCTCCATTAGTCTTTTCATCTGGTCTCTATGCCACCTGTCTCCTCTGCACTTTCTTCCTTAACATGTGCTGTTCACATCGACAGTTCTCCCTACAGCCCTGCCTACTTGTCTCCTCCCCCGGAGTCCAGTTGGCGAAGGTGAGTCCATGGCAGGCGAATCTCCGTGCCACTCTTCGGTGTTCTGTAGGGGCTGGGTCAGGGGCTGGGACGCAGGGCCTCCTCTCCTACAGCAGTGGAGTAGGTGGTCAGAGTCCAGTTGGGGCTGTGTTGACACGGGTGGCCCAGCCTTCCAGTCCAGCCAGAGTAGAGCCAATGGAACTGCAGCCAAGCTGGGGTGTGTGGTGGGGAGGGGCAGGGGAGGGTGGTAGGTGAGAACCGTTGTCTACTACCAGGGTGGTACCAGGCTGGGATATTATTGGCTCTCTGACCATATCTGTTTGAGCCCCAGGATTCTTATCCAGCAGAGCTGCTGGTTTCCAACATTCCTATTCAGCTTGTCCTGGCAGAGAGGACTAGAGGCATTTCCAGATCTCATAGACTGACTGGGGATGGGGATTTGTGGGTCTGAGCATCAGAAGACACAAAAGAAAAAGGCATGAGACTTGATACTCTCCACACTCACTTGGGCTGCCCCAGCCCCATGCTGCCTTCTTGTCTATTGCAAGCCTTTCTCCTCGACTTGACTTTCTTTCTTTCTTTCTTTCTTTCTTTCTTTCTTTCTTTCTTTCTTTCTTTCTTTCTTTCTTGTTTTAGCAGTACGTTTGGAACACATAATGATTGTATTCATTGTGGGGAGTTGATACAGCACATCTTAACTCTTCTTACTTTTTCTTCTCCCCTTTGATCACTTTTCTCTCTTGGTCCCCTTTCCAGTAGCACTCAGGAAGCTAAGGCAGAAGGATCCCTATGAGTTCAAGGCCAGCCTAAACTACAAAGTGAGATCTTGTCTCAAAAACAACAGTAACAATAGCAACAAAAACATAAAACAACTCATTTGCAAAAGATCTATCTCCTTGTTTCCTATTATCTATCTTCCACTTTGCTCTTTAAGTTATTTATTATTTAGATTTCACATATAAGAGAAACCGTGCCATATTTCAGCTTGTGTGTCTGATTCATTTTACTTAATAATGTGATCTCAAGGTGCATCCATTTGCCTATAGATTACTCAGACTTATTCTTCTTTATGGGAGGAGTAGTACTCCATTGTGTAATGACTTTATTTTCTACTCCAGGACAATGCCCTGGGGCAATTTCCCTGCAGAGAAGGGACAGCTGTTTCGATTGCCTTCTGCACTTAACAGGTGAGGCCTGTACCTTTCAGTTTGTCTCTTCTTACCCCTGCTTTCTGGGGCACTACTGTCTCATCCACACCTAATTCTGACGAAGCCGGGCAGGCTTAGAGACTTAGAGGACTGCCACCGCTGCCATTTTGTGTCTTCTCCCTATAGGACGAGCTCTGACTCTGCCCTTCATACAAGTGTGATGAACCCCAGCTCCCAGGACAGCTATCCCGGCCCTGCCCCTCCCAGTGTCCTGCCCAGCCGCCGTGGGGGTAAGTGGCCCAGTTCCCTGGCTGCGGTGCCCATGGAAGGTGAGTGGGCACTGCAGCCAGGTCTGCTCCCCCCTGCAGGTTTTCTGGATGGTGAAATGGACGCCAAAGGTATGTGCTCTTCACCGCCAGCAGTCATCACCTGCCCTCAGGTTTCTGGGCTGCTATGGGGACAGGGCTCTCCCCACCCGCCTCTGCTTCCAGTCCTGCCCCCTGACCCCTGTTCCAGCCTCCCCATCACCAGTCTTTCCATTTCAAGTCCCTGCCATGGAAGAGAACCTATTAGATGACAAGTATCTGTTGAAACCCTGGGATGCCAAGAAGGTAGGTGTGGGCCACCACTGTCTCCCATGCCCCTCATGCCCGCGGAGCACTACCCTCATTTCTACATTGTCTCTTTTCAGCTGTCCTCATCTTCCTCCCGACCTCGGTCCTGTGAAGTCCCTGGAATTAAGTAAGTGTCCCTGGAAGTTGGCTTAGAAGTGAGAATGGGGAGTGTGGGAAAATGAAATCCCGCCTCTGCTTTCCCCACTCACAGCCCCTGGCATCTGCCTTTGTCTTTCTCTGCTCTCTCTCTAGCATCTTCCCGTCTCCTGACCAGCCTGCCAATGTGCCTGTCCTCCCACCTGCCATGGGCACGGGGGGCTCCCTGCCTGACCTCACCAACCTGCACTTCCCCCCACCTCTGCCCACCCCCCTGGACCCCGAGGAGACAGCATACCCTAGCCTGAGTGGGGGCAGCAGCACCTCCAACCTGACCCACACCATGACCCACTTGGGCATTAGCGGAGGGCTGGGCCTGAGCCCCAGCTACAATGTGCCAGGTGAGTGGCCATCCTGGCCATGTGCCCTCCAGCTGAAGAAGGGGAGAGATGCTTGAGCCAAGATCCTGTGACTGGCACCAACTACCAGCCCTGTATCCCAGGACCTCCTCCCTGCCAGTCTCAGCCTATGAGGCCTTTCCTAGAGGGCAGATGGAAAGCAGCTGCCAGGTGGGCAGTCTTGCTGTCAGGGACAAAGTAGGAGGGCATTGTATTGTTACCTCCATGGTCTGCTTATTAGTCCGTCCTTCTGGGCAGAGAGGGACCCACTTCTCATCGGTAATGTTGGCATCTCTGGTTTTTGTCTGTGCCTGCAGGACTTCATTCACCTCTCAGCCACCCCTCCCTACAGTCCTCCCTGAGTAATCCCAACCTCCAGGCTTCCCTGAGCAGTCCCCAGCCCCAGCTCCAGGGCTCCCACAGTCACCCCTCCTTGCCTGCCTCCTCCCTGACCCGCCACCCGTTGCCTGCCACCTCCCTGGGACACCCGTCACTCAGTGCCCCCGCCCTCTCTTCTTCCATTTCTTCTTCCACCTCCTCTCCTGTCCTGGGCGCCCCACCTTACCCAGCTTCTACCCCCGGGGCCTCCCCTCGCCACCGCCGTGTGCCCCTCAGCCCCCTGAGTTTGCCCGCGGGCCCTGTGGATGCCAGAAGGTCCCAACAGCAGCTGCCCAAACAGTTTTCGCCAACAATGTCACCCACCTTGTCTTCCATCACTCAGGTATGCGTGGTTGCCGCCCTGTGTCCGTCTCCCTCCTCCGCTCCTGCCCTGCTCTCGCCTTTCCGCAGACACGTCTCCCCCTATGTCCTGTGCCCTTGTCTCCCCCGTCTCGTAACAGTCCTCTGTTCTCCACCTCTCCGCCTTGTATCCATTTCATCTCCTTTGCTTACGGGAGCAAACGCTAGGGTTGAGCTCTGCCTCAGTGAATTAGCCATCTCCTTTAAAAAGGTATTTGACCCTTTTTTTGGTACTAAGAATCGAACTCAGGACCTTGCACTTGCTAAGCAGATGCTTATGCTACTGAGCTATATCCCTGGCCCTGACTTCTTTTTTTGTTTCTTTTATTTTTAAAATTATTTGACTTCTGTGAGCTTCAGTAGTCACATTTATAAGAGAAGGATAGTTAAGACATCCAATGTAATAATATACATGAAGTACTTAGAAGCTAGGTGTGGTGGCACATATCTATAGTCCTGGCACTGTAGGAGGCTGAGGCAGGAGGATCACAAGTGTGAACCCAGTCTAGACAATTTAGTGTGTCCCTGTCTTGAAAGGGCAGGTAGGGGGTTGGAATATAGCTTAGTGGTCCCTGGGATTAAACTGCAAAAATAACTAAGTGCCTAGCATAGGTACATGCTTAGTAGACAACAGTTTTTCTTTTTTCTTTTTTTTTTTTTAGTGGTACTGGGGATTGAACCTTTGTTGTTTGGTTGGTTGGTTTTGGCTTTGTTGTATATTTGTTTTCAGTCAGATTTTATTTGTACATTTTAGATATGCATAATGATCACATTCATCATAGAGAATTTGTGCTTGTATATGATATAACTTGATTCTTTTTTCCCCCATTCCCCTACCCTCCCTTTAACTGGTATTTTTTTGTTTGTTTGAATTAGATTCTAAGTCATTAAGTTGCCCAGGCTGGCCTCAAACATGTAATCCTCTTGCCTCAGCTTCCTGTAGTGGTGGGATTTACAGGCATGCACCACCATGCTTGGGTTCCTGTCTTTTCTTGTCTTGATTTTTATCCCTGGGCCTCTGTCCTATCCTATCTCGTCTCCCACTTCCCCTCCTTTTCTCATAGAATTTAGTGTCAGAGACTGTCGGTCCCAACCTCCCCCCGCCCCACTATGGTTTAGAGGAGGAAAACGGGTCCATAGGAAAAATTACCTCCCCAAGTTTACACAGCAAGTTAGGATGAGTTGGGGTTGAAACTCCAAACTCTTCAACTTCAGGAGTATCTTTCTTTTTTAAAAATTTTATTTATTTATTTATTTATTTAATCGGTACTGGGGATCAAACTCATGACCGTGCACTTGCAATGTAGATGCTTATGCCGCTGAGCTAAATTCCCAGCCCCAGGAGTTTCTTTCTTATTGCTAAAATTCTTAGTTTTTTCCCTTTCTGTCCTTTTTTTCCTGTGCCATTTCCTCTCGCATCCCCCTTGATCTTCATGGCCTTCATCGTGACACCCCATCCCATTCCCTGGAATGTGTGCTGTGTTCCATCTTACCCTGTCCTGCAGGGAAGACTGAGGCTAGGCCACTGTGCACTCTGCTCCTCTAGAACCTGGGATAAGGGAGCTCCCTTCCCTCCTTTCCTTTCCTGCTTTCCTTCCTTCCTTTCCCACTTCTCTGGCCTCTTCAGGGCTTCAGGACAGCAGCCCCCAGCTGCACTGTGGCATCAGCAGGCACCAGTGTTTGTTATTGGCCGCTGCTTGGGTCCCACAGTTGACATATGGCCATGTCTGCAGTAGATCTGTTGCCCTGCATTGGCCTCAGTCAGCACTGTTTAGTGACTGCTGCCAGCCCTAGTGCCGGGGCAGTGGGGATTGTGTCATGTCTGTGCCACAAAGAGGGTGGGAAGCTCTGGTTAAGAGTTCTTAGGGGAGTGCACCTGAGGCTAAGCGTCCCCCTTTCTCCTCACTTCTTTTCAGGGCGTCCCCCTGGACACCAGTAAACTGCCTACTGACCAGCGGCTGCCCCCATATCCATACAGTCCCCCAAGTCTGGTTCTCCCTACCCAGCCCCCAACCCCGAAGGCTTCACAGCAGCCAGGGCTGACCTCTCAGGCCTGCTTGGTGCAGCCCTCAGGTGGGCAGCCCCCAGGCAGGCAGCCTCATTACGGGACTCCGTACCCTTCTGTGTCCAGTGGACATGTGCAGCAGGCTTACCAACGGCCAGGGAACGACTTCAGCCTGGGGAATGTGAGTATTTAGGGTCTGCACTCTAAGGCAGGGGGAGGGAGGAGCAGGTCTGCGGGCTGGAGCAGAGCTCTCTCTGGTACACTGCAAATTGGGAAGAGTCTGCCCTCACCCTGGGTAACAGCACTGCCAGCTTGGGGCTCCTGTCTTCCTGCATTTGACCCCCCTCTGCCCCTCTGTTTCTGCTCAGCTTGCTCTTTGATGACTCCGCCTTGACCCGTTCTCTTCCTGGCATGCACACTCTCTGGCCCAGCAGGTACGGTGCCCACATGGACTTCGGGCCCCGTGCTTGCTTCTGTTGCTCTGCTTGCTGCCGCCTCCCTCTGTCTGTGCCTCCATTCTTGGGGCGGATGAAGATGGCTGGGCAAAGGGGACAGACGTGTCAGGAGACTTTCTCAGGGTCTCTCTGTGTCCGTAGCCGGAGACGTTCAGCATGGAGACTCCATCAACCAGCCTGGTGCTGGATCCCTCTGGCTTTTCTGAGGGGCCTGGATTTTTAGGGGCTGAGGAGTCAGCAGGTGGCCCTCAGGACCCTCATACCCTCAACCATCAGAACTTGACCCACTGTTCCCGCCATGGCTCAGGACCTAATATTATCCTCACAGGTGAGGTGGTAAGGGGTAACCGGGAATAGGAGGAGACAGTGATCCCTTTGCGGTTGAGGACCCTTGGGAGATCACAGGGTATGGGGCCCTCATCCTCCTCTTCTACCCACAGGAGACTCCTCCCCAGGTTTCTCTAAGGAAATTGCAGCAGCCCTGGCTGGAGTTCCTGGCTTTGAGGTGTCGGCAGCTGGGCTGGAGCTCGGGCTGGGGCTGGAAGATGAGCTGCATATGGAGCCACTGGGCCTGGAAGGGCTAAACATGCTGAGTGACCCCTGCGCCCTGCTGCCAGATCCTGCTGTGGAGGATTCCTTCCGCAGTGATCGGCTACAGTGAGGGGCCTCACCACCATCCTTCTTGACCCTGCCCCATCACTGTCCCTTTCCTTCCTTCCCCTGGCCAGTAGAGACTCCACTCTCTGTCCCCAGATTCTCTTTCTGAAATGAATGAAGGACTGACTGTAAGAATGAGAAATGGCAAGGGGTTTGTCTAGGCAGCTCCTGGATTGTATGTGATGGATGGGCCTGGGGGGAGCTCAAGGGAGGGCCTAAAGCACTTGTAACTTTGAAAACCGTCTATCTGGAGGTCAGACCCTGTTGGAAAGCAGGGGGTAGAGGAACCCCAGAGGCAGGGCTTGTCCAGATGCCTAGGGGTGGGCAGTGCCAGCCCCTCCTCACCACTCTTCCCCTTGCAATGGAGGAGAGAGCCAGAGTGGATATTATTTTTTATTAAATATATTATATGTTAATAAAAAAAAATCCTGTTAAATCCTGCAGTTGGCTACTGTTTGGCATGTAGCTGGAGACCCGGGGAGTTCCTGGGCCACAAGCCCTTTCTCTGTCAAGCTTTGTCTTTTTAGTACTGCTGTGGTTGGTGGAAGCCCTGCCAACCTCAGACCTCAAGTTGGATGTGGATGGAGGTAGCTTCCATGACAGCAGGATGTCACCTCATGTGCCCTTATGTTTGGGGCTCTGCTGTAGACAGCGCTGGGGACAGAGACCCTGGCTGGCCAGATAAGTTCTTCCTCTTTCTCAGACCCTGGTCTGGCTTTTGAGAAGGGATTCAACAGCTAAACTTCAGGAGAGTCTCTCTTGGCTCAAATTATACTTCAGGGACCTAGGCAAGCCTCATACCCCCTGTTGCTGTCTCAGGGAAGCCCTTCCACCATGCTCTCATTTGTCTGAGTTTCAATAAGCAGTTCCTGCTTCCCACCCATGTTGTGAAGGATTTCTCATTCTGCAATCAGTTTGCCATCCCTTTGGCTATCTGGGCCTCTGCTTTTTCCTCAACTGGCCATCCTCAGCCCACCTCCGTGCTGTTCCACTCCCTTAGAGTCTTGGCTTCTCCCCCTTCCTCTTTTCAAAGCTCTTTTGTCATTTTCAGAAAAGAGAACTGAAAGCTTCTGGCTCTGGCCTGAAGGGAATGCAGTGTATATCAAACATGAAGATAGGGGGAGCCATCTGGGACTGCCAAGTCTAGGCTTTCAAGCCTCCACGGTGGCCCAGCACACCACATCTGATCGTGGGATCAAGGGTGGACGGGTACACGCCTTGGACTTCAGGGCCACCCGGAGTCAGTGTCCGCGGACATCGACTGAGCGGTGAAAAAAACCAGCTAGGTGCAGGGGGCCCTCCCAGCCGCAAGGGGTCGCGCTGCAGGCGGCTGGGCGTTGGGCAGGCGCTAGCCGGGGTCACGGCCGGCGGGGCAGGGGGGGGGGTGGCGGCGCCCGCGGTTCAGGACGGGGGGTGGGGGGAGTCGAGAAAGCGGGGCGCACGAAGGAACGCCGGGCCCCCGGCGCCGCCGTAGCGGGGAGGACCGCGCGGCCCCAGCTCGCGGCGCGGTGGCACAGTCCCCGCGTGGCGCAGCGCGGCGGGGACGCTGGGACCGCCCAGCTCTCCCTTCCCGGAGCCCCGCTGCCCTCGGCGCCTCTTCCTCCGCTCGCCGCTTGGGCGGGCGCGGCGCCCGAAGCGGGGGCGCCATGTCCAGGGCCGGGTAGCCCCACCGCCCGCCGGCCTGCCAGCCCGCCCTCGAGCCCCCCGCCGCGGGCCGGCCGGCCGGGGAGCCACGGGGCAGGCAAGTAGGGGCCAGGCCGGGCCGGGCCGGGCCGGGAGGGTGGGAGGGCGGCCAGCGGGGGCAACCCCAGCGGTGCCCCAGCGCGCACATCTGGTTCCGCTTCCTCCCTGCTGGGGAAGTGAAAGTGGAGGGGAGGGCGCAGACCGAGCGAGCCCGCGGCGCCGGGCACCCCGCACCCCTCCTGTCTCCTCGGGTGCGGAGCACGAGCATCTCGCGTCGGGTCACGCGCCGGCCGCGCTGTGCCGTCACGTCCTCCGGGCTGGCGCGCCCTCAGCCCCAGCCCTAACTTCCCGCCGCCCACGTGGGTGTGGGGACCCGGGCTGGCCGAGGCTGCGTGCCTGCCCCAAGGGGAAGGGCTGTCCCTGTAGGACCCTCCCCCGCCACAGGTCCAGCGGGTGGGGCCACTCTCCTGCGCTTGGAGCGGTTCCACTTAGTCGCCTCTGCATGCTGCCTTGGGCACTGGACGCCCATTCGCTTCCAGCACATGAAGGAGGGAGCTGTGCCCAGTTAAATCCGGGGGTTGACGCTGGCTCCTGGCTTCACCTCCTAGACACAGAGGCTAAATTTAGCAGGGGTTGGTTGGTGCTCATGTGTCCAGAGCCCAGGTTAAGCAAAGAGCCCAGCTCCCGGAGGTGCCTTTACTACCGGTTTCCTGGGGTGCATCTTGGAGCCATTCAGAGTATCCCCTCCTTGCTCTCAGGGCTTCTGATCTGAGGTCCTGGCTGGGCAGGGTGCTGTGCTGGCACCTTCAGCTGCACCACCCCCTCCCTAGCCACCAGAGTGACACCGCACACACCCATAGGCCAACTTCTGCCGAGCTGTAGCTTCCCCTCACTATTTCAGGAAGTCACCTCCCTTCCCCTCCAAAGCACCCCCAGGCCTCCCAGCTCCTGCTACAAGCTTTCCCAGCTTCTCCACCCCAGGGCGCCTCAGGACCCTTGGGGCTCCTACTCCCGGGGTCAGGCAATGGAGTCAGGTGAGAAAAGTTACTTAGGGGCCTGACTCTCTGGGGGCTCTGCTGTAAAGGGCATGGGATAGCCGCAACTATCTCCCACAGCCATTTTGGTCCTAACTGGAGATACCCATAGACCCTAGAGGAGAGAGGGTGGGCACTGGTTGGCCAGGCTGGTGGAGGTAAGCTAGAAAATAAGAAACAGTCCACTGAAAAGAAACGGAAGCTTGGACTTTGTAAGTTTTCCCAGAAACCCATGATGTCCTCTTAGAAATTTGAGTGGGCTGTTTATTTATTTATTTTGGTGCCAAAAATCAAACTCAGGACCTCACGTTTGCCAGGCAGGCACTGTGCTGTTGAACTATATCCCCAGTCCAGGAGTGGGCTTTTTAAAGAGTATTAACCACTGGGTGTGGTGGCTCACGCGTGTAATCCCAGCACTTGGGAGGCTGAGGCAGGAGGATCGTTGCGAGTTCAAGACTAGCCTAGGCTACAAAGTGAGCTCAAGGCCTGCCTGAAATGTATAGAGAGACCCTGTCTCAAAAAGACAAAAAAAAAAAAAAAGGATTAACTGGGTGGGGAGGTCCTTACAATGTCATAAGCAGAGCAAGAAAGCCAGAAACTTTTAAAAAAATACTAAGGTAGGGACTGGGAATTTAGCTCAGTGGCTTAAGCACCTGTCTGGCAAGCACAAGGTTGTGAGTCTGATCCCCAGTACCAAAAAAAAAAAAAAAAAATACTAAGATTGGTATGATGTCATGGCCAGCATGGGTGATGTCATCACAGAAAAAACTGGTTACAGTGACATTTTTACTTTATATATAAAAAATGAGGGGTGGGTCCTTTAAAAGGGTTACAGGCAATAGGATATCAGAACCCTGTTGGCTGTGTGTGGTGGATTGGAGTTGGGGTTCTTTGAAGAGGTCCCACTAAATGAGAGGGACCTCCTCTCTTTTAAGGAGCTGAAGTAGGTGGTGAAAGCTTATGATGTCACAGGTGGGAGAGTTCAGGATTGGCCGGCAACCTACGCCACCTTTCCTTGGAAGGACCAGGAAGAGGAAGGCAGGGTGGGAATAGCACTCTGGTTGCCATGGCAACACCAGCCTCCTTTGCTCTATCTCCCCTACTTGACCATTTTAGATGCTGTGAGTGAAGGGGGTGTCATGGCGGAGGAGCGGCCCCCCCGGCTGGTGGATTATTTCGTGGTAGCTGGGCTTGCAGGGAACAGAACACCTATCCCTGAGGAGACGCAGATTCCTGAACCCAGCGGGCTCCTGCGCCCTTCCCGACCAGCTGAGCCCATCACAGATGTGGCAGTCATCGCCAGAGCACTGGGCGAGGAAGTGCCCCAGGGCTACACCTGTATCCAGACTTCTACTGGGGGCCACCATTTGGAACTGAGTGCTGGGCTCCTGGGTGGAACCCAGCCCATCATCTGCTATCGCAGGGGTCGTGACAAGCCACCCCTCGTTGAGCTGGGGTGTGTGCCCCTGCCTTTGGTGGCACCCGGGGAGACTGGGAGGGACTAGGAGTGAGACAGAGTGGTAGGAAGGGAATGGGGTAAGGGAAAGACACAAGAATGAAAACAGTGTGGGCCCAAGGCCAGGGACAGACCACGTGGGCTCTGTCCTCTCAGGTTTGGGATCGCATGCAAGTGTTGTTGCTGGTCAGCCATCTGGTCTTGGCTAGGCTATGGAGACCCTCTGAGGGCCTGATTGCTCATCTGCAAGATGGGTGTACTAGCCAGGCATAGTGACACACACATGTAATCCCAGCTCTCTAGGAGGCTGAGGTAGGGGATATAGCTGGTGTGAGGTAGGGGATATAGCTGGTGTGAGGTTGGGGATATAGCTTGGTGTGAAGGGTCCTGTATTCAATCACCAGTACTCCCAGAGAAAAAAGAGGATAATCTTTGTAGGGTGGTTGAAAAGGTTAAATGGGATACCCACGGTACGCGGGGCTCAGCCCGGAGTTTGCCAGTGCTTAGTGTTTGTTCAGGAACATCAGCGCAGTGGGAGGCCTGTGGGATTGACTGACAGGTGTGGAGCCAATGGTACCAGGGGGCATAGGGTCCTGTAAGGCAGAGTGCAGAAGAGGCTGGCTCTGGGATCAGGGTGTGAGGCCAAGGATGAGGGGTTTTGGGAGTTGGTAGGCAGGTCTGGCAAGGGTGGGCTCTCTTCTATCTTGAGCTCTTGATGTCTTTTTGCTGTCTGTGCCAAGGGTGTTTTATGAAGGGAAGGACCGACCCAAGCCTGGCTTCCAAGTGCTTGACACAACACCCTACAGCCACTCAGCCAACCTGGCTCCTCCGGGCCCTGGGCATCCCCGCACCTACCTCACTTACCGACGGGCAGCAGAAGGGGCAGGGTTACATGCTCTGGGCATCACTGACCTCTGCCTGGTGCTGCCCAGCAAGGGTGAGGACACTCCTCATACCTATTGCCGACTGCCCCGCAACCTCAACCCTGGCATGGTGAGTGGGCTATGGGGCCAGAAGCTGAGACCTGGGCCACTGGTGTGAGGGAATGGATGCTGGGCAAAGAGGGCAGCCTGGGACCAAGGGTTCATACCAGGACCAGGCTAGAGGGTGACTCTGGGCTTGGAAGACAGGGTTTAGTGGGGCTCTGAAGACAAAGGAACACTTTGGGGTGGGAGAGGAAAGGGACCCAGAAACTTGGGCTAGCTGTATGTCTGCTTGTCTCTTGCCATCTCTGGGCAGTGGGGCCCGGCAGTGTACCTGTGCTACAAGGTGGGCCTGGCCAAAGCCAACACCCTGGTGTATGAGGCAGGTGAGTGATCCTTTGTCCCGCCGTGTCCTGGCTGATCCTTCTGTGGGATCCCCCGAGTCCTCTCCTGGGGTCTGATGGAATTCCTCTTTCGGCACTCCTCACTCTGCCATGGTGCAGAACTGCTGGGCCGCTACCCAGAGGAGGACAACGAGGCCTTCCCACTTCCTGAGTCAGTGCCCGTCTTCTGCCTGCCCATGGGGGCCACCATCGAGTGCTGGCCTGCCCAGACCAAATACCCTGTGCCCGTCTTCTCCACCTTTGTGCTTACGGGTGCTGCTGGTGATAAGGTGGGTATGCTGAGTATGGTTAGGGGTCTGGGCTCCGCAGGGCCCTCTGACCACCCCTTTGTGCCCTGCCAGGTGTATGGTGCAGCCCTGCAGTTCTACGAGGCATTCCCACGGGCCAGGCTGTCTGAGCGGCAGGCACGGGCACTAGGCCTGCTGAGCGCCGTGGAGCGGGGCCGGGCACTAGGGGGCCGGGCCGTGCGCAGCCGGAGGGCCATTGCTGTGCTGTCCCGCTGGCCTGCCTTCCCTGCCTTCCGCGCCTTCCTCACCTTCCTCTACCGCTACTCTGTCTCGGGCCCCCACCGCCTGCCATTGGAAGCGTGAGCAGGGTTCCCCCAACACTGGGAAGGAATTACAGGGGGATGGGGGAGGTTGGCACAGAGGTAGAGGACAGGCTTCTGTGTGTGATTGGACAGTTCGTTGGGAAAATTGTTGCTAAGCTGGGTCAGGTGGCAACATATCTGTAATTCTAGTACCCTGGGAGACTGAGGCATGAAGACCTACAAGTTCCAGCCCAGTTTAGGCAACTCAGTGAGAGTCTGTTTCAGAATAAAATGTATTAAAAAGGGCTGGGAAAGTAGCTCAGTTCAAAAGCCCTAGATTCAGTCCTTAATACTGCATAAACAACAACAACAACAAAAGACATTGGCAGAGAGGAGGAGAGCCTGAAATTAAGCCTATACTTGCTAGTTTGGTGCTGGCAGGGCTGTGTATGCCAGGAGGGAACCTGTCTTTTGAGTTGCACAAATTATTGTTATTTTTTATTTTATTTTAATTTATTTATTTATTTAGGTACCGGGGATCAAACTCAGGATTTTGTGCTTGTCAGGCAGGTGCTTACAGTACTGAGCTAAATCCCTGGCTCTATTTATTTTTTGAGATAGGGTCTCACTATGTAGTTCAATTCAGGCTGGTTTTAAACTCACTCTGTATCCCAGGCTGGCCTGATGGTGACATTCCTGCCTCAGCCTCCCAAGTGCTAAGATTATAGGTGTGTGCTGTCACATCCAGCTGCACAAATTCTGTGATGGCTGATGCAGACTTCAAAGCAGGGTTCAGGGGGGAGTAAGGTACTAGAGGATATGGGAAGGTGACAGGAGAGGCTGCAGTGTCTGCCTCACCACTTTCCCTCTCCCCCCAGGCACATCTCCCACTTCATTCACAACGTGCCATTCCCCTCCCCACAGAGACCCCGCATCCTAGTGCAGGTGATGCTTGCATGTGGGGCTGGATGGGCGGGTCGGTGGAGGGAGCCGCAGGGCTGCCATCAGCACCCTGACCCGCGGCTCCTCTACCCTCCCAGATGTCTCCCTATGACAACCTGCTCCTCTGTCAACCTGTGTCCTCGCCCCTGCCCCTCAGGTACATGCCCCTCGGGTTGGGGGGGTACCTTGTATGACTGGGGGCCTGGCCGGCGCCAGGCAGGTGGATGTTTATTGAGGTCTGCGCTGTGCCCGTGTCTGGAGAAGAGTCTCCAGATGACCCGCGCCCTGCCCCCCTTGTCGTTGCCTACAGCGGTGCCAGCTTCTTGCAGCTCCTGCAGAGCCTGGGCCCTGAGCCGGCTGTCACACTGCTGCTGGCTGTGCTCACAGAGCACAAGCTGCTGGTCCACTCGCTGCGGCCAGACCTGCTCACCAGTGTCTGCGAGGCCCTTGTTTCCGTGAGTGCCATTTTGCCCTGTGCACCTTCCACAGAAGTGCTGCTCTTTCCTTCCTGGCAGGAGGGGCCTCAGTCAGCCTATTGCCCCCTGCGCCCCCTGCTGTTGCCCACCTCTGCCTAATGGTTCTCCCTTCCTGGTGCTTCAGATGATCTTCCCACTGCACTGGCAATGCCCCTACATTCCGCTGTGCCCCCTGGTACTGGCAGATGTGCTGAGTGCCCCTGTGCCCTTCATTGTGGGCATCCACTCCAGCTACTTCGATCTGCACGACCCACCTGCTGATGTCATCTGTGTTGATCTTGATACGAACACACTCTTCCAGTAAGAGGCAGCTGGGTGTCATATGGGGCTACAGGAGTTGGTGTTGGCATGTGGGCTGCTGTTGGCTCAAAAAGAGCCATCAGGCAAAAAGTGGGAGAGGAAGCCGGGCATGGTGGCACACAGCTGTAATCCTAGCACTTGGGAGGCTGAGGCAGGAGGATCCTTGTGACTTCAAGATCAGCCTGAGCTACAAAGTGAGCTCAAGGCCAGTCTGAACTGCATAGTAAGATCTTGTCTCAAAAAAAAAAAAAGGGATAGGCTGTCAAGGAGTTTTGTCATTCTTGTTCCTGTGTTTGTCTCTTAGGACAGAAAAGAAGCCCCTCTCCCCTCGGATCCTGCCCCGCAGACCCTACAAGGTTCTGCTGGCCACACTGACAAACCTGTACCAGCAACTGGACCAGAGTGAGAGACCTGGGTGGTCTGGGAGGCAGGAGATGCCATTAATCATCCTCAGTGTGGGAGCCCCCTTTGAGGCCGGAGGAATAAGGACCTGGTGGAAGAGAGTGGGTTCAATTTCCTAGTGAAGCTAGAGGGCAAGGCAGATTGCTCTGCTGAACGACGCTTCAGGAAGGTTCAGTTTGTCACTGGGGAGGCTCAAAGCTCTTCCCTGGAGGGGATTGCTTAGCTGCCGGTGGCATGCAGGTGGGCCGTCTGGAGGCTGGAGGCAGGGATGGAGACTTCAGTGTGAAGAGTGGGGCTGGGACGTGTGCTGCGGGCCAGGCCCTGACTCTCAGGCATGCTTGGCCCCCAGCTTATACAGGACCGGAGGAGGAGGCATCCCTGGAGTTTCTGCTGACAGACTACGAGGCAGTGTGTGGCCGCCGGGCTCGCCTGGAGCGGGAGGTCCAGGGAGCCTTCCTGCGCTTCATGGCCTGTCTGCTCAAAGGCTACCGGGACTACCTGCGCCCGCTCACTAAGGCCCCCTCTGAGGGCGCGCCCGACGTGGACAACCTTTTCTTCCTTCAGGGTAAAGAAGGCTTGTCTGCTGGGAAGAAGCATTCTGGGAGGGCGTGGCCAAGGGCTGGACAAGGACTGCAGCAGGGACTGGGAGCCACTCGGTTGCTTCTCCTTCACGCAGCCAAACGAGCTCTGATGTGCCTCCTCCTTTGAATCTGAGGAGCTATATGTGGCCCTTCTATCTGAAAGCCTGGCCATGGGGTGCGCATAGTGACCCATGGCAAAGCTCTGTTGAGTGCTGTGACAATTGCTGCGGACAGGCCAAAGGGAGGGACTCTGAGGGAGCAGAGAAACTGAGCTGGTCACCTGGCCTGTGAGGCATTTGTGCAATAGGGGCCAAAGAGAGGGCAGCTTGGATGGCCATGGGTCCTGAGGAGACAGGGAAGGGATGGCCTGGAGAGTGTCCTGGTGACGCCCTCTCCCCACCCTATTCTTGTCCTCGCAGGTTTCCTCAAGTCCCGAGAGCGCTCCAGTCACAAGCTGTACTCCCAGCTGCTGCACACACAGATGTTCTCTCAGTTTATTGAGGAATGCTCTTTTGGCTCTTCTCGGCATGCCGCCCTCGAGTTTTTTGACTCTTGTGTTGACAAGGTGTCAGGCGTTGTCTCTTCTTTCTGTGCCCAATGCCGCCTTCCAGTTTTCTCTGTTGCCCCTGGGCCACTATACAACTCTCGGGGCCGGGGATTTAGCTCAGTGGCATAAGCGCCTGTCTGGCAAGTGCAAGGTCATGAGTTTAATTCCCCGTACCAGAAAAAAAAAAAAAGCAGTAACTACAACTCTGTAACACAGCTGCGACAGAGAGGGTGCCCTGGTGTTATCTAAAGCACAGCCCGTGTACCCGGCCTGTGGCCATTCCTGGCTCCGTCTCCCAGCTGTGTAGCTAGGACTCTTTCCTGTGGATATGCTTTCCAGGGGAACCCCATCCCATGGACACCCTAGCTCACTCTGTATCCAATTTATGCCACCTTGTTCAGGTCCACCCAGAGCAGGAGAAGCCCGAGCCCACACCCTTAGTGGAGCTGGAGGAGCTGTCAGGGAGTGAGCTCACAGTCTTCATCACACCCCCGGAGGAGCCCCCGGTAGCAGAAGGCAGCGAATCCAGTCCCCAGTACTGGTGAGAGTCTCGTTCCTTCAAGGGTCTCCAGGCCAATGGAGCCCAGTTACCTGGCCATGTGCAGATAGCTCCAGATGTTGTCTGTCTCTGTCCCTGCAGCTATGATGGATTCCCAGAGCTACGGGCTGAGCTATTTGAGTCTCCTCAAGAGCAAGCAGGGTCTCTGCCCGTGCCGGGGCCGACCCGTAGTGCACCTAGCAGTCCTGCCCCTCGCCGTACCAAACAGGTAAGCAACAGGTGGGCCCCACAGGGCAACTTGGATCAGGCCAAAGGGCTATTGTTTCCGTTTCTTTGCAAAATGGGGGTAATAATGGTATATGATAAGGTGGTTTGGACATAAAAAGCACATGCACACACTCTTCATTGCTACTGTTGTCATGGTTGCCATTAACATCACCATCTTTGTCTCCCGAGCACTCTGGGAATCCAGGGGCTGGCTGCCTTTTTCTGGGCACCTGCCCATGCTGAAGGGCCAAGCCTTTCTGCCCAAGGCCCCTGGGGGCGCTGTGCCCTATGCAGGACCCCATCCCCTGCCTCATCAGAGCACAGGTCCTACACCAGGGAAGCTGCTGCCTCTCGTCTGTTTCTTTCTCTTCCCTTTTCTTTCTGTAGTGGGAATTAAGCCCAGCCCCTTTGCACAGAGGTATATCCTTAGCTCTGTTTATTTTTTATTTTGAGGCAGGGTCTCTAAGTTTCTAAGTCGCCTAGGCTGTACTCAAACTTTTGATCCTCCTGCTTCAGCCTCCTGGACTTCTGGGTTTACAGGTGTATGCCACCTCCAGCTTCCCCAAGCTGTTTTAAGACCTGCCCCAGCACTGTCCTCACCCTGGTGCGCCCCTATCCCACCTAGGAGATGAAAGTTGCGCAGCGGATGGCACAGAAGTCAGCGATGGTGCCTGAGATGTGGGCCCGGTGCCTGCTGGGACATTGCTATGGACTGTGGTTCCTGTGTCTTCCTGCTTATGTGCGCTTAGCGCCCTCCCGAGTGCAAGCACTACACACAGCCTACAATGTACTGCGCGAGATGGAGAGCCGAAAGGCGGTGCTTCCCGACGAGGTAGGTGACCCCGCAGGATGTGGCTCTGCCCACGCCTGGTCCCAGTGGGGCTTGTGCAGCACCGTAGCTGTGAGCAGGAATCTTGCTAGATACCAGGGAAAGCAGAGGAGACCCCGGAGCAGAGCACATGTAAACATTCATGAAGTGAATGAGTATGTTCTGGGCATAGCACAGAACTTCAGGTGGCAGCATCAGCAGGAAGGGGCCACCTGGGCCAGGGAAGTGGGGAGGCTGTGTCGGGCGAGGCTTGCTGAGACTTGAGGATGTAGGCTGCAGTGAGTTTCTGCCTCTCTCGGCCCAGGTATGTTACCGGGTGTTGATGCAGCTCTGTTCACACTATGGGCAGCCTGTACTGTCCGTGCGGGTCATGCTGGAGATGCGGCGGGCAGGCATCATGCCCAACACTATCACCTATGGTTACTACAACAAGGTACCTCTTTGGGAGCAAGGCGTGTGTGGGAAGGGTGCTGCTTTTGGTGATGGGGTCTGTGCAGTTCAACCAGGTCGTGGGCCACTGGTGTCCACTGTGTACCAGGGTGCCTGAGCATTGACATTTACAATTTTTTTTCATGTTTGCCATGTTATCTGTTTGTTATTTTTTGTTTTTGAGACAGAGCTTCAAAGAGTCACTAAACTGCCTGTACTGGGTTTGAATTTGTGATCTTCCTGCTTCAGCCCCCCAAAGTGCTAGGATTCTGGGCATGCACCACTGCATCTGGGCTGACAGTGTTTGTTTGTTTTGTACTTGGCTACTTTCTCACAATGACCCTGACCGGAGCTAATAGTGTTAATCAAAGTGTCAGGCACTGCTCAAATGCACCGTACAATGTAGGTCACTTTATCTCCATGATAGCTCATGGAGTAGAATGATTGTCCCTGTCTTACAGACGAAGTTGCAGAGAATTTATGACTTGCCAAAGGTCCCACAGTGAACAAGTTAGGTGGTTAGAGCATGAGCAGAGGCAAATCTGTGTTACCTGAGTTCAGGTTCTGTTTGTTTAGAAATAGGGTGTATATGTAGTGTAGGCTGGCCTCAAACTCAGGGTCCTCCTGCCTGAGTGTCCTCGGATTACAGGTGTGTGCCATCATCACTCTTGGCTTTGTGCCCTGCTCCCCCCGCATCAGTACTGAGGACCAAAAGCTGTACCACTGAGCTGCATCTCTAGACCTTTTATATTTTGCAGCAGGGTTTTGCTAAGTTACTCAGGAAGGATTTGAACTTGCAATCTTTCTACCTCAGCCACCCAGTGTCCTGGGATTACAAGTATGTACGTGATTTAGATGAGGAAATTTAATGACCAAAATCCGAGCTCATTTCTTTTTCTCTTTTTTTTTTTTTTGTCTTTCTGAGACAGGCTCTCACTATACAGTTCAGACTGGCCTTGAGCTCACTTTGTAGCCCAGGCTGGTCTCGAACTCACAGCGATCCTCCTGCCTCAGCCTCCCAAGTGCTGGGATTACAGGCGTGAGCCACCACACCTGGCTCTGAGCTCTTTTCTACAAAGCCCTATAGTTTATTTTCATTTTTGTCATTTTTGAGCCCTATAGTTTTTTTTTCTTTCTTTCTTTCTTTCTTTCTTTCTTTCTTTCTTTCTTTTTTTTTTTTTTTTTTTTTTTTTTTTTTGTACTAAGAATCAAACTCAGGACTTGCGCTTGCCAGGCAGGCACTTATGCCACTGAGTTATATGCCCAGCCCTGCCCTATAGTTCATATTTGTTTTATCTTTTTTTTTTTGGTACCGGGTATAGAACTCATGGCCTTGTGCTTGCCAGGCAGGTGCTTATGGCGCTGAGCTAAATTCCCAGCCCTTGCCCTATACTTTATCAATAATAGAGTTTGGGTGCAGACTTTCTCCATGACTCCCAGCTTCTTGTAGGTCCTCACGGGCAGCTACTGGCATCTGCCTTGTTCCCTTCTTGGTTGAGCCATGGTCACAGTGCTGGGTAGGCTGTTTTGAGGAGAAGGTCTCTGAACTCTAGGGTGGGAAGTGGGCATCTAGTTGGGTCAGGAGTGGCAGTAGCCACCTTGATGGGTGTTGTGTCTTGCAGGCTGTGTTGGAAAGCAAATGGCCATTAGGTACACCAGGTGGACGTCTGCGCTGGGCCAAGCTCCGGAATGTTGTACTGGGGGCTGCTCAGTTTCGCCAGCCCTTGAGAGACAGGCAGCGGCAGCGGCAGCAGCAGCAGCAGCAACAGCAGGCCGCAGCTCCCCAGGAAGCAGGCAGCTCCCAGACAGGTGGGTGGGGACTGGGGAGATGGGCGTGGAGGGCGGGGGCTGTTCTATTGGTTGACATGGGCTTTCTAGGGATGGGTAAACTACACTGTAACAAAAGGTCAAATTCTGTCCTGAGGACCCTGCAAACCCAGGTCCACCAAGGAGCTCTGCTTTGGAAGAGGAGGGTGGGTTTTTAGCTAATACCCCTGCACCTCTCCCTCCCTGTCTCTCACAGAGTCCTATCTGCAGCGCCCTTCCCCTACCCGCCCACTTCAGCGCCAGACCACTTGGGCCGGGCGAAGTCTGCGGGATCCGGCCTCACCCACTGGACGCCTGGTGAAGAGTGGCAGCCTGGGCAGTGCCCAAGGGGCACAGCCCACTGTGGAGGCTGGTGTGGCCCACAGTGAGTGCCCTTGTCTGGCCCGCCCTGCTCTCCCCAGTTAGGTCTCCTGACCACCTGCCCTCAGGAGGGGAAGACCAGGGCCAGGATGGGAAGAGTGGCACTTGGTGGTACAGATTGTAGACCGTGAGGGGACCTTACCCAGAATGTCATGGTCATGGAGGGGATGTGGAGCCAGAGTTTATGCACCCAGGAATTGTGTTTGCTTAGGAAGAGGAAGCTGGAGGAGAGGCAGGGCTTTACCTTCCTCCCTTCTCTATTCTCTTGTCCTGCAGTGATAGAGGCTTTGGGAGTCCTGGAAACCCGGGGATCACCTGTGCTCTGGCACGACGGGAGTCTTTCAGACCTGAGCCTGACAGGGGAGGAGCTGGCACCTGGAGGCAGCCCAGGGGGCTCAGGCTCAGCCCTGAGTACCCAGTCCACAGAAGTCCTGGAAGGGCTGAGTGGACGAGGCCCCAAGGCTGGTGGAAACCAGGATGAGATGGGTACCCCCCGAAGAGGGCTGGGTGCCCGCCTCCAGCAGCTGCTCACGCCTTCCCGCCGTTCCCCTGCCTCCCGTGTCCCCTCTTCAGAGCTGCCACCTGACCTCCCTGTCCCAGCTCGCTGCGGCCCCAGGGACAGCTTCCTGTGGCCCCGTGAGCGCCCTGGATCCACTGCCTCTGAGGTAGCCTGTGAGGGGAGGTCCAGGAGCCCTGGGTAGGGCTGCTAACTGGAGGGCTTCCAGGTTGGGGGCCCTGAGCGACCCAAAGGGCTGCTGACTAAGCTTTCTCGTGTCATAGCAGAGCTCAGCCTCTCTGGGCAGTGAGTGGGACCTCTCAGAGTCTTCTGTGAGTAGCCTGAGCCTCCGTCATTCCTCAGAGCGCCTCAGCGACACGCCTGGATCCTTCCAGCCACCCTCCTTGGAAGTGAGGATAACTCCATACACAGCAGGGCTGTCAGAGGACGGAAGTGAAGCAAGGGGGAAGGAGGCCTGGCTGGAGTTCGGGGGTGGAAGAAGGGCTTGCAGAGGGGCCCTGGAGGTCTGGCTGGACCTACCAATTGCCATCTCCTTGCCTGTAGATTCTGCTGTCCAGCTGCTCCTTGTGCCGTGCCTGTGACTCACTGGTGTACGATGAGGAGATCATGGCTGGCTGGGCCCCTGATGACTCCAACCTCAACACCACATGTCCCTTCTGTGCCTGCCCCTTTGTGCCTCTACTCAGTGTCCAGACCTTTGATTCCCGACCCAGGTGCCCACAGCAGGGCAGTGCTGTGGGTGGGACAGGGAGGTGACGGTCCAAGAGCTGACCCCTCCACTGTCCCCCTGCAGTGCTCCAAGCCGCAAGCCTGCCCCTGCTGGCACCAGTGGCAGCAAAGATGCTCCTGTCCCTGGGGGTCCTGGCCCTGTACTCAGTGACCGCAGGCTCTGCCTTGCCCTGGATGAGCCCCAGCTCTGCAATGGGCACATGGGGGTAAGGGCTGGGTTACAATGGCGTGAGGCATGGGAATATGTTGCCCTTTGAGGGGAGCTACAGGGGCCAAACATGGGCACTGAGAGCCAAGGGCATCCTGGGAGGTGTTGGACCTAATGGCTGACTGGGGCAAGTTTTGAAAATGGGCCCACGGTACATGTCCATCTGCTGTGTGCCTGACAGGGCACCCCCCGGAGGGTCGAGAGTGGGGCATGGGCATACCTGAGCCCCCTGGTGCTGCGGAAGGAGCTGGAGTCACTGGTAGAGAATGAGGGGAGTGAGGTGTTGGCATTGCCTGAGCTGCCTGCTGCCCACCCCATCATCTTCTGGAACCTTCTGTGGTATTTCCAACGGCTGCGTCTGCCTAGTATTCTACCAGGCCTGGTGCTGGCCTCCTGTGATGGGCCCCCGCACCCCCAGGTTAGTGTCCCCATGTGGTCCCTGCTTCCTGAAAGCCTCCTCCCTGGCGCTCAGCTGTTGGTCTCTTAGTTCTGAGTGTTCCTGGCAGTGTAGAAAGAGCCCAGGCCATGGAGGCTGTTGCGCCTGGTGTGACTCTGGGCCTTGAGCTCCCACACTTTGAATCTCGGTTCTGTCATCTGTAAAATGGCATAAATACTGACCTTACAGTGCCGCAGGACACACACCATGAGTGGGGGAACAGGCTGGTACCTGCAGACTGGTGCATTAATGGTGTCTGTTCATCCCACCAATTATTTATTTATTTTTTTCTTTTTGGTACCAGGAATTGAACTCAGGACCTTGTGCTTGCCAGACAGGCACCATGCCAAAGAGCTATATCCCTGATCCCCACCAATTTTTTATTGAGCATCTTTTAGGATGCAGGAAATTTTCAGGGTATAACACATTATAAAGCAAAGTTCTTGTTCTTGTGAGCCCACATTCTCTTCTTTTCCTTTGCTGTATGTATAATGTCCCTCTGTATCTTTGGACATCACTTCTCCATTTCTTGTCCTCTGCCCCCAGCTCTCTGAACCTGTCTTTCCTTTCTACTCCTGCAGGCCCCATCTCCTTGGCTCCACCCTGACCCAGCCTCTGTGCAGGTGCGGCTGCTGTGGGATGTTCTGACTCCAGACCCCAATAGCTGCCCACCCCTGTATGTGCTCTGGAGGCTCCACAGTGAGTCTGGTGTTTGGCCTAAGGATGGGAAGTGGTCCCACACTTAGAGGGCTCAAGGATCCTGGTGACCCTCCTCCTTTCCTTTTCAGGCCAGATCCCACAGCGGATGGTGTGGCCAGGCCAGGTACCTGAATGTCTTAGCTTGGCATTGTTGGAGTCAGTGCTGCGCCATTTCGGACTCAATGAAGTGCACAAGGCTGTGGGGCTCCTCCTGGAAACTCTGGGGCCCCCTCCTACTGGCCTGCACCTGCAGAGGTTTGATGCTGCTGTCTGGGTGCTCCCTGACCTGTCCTGGGCTTCAAACTCTGCTCTATCACTCACCCTTCTGACTTTCAGGGGCGTCTACCGCGAGATCTTATTTCTGACATTGGCTGCTCTGGGCAAGGACCACGTGGACTTAGGTGAGGGAGCCAGCAGGGGCTGGGGAGTTTAGGGATTTGGGACTAAGTATGAGAGGCCAGGGGCCTAATGCATTGTCTTACACTGTTTTCCCTAGTGGCCTTTGACAAGAAGTACAAGTCCGCCTTTAACAAGCTGGCCAGCATCATGGGCAAGGAGGAGCTGAGACAGCGGCGGGCACAGATGCCCTCTCCTAAGGCCATTGACTGCCGGAAATGTTTTGGAGTGCCTCTGGAGTGCTAGGGACCTTTAACCTTCCCTCTCCAGCCTGGGTGGAGCGCTGAGGAGAAAGGGATCTAGAGATAACAGGGTTTCTTGACCCCTTTACGGAGGAGTGGGGAACAGGCTGTTCAGCCATGGGCCCCCTGGGGCAGCAGGAAGAAGGCCCCACTGTTACCAAAAGTCACAATTTGCTATCTCCAGCCTGCCCAATTTGTTCATGCTGATGTTGGCAAAGCACTGAGGGGAGTTGGTAGGGCTCTGTTCCTCCCCTGTTCTATTCCAGGGACTACTCTCCAGGGTACCCACAGATCTGCACTGCCCTGGTCATTTTAGAAGTTTTTGTTTTAAAAAACAACTGGAAAGATACACAGCCACTGAGCCTTGTCCTTGAGTGGGAGCAAGGGTTCTCATTCCCCACCAGTGAAGGTCCCTCATCCCTGCATTGCTGAAGGAGCCCATGGCTCTCCATGCCTTTCTACCTTAGTGTTTGTATTTTATTTTAAATTATTTATTCTGGAGCCACAGCCCTCTTGCTTCTGGGGTTTTTATGGAGTAAGAAAGGGAGGGAAGTGGGGCACCATGGTTTGTAGCTCCTTGAAACCTGGGCAGTGGGAACTAGAGGGGTTGCAAGCTCTCTTTGGGAAGAACTGGTGCTTCTTCAGTCCTTCCTGTCCGCTCCATCTTGGGGAATGCCTCACCCACCCAGAGCCCTGACCAGTGCAATAAGGATTGTTCCCTGTGAAGTTTTGTTGGATGTAAATATAGTAAAAGCTGCTTCTGTCTTTTTCCTTCTGCCTCTTGTCCCTTGGGTCTGGGAATGAGAGGTTCAGGGGCTCTCGTTTTCTCCTGGCTGCATATCCTCTGCCAACTTCTCATCCTTTGCAGCCTTCAGGTACACTTTGCTTTTCCTGATCATGTGTGATCTTTGGATGGGAACTCTTGGAGTAGGAGGGGTGAGTTTGGTACTGACTGTGGCAGTGCCAGTCTGTGTGACTTCCGGTCCTCCCACACAATCATCCCCTTGTCCCACATCTGTACCCCATACAAAGGCTCCATTCTCTGGGGGCCCTGAGCTCATCTTTGCCTTATTTCCTCTCCCTCAGTGTCCCCTCCAACTTTTCTAGCACCTCCACAGAGATGACAACCGTCTCCCAGTAGCCAGTATTGGTGGCCTTGACGTATTCCGGGAGCCCTAGCCATCACCTTCTCCCCCCTCCATTACTCTAGCTGCAGCTGGTCCTCTTCCACCAGCACCTCTGGCTGGGAATACCACTGAAGAGGGGCAAGGAGGAGGACCTGCTGAGCGTGGACCTCGGGGAGACACATCGTTTCCACAATCCCTTTGGCCCACTTGAAGTTCTCCTTTTCTCCTGTATAATGAAATCAACACAGGAAACAACTCCTAACAGAGCTGCAAGACCAATTACTGAATTAGCTAACAACAGAAACGCCTTGGGGGAAGAGGGTGGCAGTGTCAGTGAAACAAATGGCTTACTAGTGCCAATTGTGGGGGTGGGAGGTGATTCATGGATGAAGAGAAAGGTCCTACTTCTGACTGCTGAGCTCTTCAAGGCAGAAGACCATTCCCCATCTGCACTTGAGCATAGGAGGATGATATTCCAGAGTCCTAAAGGAGCTGCCGAAAAACCGTGGGTCTCAGGAAGTGCTATTCATCTCCTTTGCTAGGAGGTGACCCCCATGTCACCCAGCTTCTGATCAGGCCTTGCTCACCAGACTCAACCTCACTGTCTCATCCCCAGGGGGGTCTCATCTTCCTTCCTCTCCTCTCTTCCTCCTCTGCCTCCACCTTTTTCTTCTTCTTCTTCTTCTTCTTCTTCTTTTTTTTTTTTTTTTTTTGTCTTTTTGAGACAGGGTCTCGCTATGCAGTTCAGTCTGGCCTTGAGCTCACTTTGTAGCCCAGGCTGGTCTCGAACTCACAATGATCCTCCTGCCTCAGCCTCCCAAGTACTAGGACAACAGACATGTGCCATCATACCTGGCTTCTTTACAGGCGTGAGCCACCATGCTCGGCTTCTCCTTTTTTTTCTTTTCTCCATTACTTTCACTCTTTCTTTCCTTCCTTTTTAAAAATTTTTTTTGACCCAGAGTCTCACTAGTAGTTCAGGTTGGCCTTGAACTCACTATGTAGCTCACACTGGCCTTGAATTCACAGTAATCCTCCTGCCTCGGCCTTCCAAGTACTAGGATAACAGACATGTGCCATCACACCTGGCTTCTTTCTTTCCCTCTTCCCCCTTTCCCTCTTTCTCTCTTTCTCCTCTTCTTTTCCTTTCTTTATTGCAGTACTAGGGACTGAACCCAAGCCCCGGAAGTATGTCCTCTAGCCCTTTTTTATTTTTTTATTTAGAGAGAGTCTCACTAAATTACTAAATTGCCTGTATGGGACTTGAACTTGTGATCTTCCTGCCTTGGCCTCCCAGCGTGCTGGAATTACAGGTGTGTGCCACTGTGCTTGGCTCTCAGGGGTCTTTTCCAAGGAACAATTTGCCACCTGCCCCAGTGCTGGGGGTCAAACCCAGAGCCTTATGTAAACATTCTATCACCCAGCTATGTCTCCAACCTATGATGGACCTGCTCTTAAAATAAGTTTTATTATATTTTGGGTTTTTTTTGAAACAGAGTCTCACTATGAAGTTCAGGTTGGCCTTGAACTCACATATAGCCTAGCTGGCCTGGTATTTGAGGCAATCCTCCTGTCTCAGCCTCCTGAGTGCTGGGATTCAGGTATACATCACCACACCCATTTTAGTTTTTGTTGTGCATCGTGTATGCAGCACTGGCCTGAACTATAGCAAGAATTTTTGGGGTTTAGTCCCTACCCAAGTAGAGTAGGTCTAGAATGCTTTTAGGTTCCTAAAGGTAATGATAACTCTGCCTTCCAACTTTTGGCTCTCAGTTTTGGGTTTCCTTTCAAAATCCTACAGTCAGCTAAGCGTGGTGGTGCACACCTGTGATCCTCATAATCCTCACAATTATCCTATGTGGTGGCACTCTTAACATTCCTATTTTACAGATGGAGAAACTAGGCCATAGAAAACAGAGATCAAGTAATTTGTATCCAAATAACACAACTCAAAAAATATAGCCAAAACTCAGTATCATAGTATACACTTGCAGTTCCAGCACTGAGGCCTTAGGGAAGCTGAGGCAGGAGTTTAAATCCTGCCAGGGCAATGTAGGGAGACACTGTCTCAAAATTAGAAAATAGAAGCTGGGCATGGTAGTGCACACCTGTTATCCGGCACTTGGGAGGCTGTGGCAGGAGGATCACTGTGAGCTGGAGACCAGCCTGGGCTACAAAGTGAGTTTGAGCCCAGGGTAAACTGCATAGGAAGGCCATATATATATATATATGGAAGAAAAAAAAAGGCTGAGAATGTAGCTCAGTTCTAAGGAGTTCCTGGGTTTGATGCCCATTACCACAAAACTGAGCCAAGATCAAACTCTAGCATATAACTCCAGAGACCATATCTTTACCTGGCCACTATACAAGCATAGAAATTATTTTTATTTTTTTTTAGTATTGGGGTTGAACCTAGGTGCTTTGCATTGAGCTGCATCACTACTCTCGCCATTTTTTTTTTTTTTTTTTGGGTACTGGGGATGGAACTCACCACCACATGCTTGCAAGGCAGGCGCTTATGCTGCTGAGCTAAATCCCTGGCCCTTGCCTTTAATTTTTATTTTGTGACATTATCTAAGTTAGTCAATTGCCTAGGCTGCATTTGTACTTTTAGTCTTATTGCTTTAGTCTCTTAGTGTTCAGGGATTATAGGTCTGCACCACTACACATGTATATATATATTTTTTTATTTTAAAGAGGGTAAAATTAAACACAACAAAGCAGAACAAAACAGAACACAAAAAAAGCAGTGTAAGAGACAAATTTCAAAGCAAGATCATCAGAGATCTTCACTATCTATCATATTGTCTCGTGTTTTCTTCCAATTAGATGTCTATATCTTCACATAGAGAATTCACATGAAACAACATAGTATAGAACTGATCTGAACAGGATGAGGAAGGCATTTTAGGGCTTCAAGACCAGACAATTGGGAAGTCAACAATGGCTGTCATAGTGTCTCTCATTCTCTTCAAAATAGCTGTCCATAGCTTCATGTATGTTGAAATTAAACAAAACAAAACAGATTAAAATTACTCAAAACAAAGAATAGTATTGCTGGATTTCACATCGACGCTACAGAATCAGCACTGGGTACTGTAGTGTCTCTTTTTCTTCGAAGTAGTTGTTCTTTTCATCATGCATTATATAATGAGTTCTCATAAACTGTTTATAGGTTCTATGCATGCATGAGTCTCTACATGTATTTCTATCCTTTCTGTATTAGAGGATACACCTCTTTCTTTCTTTCTTTTTTTGTGGTGCTGGGGATCAAATCAAGGGCCTTGTGCATGCAAGGCAAAAGCTCTACCATTGAGCCACATCCCCAGTCCAAGATTAGGTTTCATCCATTTCAAGTAAGAATTAGAATATGTGTTTGTGAGTCTATATAAGTGTGTGTTGCAGACTGAAACCACTTACCAAAGTTTTTTCACTGAACTTTTTTTTTTGGTATTAGGAATCGAACTATTACCTTACACTTGTCAGATAGGCGCTTGTGCCACTGGGCTATATCTTCGGCCCCTTACCTAAGTTTTTTTTTTTTTTTTCTTTGTGGTCGTGTCTTCTGTTACCCACACAGCCTGAGTGCTAAATCACTTGAAAATACTGTATATGCTAGTGCTTCTAAAACCAGTTATGTATTTCTACGTTCAAACCACTGCTCGGTTATTAGCTGTTTGACCTTGGCAAACGACTTAACCTCTCTGAGGCTGTTTTCTCTCTCTCTCTTTTTTTTTTGTCTGAGACAGGCTCTCACTACGTAGTTCTGGACCTCAGCCTCCCAAGTGCTGAGATCACAGGTGGGCACCACCATGTCCAGCCTGATCCTGTTTTCTCTTATATCTGGGTTCAAATGTCAGCTTTACCACTTAACATGTTGCTTTAAAAAGTCATTTGCTCTGTACCTCATTTTCCTCATCTGCAAAATAGAGCTAACAATACCTGCCTCACAAATTTATGAGAAATAAGATAATCCACAGTGTCTGGGCACAGTTCCTTCCCCAAAATGTTAGGTTTTCCAATACTGAACATACTCTCACCACACCGATTTTGTGATACTTGGTTACTTGTGACAAGCTCTGCAGAGACCAGAGAATTTATGAGGGGCTCGGCGCTGTAAGAAGGGAGGCTAGTAGAGGCTGGGCCTAGAGTCCAAGAGGGACAAGGTAGCTGTGAACCTAGCCAGACCAGCAGACGCCCGTCTGTACCGTGATAAGGCGCTGTGCTGACCCTGTACAACGTCAATTCTCACTAAATTCTGTTAGCTGCTTTTTTTTCTGCTCCCATAAGTTTAGTGAAGACAGGACCAGGCAGAGGTGGATGGACACTAGGAAGTTTAAGGCCTTGGGCAGACGAGGACACGCCACGCCCCAAAGAGCAAGGCCCAAGCGCTTAAGGCTAAGATAGTTCTATCGTGAAATTCTTGGATCTTGTCGCGATGAAACACCGCCCACCGCAGAGCACACCGCCGTTCGACTGGCTCCATCTTTAGAACTGAAAGAATGAAAGCTGGCCAAAGGGGAATCCCGGTTTTGGGAGCCTGGGGTACGGCGGCTGCCTGGGGACCAAAACGTCTCTAAGGTAAAGTTTCAGCCTGAAGCGATTTTTTGACCCCCGACACTTAATGGGTTGTCAAAGACCCGGATGTGTCTGGGACTGGCTGAGGTACCCATTAGCGCGCCCCCGCTAGACCATCCCCCTCCTCCATTTAGAATTGGTTCTTCACTACGCCAATCGTCACTTCTTCTACCACTCACTGTCCAGGGGCGGGGCGAAACCTCAGCATTCCAGGTTTTATTGGTAGGTCTATGAAGAGGAAGGCGGGGTGGCCGGCTCAGGTTATCCAATGGGCGTCGTGGCGTGTGAGTAAGGCGGAGCCGAGGCGCTTGGCAGCTGCCCAATCAGCGTCCTTGTTTGTGTGGTGCCGCCGCCGCCGGTGCAGCCGCCGCCGCCGCCGCTGCCCCCGTCTGTACCGCAGTGTCTGCTCCGCCCGCCCGCCCCGGTCTGGCCCGCCCCCCTCCCCCACCCCCGCCCCTGGTCCCGTCCTCCGGGTCCGGAGCCCACTGTGCCGTCGCCTCTTCCTTTCTCGACGCCTCCACTGCCGCTTGAGGAGGCGAGCTAGCCGGGAGTTACACCGCCACCGCCACCACCACCGCCAGGTGAGGAGCTTTGGCCTAGGCCAGCTTGGCCGCTGGCCCGCCCGGGGGCGGTGAGGAGCTTGGAAGGGAGGGAAGCTGGGGAGGAGGCGGTGGTGGCGAAGGTGGGGGAAGGGAAAGGTGGAGGGCGGGGGGAGGGGAAGCGCCCGCGAGCCGACGCCCGCCCGCGCGCCCCCGCCTCGCTCCCCTCCCCCAGCCGGCACCGCGCGCCCCCGCCTCGCGCTCCCCTCACCTCGTCCCCTCCCCCTCCGCGCGCGCCCCGGCCTTTCACTCCGGCCTCGCGCGCCCCGGCTCGAGTCCCTGCGCGTCTTCCCTGGCTCGCCCTCCCCTCCCTCGCGCCCCGTTTCCCCGCCATCCTTGCTTTCACTCCCTGCCTCTGCCCGCCATGCTCCCCTTCTTTCCTCTCCTGCGCGCCCCCTTTAACTCTCTCCGCCCCTAGGGGTGCCCTCGGGGTGCGGGGGCCGCTCCCAGCGTTGGGTTTCGCTCGTGAAGGTGGACTGAACAAATAGGGGGTCCGCAAGGGGGAAGGAAACACAGAATCGTTATTTTTATTGAGGTGAAGGGATTAGGAGCGCGGAACCTGACCCCTTTATTTCGTGGTCCACTGTTCTCTCGCCCTCCCTTAGCCTGAACGCAGTTGCTCTAGCTTGTGTGGGTACTTATTTTGGATAGCGACCGAAGCACTTTTCTCAGCCGGGCATTGGGACGCACGGGATGTGTTTCACAGTTCAGCGCCTGAGGATTGATGGGAATGGAACTTATCCTTCCCTACCAAATCGAGATTTAAAGTAATAACTTTTTGCATCCCTGTTGTCAGTTACACTAAGGACCTAACTAACTACGACTTAGAGTGCCATTAGACACCCTTCACGGCCCTGGTAGTTTTCCCCGTTCATAAAGGTATTGTGGCCTCTTTGGGTTCTTCCCCAGGATCAACTTCCCTCCAGACACGAGGTTTGACTGTGGAGATGGAGGCATTAATGGTGGGTGGCATGTGGATGCTGAACTATCTTTTCTGCTGTCCTCCTGGAGAATCAAGTAGTTTCCTGGGAACCAGTTTTCTCGTCTAATAAATGATTGTTTGGAGGGCTTTTCTGTGTATGAAGTGGTAGGGCTACTTAACGTTTCAGGAAAGGAAAAGAACAGTGTTTGCAGACCAGACTGCAAAATGAGGATTTGGAGTGGTAGTTGGGTTTACAGATCTGTGTTGGAGAAGAACTGATGCTGTTGTGCTTTTAAAACATTTTCTTTTCAAAAAATTTATATTTTGAAATGGCAGTGCATACATATGGTGCAAAATAAAAACAAAACAAACAAAAAGCCAAAACTTTTCCTCCCACCTGTGTCCTCCAGTCTTCTAGTGCCTGCCCCAACGTGCATTACACTACCGTTTTGGGGGCAGTATGGTCTATATGTTACCGGAAAATAGTATGTTGGAGAGGTTAGTGTTAACTTATTGCTCTTTCTTTGATACATGTTTCCTCAAAGTCTTACAACTACTTGGATTCATAGTTTTCATGCTGGGGCAATAATAGAGTACTGTGATAAGAGTATTGCTGTAGAATAGAGTAGCTTCTCTTCTCTTCTCTTCTCTTCTCTTCTCTTCTCTTCTCTTCTCTTCTCTTCTCTTCTCTGTACTGGGGATTGAACTCCACCTTGAGCTTGCTAGGCAGGCACTTAAGCCACTGAGCTAAATCCCCAGCCTGCTGCTAGAGTAGCATTTCTATTGGTACTTGATTGGGAAGGAGGCTACTTCTGGAAGTGCTAAAGGAGGTCCTATGGAGGGGTCCTAAGGGAAGCCTCACTGCTGTTGGAAATGAAATGGTGATAGTTTTTTTGGTGACTGGTAACCAGTCCCTGGGTGTTTGAACATAGGTTGGATCTGGGACAGGCTTTCCTGGTCTGTTTTGTTTTTAGTCAGATAGGTTGTATGAATTGGTCTGCTCTAACTATTAGTAGAGTTTTTTTTGTTTTTGGTTGTCTTTCTGAGACCCAGGGTCTCGTTCTGTAGTTCAGGCTGGCCTGGAACATGAAGCAATCCTTCCACCTCAGCCTCCTGAGTGCTGGGATTACAGGTGTGCTATTATTAGTTCTTAGAGGAATGTGGTTTTTAGTTTGGAGGCAGTGATTGTAATCATGGCATGAGGTAGATAAATATTTTTTGTTTGTTCCAAACAAGATCTCTCACTGAATAGTCCAGGCTGGCCTTGAGCTTCTCTATGTAGCCCAGGATAGCCTCCAACTTAATGGTGATCCTCCTGCCTCAGTTGAGTGCTGAGAGTATTAATTATCAGTAATCAAAAAACTAGACTTATGGGTCAAAGGACCAACACTTTTTGGAAAGAGATGAAGTTTATTGACTTTTGTCCTCTTACTCTTTAGTTGAGGACATTCTTGGTGAGATGAGTGATTTGTAGTTGACAGCAGCATCCATCTTTAGAACACAGTGGTTTGGCTCCCTTGACTGTGTGTGATGTCTGTTAGCTTCCTGTTTAGAGGTAATCAAAGTGTCTGAATAGAGGTTGAATTCAAATATTTGTCTAGAAGCAGTATTAACCAGGTTCTTTGATCCTTCAAATCTAGCAGTAAATTCTGCTGTGTTTAGCATAAGAGCACAGGATGGTGGGAGAGGTGTGAGGCATTGGTTCTAAATCTTAGAGCCCAAAGTATTTTCAGAAGCTGGGTACTGTTGCATAGCAGTCATGTTACAATCAGAAAATTACTGTCAAATAATTATAAAATTTGTGAAATACAATGTATATTAAGTAGATACTAAATACAGGCTCTTTTTGAAGTTGTTGACTGTACAATTAAACATTTTTGGAAGGTGTAATTTATTTAAAATCATCTCATTTTGCTAAAACTTATGTGAAGTTTTAAAGTTAAATATTAAACTAAATATGCTATGTAAATATATACATATATACATTTAATGATGTATTTTTAAAGCATTACCCTGCTTTTGTTAAAGTGCAAGTGTTACATATGGCTTTGTACATTAAAGTTCAAAGGAGTTTTACATTTTCCGCAAAAAGACTTTTATCAGAGCCAGGGATTTAGCTCAGTATCCTAAGCACCTACCTGGCAAGAACAAGGTTGTGAGTTCTATCCCCAGTACCAAAAATAAAAGACTTTATCAGGAAAACCAAAAGCGCTGAGTACTGTCTGTCCCATTCGAGGGGCTTTCCCTTCCCCTGTCTGGTTCCACCTGGGCTAAAGTGGACCAACTGGTTGGGTTTTGGTTAGAGGACAGCAGAATGGAAGAGATGCCAGTTTGTCCAAGATACCATATGCAGGAACCACAAGGTTCACCCTAGCTTTTAGCAGTGAGTCTTTTATGTTATATGTTAAGTAAGCCTCTTGTTTGAATTTTCAGACAAACCCCCCCCCCAAAAAAAAAATAAAGCTGAAAGTACATGTGTAGAAAACAGCAGCTATCTTGTCCTGGTTTCTGGATTGGAGCATATTCCATGTTAGCTAGTCTTCACTGAGAGGCACTGATAAGCAGTCCCTCTGCACTTAGCTCTGAAGCTTCGTGTTGCTGGGCTCATTGAGGAAAACCAAACCACTTTTGGTTGATTAAAACAGGTGCTAGAGAAGTCATAAGATTGGGGCTATCAACGGGACTGAGGGACTTGCTTTTTCAGACTTTTGCAGTATTTAAATCCCTGTACCTTTACATGTCAAGGCATGATAACCAGACATTTTCTGAGGTAGTTTGGAGGAAAGGAAAAAAAAAAAAAAAAAAGGGCATGCACTCAGATTGACTGCAAATCTTGTCCTGGCATAAGACTGTCTACCTTTTGATCAGGAAAAATCTAACCTATCAGACAGTGCCAGGCAAAGTTGCAGTTCCTCTTCTGTTGGTTAAGCATGGAAAAGATACATAAGGAAGTTCTCTTTCTCTTGAAAAAGACTGGTTCTTGGGGGAGAAAGCATCTGACAGCCCAGTTGTATGATTTATTTTCAGTGACCTGTGAAACTTTTTTTTTGTTTGTTTTGTTTTATTTTTTGAGGTAGGGTCTCTGTAAGTCAGAGTGTAGCCTTGAATGTGCTATGTAGCCTCAGCTGGCCTCAAATTTTTTTTCATCCTCCTGCCTCAGCCTCACAAGTGTGTTTTGATTATGGCTGTGTGCCACCAAACTGTTTATATTAAAGCTTTTCTATGGGTACTGGTTAGGGATTTTGGTGACTGAGATGTTGTTTGTGTAGTAGTGATGAAAGCCTCTAAAGAATAGGTCTAATCTTTCATTTGTTTGTTTTGGTACTAGGGATTTAATCAAGGGCCTTTGGTGCTGGGGATTTAGTCCAGTGGTGTAAGTGAAGTGCCTCCCTGGCAAATGTGAAGGCATCTCCATACCAAAAATAAATAAATACATAAATAAAAAAAGACTTACTACTAATTTTGCCAGGGCATGGTGGTGCACTCCTATAATCCCAGCACTTGGGAGGCTGAGGCAGGTGGATCATTATGAGTTTGAGATCAGCCTGGGCTACAAAGTAAGCCTAAGGCCAGCCTGAACCGGATAGTGAGATCCTGTTTCAAAAAGACCCCCCCCCCCCGCCAAAAAAAATCAAGGGCCTTTGAATTGAAGTACGATTCCTTTTATTTTTCTTTTTTTTGAGACAGAGCCTTGCTGTGCACTTCAGGCTGGGCTTGAACTTACTGTGTAGCGCAGGCTGGCCTCCACTTTACAGTGACCCTCCTGCCTCAGCTTCCCAAGTGCTGGGAAAAGCACGTGCTTTCATGTCCAACTAGATCTAATCTTTCTAACCCAGCAGGTTAACCTCTTTTGATGTTGCATCTTTCACCTTGTTTGTGGATTTATGAAGTATTTCTACACAGTTTGAGTTGATAAAGTAGGAGGGGAGGGCCCATGGTCATTAATATGAGATGATTAGATGGTGACTAAGTAATGTTTAGTGTATCTCTCAGAATTCCCTAGTCTTTGACATCAGCTTACATTGCTGTGGGCTGGCAACATGCTGAGAGATTTGGGTTATCACAGTACCAAAAGCAAAAGATGAATAACAACATAATATATTAACTTGAGGTACGAAATGTTCAGAGCCTAGATCTGAGTTATAGGAATTGCAGAAACATCTTTGGCAATATGTGAACTTATATTGACCAGTAGGCTAGTAAGGAAATTAAGGAACATAATATTAATTCCATATTCTTGAGGCATTCTCTTGCTTTTCTCACATAGTATACACTTTCTACATAATTTGGGCAACTATTACTTGAATCTGACAGTCATACTTTAAGTCTTATAATCAAAGCTTTCCTGATTTTCTCTTAATTAATTAATTAATTAATTAATTTGGTTTTTGTCTTTTTGAGATAAGGTCTCACTGTGTAGTTCAGGCTGGCCGTGAGATCACTTTGTAGCCCAGGCTGATCTTGAACTCCCAACAATTCTGCGTCAGCCTCCCGAGTGCTAGGATTGCAGGCTTCCATGCCTGGCTGTTTTATTTTTTTGAGACAAGATCTCGAGGTATAGTCCACGCTGGCCTCGAACTCACTTACTTCAGCCAGTCTCATTTTAAGGAAAAGTAGAATTTGTAGTCTTCCAAAGTACAGGCTGGATTGTAGAAATTTGTATTAGACACCAGGATTAATAAATTCCTGCATGAGTCCTAGTATTGCAAATGTTTCATTTTTTTCTTTTTCTTTCTTTTTTTTTTTTTTTTTTGCTTTTTTGATAGGGTCTCACTGTGTAGTCGAAACTGGCTTCCAGTTCTTATGGATCCTCCTGCCTCAGTCTCCTGAGGGCTGGGCCTGCAGGTGTGTGCCACCACGCCCAGCCCTAGTATTACAAGTGTTAACTGGAGAACTTGTGCACTTTTTTTTTTTTTTTTTTCCGGTACCGAGCTTGCAAGGCAGGCGCTTATGTGGCTGAGCCAAACTTGTACATCTTTTACCTACAAGACATTTATAAAGTGAGGCTTTTTTTGGTGGTGGTGTTGAGTATTGAAACCAATACCAAAGCACTGAGCTACATTCCCAGCCATTTTTTAAATTTTGAGACAGGGTTATTCTGAGTTTCAAGTCTGGCTTCAAACGTGTGATCTTCCTGCCTCAGCTCCCAAAGTGGTGGAATTTCAGGCATGTACCGTTGTGCTCATCCTTTTTTTTTTTTGGAAACAGGGTCTTGCTTTGCAGTTCAGGCTGGCTTTGAACTCACTGTGTAGCCCCTTCTGGCCTTGAGCTCACAGCAGTCCTCCTGCTTCTGCCTCCCAAGTGTTGGAATTAGAGGCGTGCCCTGCCATCCCTGGCAGAACTTTAGCTTTTTGAGAGTATTTAAGTTCATACTTTCTGGAAGGGAGAGAGTCTACTAATAAGTGGCAGTTTGGTGGTGGCATGACCGGGATATACAGGGCCTGGAAGTTGTGGATCAGATCTTGGCTTTTTCATATATTTACTGTGTGACTTTGGATAAAGAAAGAGGGATTTTATTTATTTATTCATTTATTTATTTGTTTGTTTATACTGGGATGCATGGTAGGCAAGCGCTCTACCACTAGCTACCTAGGGAGGACAGGAGTCACCTCAGCCTTGGGATTCTCCTCCCTTACTCTCCCAAATAGCTAGGATTTTAGGCATGCACCACTCACTGCACCCTGCTGGCTCCTAATTTTGAATTCCCATTTCTTTCAGAGGAAAAGTCCTTAGAGTAGCCTGAAGATCTTCTGTAATCTGCCTCTCACAGCTCCCCTTTACTTACTGTCATCTTTTTGTCTTGCTTCTGACATCTTAGCACAGTGACTTGTTCATTAAGTACATCAGTCACACTCTTTATCTTAGTTCTTTTGCAGCAACTATTCCTGCTGGTAGGAAAATAGTTTTCCCCATCAAGATAATGAATATGGCTTATTGCTATACCTCCTTAAAGTCTTTGCTTATATGTCACCGTTTCATTGAGGGCTTATTCTATCCCTCTGTAGTAAAGTTGTACCTTCAGTCTCCATCTCTCACTGCTAGTCCTTCCCTGCCTGAAATTTTTTTATAGTACTCAACTCTATAACATGTTTATTTACATTAATTTATTACATTACATTTATTTATTTATTATTAGTGTTTTGAGACGGAGTGGTCTTGGATTCACTGCATAGCCCAAACTGGTCTGGAGCTCACAATATCCTCCTGAGTGCTGAGTTTAAGGAATGTGCCACCACACCCACTTTATTTGTTACATTTATGGCTTACTGGCTACTTTCCTATGATATAAGGTCTTTTTTTCTTTTGGTCTTTGTTTTTGCCTTTTTGAGATGGGGTCTCACTATGCAGTTCAGCTGGCCTTGAGCCCACTTTTGTAGCCCAGGCTGGTCTCCAAATTGCAAGGATTCTCCTCCCTCAGCCTCCCAAGTGCTGGGCTTACAGGCATGTATCACCACACTCGGCTTGATGGTCTTTGAAGGGATGTATTTATGTCCATGATACTTATTTTGGTATTTTGTTTTGTGCCTAATACAGTGCCTGGAGTATAATAACATTTGTTGATTGTGTAGAAATAATAACCAGTTTTCCTAATCTCGTGTTTGTTTACAACAAAGTATGAAGTTTGATAAGCACAATGTAGAGTTTTCAATATTGGGGATTGAACCTAAGGTCTTGTGCATGCCAGGCAACTGCTCTACCACTGAGCTATATCCCAAGCCCATAAGATGTTTGGGGAACTTTAAAGCATTATACAAATAATGGTAATAAAATTCCATTGAAATGAAAAATAATTGTTAAAAAAATCTTCATATATATTTGATATATGGCCTCAAAAAAACACCACCACTTGTCTGTAGTGTATGCTGTATGTGTCTCTGTATCTGGTAGTCCACACTCAGCATTCATTTTTTTTGTTTTTAACCTTTCATAATTCATTGAGTAGTCTAAGCCAGAAATGTGAATATCACTTTGCTTTGCTTTATGAATGTATATTGTTTTCTTTGTGTTTCTATTGCTGGTTCCCTAACTCAGGCCTGCAGTAACTTCTTTTGTGGAAGCGATACTGGAATCAAACTCATGACCTTGCGCTTGCCAGTCTGGCATTGTGCCACTGAGCTACTGTATACTGGGCCTGTCCTGCAGTAACTGTTATTTGGAATATTACCTTGATCTGCAGTTTTGTCCCCCTCTCTAAACATATAATCTTCAAAATGATCTTTCAGGTAGCTGTTTGACTATTCATTCACCTTCTTAAAAGTAATAGTTTCCAGTCATTAAAAATTTCAACTTGCATAGTATTGAAGACCCTTGATCTTGGCCTTTCTTTCTCTCTAGCTTTACTTCTCTACCTCACATTCAGCTAACATGTGAACAAATACCTTCTTTTAATTCCCAGATCAGCTTCCAAAGCTCACTTTAAATGCTTCCTCCCATGGAAAGCTTTCTTTTACTTTACAGATTTAGATATATTTCCTTTTTTGATATTACTGTATAGATATTATTTGCCTCCTCTTCAGTAGACTGTGAGTAGCCTGAAAGCAAAAGATAAATTTTTTACCAGTGTATCTCCTGTGCCTAGTGTGGTGCTTGTCACCTAAAGATACTCAGAAATATTTGTTGAATAAATGAACCTTTTTTTTTTTCCAAATCCATTTTATTTCAAGGATAGAAAGAAATAAATGGACCCTTAAGGGTTGAGAGAATTCTATATAGAACTCTCTCAACCCTTTAGATGTTTCCTCTGTGGTGTTGTGGAAGCAGAAGGACAAAGTTGGAGTCTTTTTTTTTTTTTGGATGAGGTCTTGATGTATAGTTTAGGCTGGCCTTGAACTCACTATGTAGCCCAGGCCAACCTGAAAATCCAAGTGATTCTCCTGCCTCAGCCTTTCTACTGCTGGGGTTACAGTTGTGCACCACCATGCCCCACAGCAGTTCATTTGCTCAGCCACCCAACTGTTAAGATTACTGGTGTGTGCCACTGTAGTTGGTGCCAGTAACATTTTTAAAATGTTGATATTTGGGGCTGGGGATTTAGCTCAGTGGCATAAGCAGGCGCACAGTCGTGAGTTCGATCCCTGGTACCAATAAAAAAAAAGTTAACATTTATTTTTGTGGAACTACATTTATTTTTGTGGAACTGTTAGTTGAACCCAGGGATTTTGCTGTAAGGTGCATCCTGTGCCTTCTGTAAGGCAGAAGGAGCATCACAAGTGTGAGTCCACTCTGGACTATATAGTGACTATATATATTATTTATTTGGTCTTTTTAGACAGGGTCTCGCTATGCAGTTCAGGCTGGTCTTCCGCTCACTTTGTAGCCCAGGTTAGCCTTGAACTCATAGCAGGCCTCCTAGGATCACAAGCATGCCACCATGCCTAGCTATTTTTTTTGGAGATTTTTATTTTTTTGTACTGGGGATTGAACTCATGACCTCACACTTACCAGGCAAATGCTTGAGCCACTGAGCTAAATCCCCAGCCTTATTTTTTAGTGTTTTGAGACAGTCTCTCTGTAGTTCAGGCTGGCTTTGAGCCCACTATATACCTGAAGTTCACCACATATTTATGTTAGGCTTACTGCTTCAGCACTCCCAGAGTGCTGGAATTATAACACCCAACTGGCATGTTGGTTCTGCAAAGGAAATTTTAAGAAATTTGTTGTTTTTCACTTTCTCTCTCCTTTTTATGTATTTATTTATTTATTTTTGAGACAAGGTCTCACAATATAGTGCAGGCTGGCCCTGAACTCACATGTAGCTCAGGCTAGCCTCAAACTCAGAGCGATCCTCCTGCCTCAGCCTCCCAAGTGCTGGAATTATAGGCATAGGCCTCCAGCTGGGTCCTGTTTTCTCTCTCTCTCTCTCTCTCTCTCTCTGTCTGTCTCTCTCTCAGTGCCAGCAATTGAACTCACAACCTTGTGCTTGCCAGGCAGGTGCTTATGCCACTGAGCTAAATCCCTGTCCGCTGTTCTCTTTTAAAGGCATAAACATCTGAATGATACTCACCCTCAGTTCCAAACTTTCATCTAATAGGGTGTAACTTTTTTTTTTTTTGTCTTTTTGAGACAGGGTCTCGCTATGCAGTACAGGCTGGTCTTGAGCCACTTTGTAGCCCAGGCTGGTCTCAAACTCACATCGATCCTCCTGTCTCAGCCTCCCTCTTGAGGCCTCCCTCCTGCCTCAGCCTGCTGAGTGCTGGGATTACAGGTGTGAGCCACCACGCCCGGTTTAGGATGTAATTTTCATCTATCAGTAAAAAACGTTGAAAAGACTTCTCCAATAAGACAGTATTTTGGGGGGAGGGGTACTTTTCCAATCACTGTAATATTTATGTGGCTAGGTTGATGTGTTGCTACCTAAGGAACTGAAACGGTTGTGTGTTTAGCTATTGCTATGAACAGGTTGCACAAGATGATGTAGGAGTATTGGGCCACAGTGATACTTTGGTACTTGTTAGTTCCAGGAGGCACAGTGATTACCAAAATGGCAAATACCAACCATTATTTTGGCTGGGAAGGTAATGTGCTATGAAGCAGTCAACACCAAAAAGTTCCAGCTTGTAGCTCTAGTACTAAATAGAGCACAGGCACAGAATTTTCCTAGGTACCAAATCCAGCAAGTTTTAAGGATGTCGAGTACCAAGGTATGACTGTGTTAGGTTCTGTGGGATTTGGTGTGAATAGCCAATACTCTATAGGAACTAGAATTTAAACTATAGTATCTATAAGTAAAGTGTTGCAGCTGGGCATGGTAGCACACACCTATAATCCCAGCACTTGGGAGGCTAAGGCAGAAGGAGCACCATGAGTGTGAGTCCACCCTGGACTATATAGTGAGTTTAAGGCCAGTCTGACATACATAATAAGACCCTGTCTCAAAAAAGCAAAAAAAGAAATTCGGACATGATGGCTCATGCCTGTAATCCTGGCACTGAGGTTGAGCAGGGGATCACAGTGAATTCAAGGGCAGACAGGGCTACATAGTTTCCAAGCCTTCTTGAACAACATGCTGGACCCTATCTTGAACAACAATAGTAGCAAAGAGACAGAACCTCACTGTGTAGTTCAGAGTGGTCTTGAACTCACTGTGGAACCCAGACTTGCCTTGAACTCCAGGTGATCCTCTTGGCTTAACCTCCCAGAGTGTTGGAAATACTCACCATTGCAGGATAAAAATTTGAGAGTTAGACCTAATGAGTTATATAGTACATGTATCTCTGGCAAACTTGTGTCAAAAAAAAAAGAAAATTTAAAAATGTCTGTAGTTACGTGTGAGTTTAGTGCTGTGTTATAGACTTCATTGAGGATATGAGAAGAATGAGTAAGGAATTCCATTGTTAGGGAATGTATTGGAGTAGGAAAGTAAAATTTCTACACATTGTTTGTTCTATGGCTTTATGAATTAGGCAAATTTGTGTTTGGAAACTGATATTTTACTATTTTATTTGATTTTTGATTTTTAAATTAAGTTTATTAGTACAATTTAGATTCACATACTGATCACATTCATTATAGGGATTTGCACTTACATGTGATACATCTTTTTTTTTTTTTTTTTTGGTACCGGGGCTTGAACTCATGACTTCGTGCTTGCTAGGTAGTTGCTTATGCAGCTGAGCTAAATCCCCGCACTTACGTGATATATCTTGATTCCTCTTTTTTTCTTTATTTCCTTCCCCTCCCTTCAACCCCTTTCCCCCTCCTTATTAAGTTTCTTTCTTTCTTTTTTTTTTTTTTTTTTTGTACCAGGGGTCAAACTCAGGACTTCACACTTGCCAGGCAGGTGCTTACCATGATGGATGAGCTAAATCCCCGGCCCGCCCCTTCTTATTTACAAAACTTTGTTCTCATTTTATCCTTTTATTCCTTTTTTTGCTTTTTCCTTCCTACCTTTCCCCTTTTCCCCTTCCTAGTTCCCCTTCCCATTTGAACATTTTCCTGTTTCACAATATCTATTACACATTTTGGTTCTTATTTACACTTCCAGTTTCTCACACCAGAGAGACAATGTAGTTTTTTTTTTTTTTTTTCTTTTGTCTTTTTGAGACAGAGTCCCTCTATGCAGTTCAGGCTGGGCTTGGGCCACTTTGTAGCACAGACTGGTCTTGAACTCACAATGATCTTCCTGCCTCAGCCTCCTGAGTGCTGGGATGACAGGCGTGAGCCACCACACCCGGCCAGTGTAGTGTTTATATATGTGTATCTGATTTCTCACTTAAGAGTATGATTTCCAACCCATCATGGTGCACGCCTGTAATCCCAGCACAGGAGGCTGAGGCAGGAGGATTGCTATGAGTTTGAGGCCAGCCTGGGCTACAAAGTGAGTTCAAAGTCAGCCTAAACTGCATAGTGAGACTGTGTCTCAACTCCCCTCCCCCCAAAAAAAAAAGAAAAAGAAGAGACAAAAAAAGTATGGTTTCAGAGTCCATCCATTTACCTAGAAATGTCTGAAACTTATCTTTCTCTATGGCTGAGTAGTATTCTACTGTATAAAAAATCTTTTTTATCCATTCATTGGTTGATGGGTATTGGGTTGTTTCCAATATTTAGCTGTTACAACTGTACTGCTGTAAACATGGGTACACATATATGCCTGTGGTATGATGTTTTTAATTCTCTCAGGAAGATACCAAGAAAGGGAATAGCTAGATCATATGGGACCTCTAAGGCAGCAGGGGTTTTAGCTCAGTGGCCTGCCTGGCAAGCTTGAGGTTGTGAGTTTGATCCCCCATACCAAATGGGACCTATAGTTACAGGTTTTTGAGAAATCTCGACACTGATTTCCATGGTGGTTGTACCAGTCTACATTCCCACCAACAATGGAGAAGTGTTCCCCCCCCAGCCCCTCCAGCATTTGTTATTGTTTGATTTCTTGATAATAGTGTTCTTTCTAGAGTGGGATGAAATCTCAGTGTTGTTTTAATTTGCAGCTCTCAAATGACCAGTGATGTGGAAATTCTTTCATATATTCATTTGCTCTTTGTACTTGTGAGAAATATGTATTCATTTCAGATGCCCATTTCTGGATTGGGTCCTTAAATTTGGGGATCTGATTTGTTCCAGTTCTTTTTATGTTCTAAATAATAGTCCTTTGAAGAACCTACTAAAATTTCCTACACTGTGGGTTGTCTCTTCATGCCATTGATACTTCCTTTGCTTTGCAAAAATTTTTTAGTAAGATGAGATACCAGTTTTGATTCTTTATAATATGGAAATTGGTATTTAAAAAATGTTAATTTTTGTTCATGTTCTGTTTAGCACATCTAGTTTTTAAATTTTTCTTTCCTGGTGGTGCTAGGGATTGTGTCCTGGGCACTGTGCACTCATGAAATGCTCTACAGTACCACTGAGAGACATTCCCCAGGTCCCCTCCTTTTTTTGGCTGTACTAGGACTTGAACCCAAGGCCTTCACATTGAGCTACATCCCCAGCCCTTTGTAAAAATACATTTTTCCCAGCATTTGAGGGCTGAGGCAGGAGGATCATTGCAAGTTTGAGACCAGCCTGGGCTACAAAATGAGCTCAAGGCCAGCCTGGACTGCATAGTGAGACCTTGTCTGAAAAAGCCAAAACTAAAAAAAAAATTTTTTTTTTTGAAACAAGGTATCCTTATATTGATAAATTCTCTGAGCTGGAGTTAAACTATCTAGGTTTCTGCCTCAGCCTCTCAGCATGTTAGGAATGTTATGTGCTACCATGCCTAATTTAGGTTTTTATTGGTTGTCCTAAAAAGTTTTTTGTGTGTTGTGTCTTTTTTACTCTTAAAGAATCTAGCATTTTCATTGTTGTGCATAGAACAGGTTAGTATCCGTACTATTCTTAATGGGTAATTTTTTACTTAATTCATTTTTTATTTTGGTAGTACTGGGGATTGAATTCAGGGGATGCTGAACTATGTCTCCAGGCCCTTTTATTGTTTTAATTTCAAGACAAGGTTGTGCCAAATTTCTAGGCTGGCCTTGTATTTGTGATTCTCCTACCTCAACCTCTAGGATACCTGGAATTAGAAGCATTTACCATCATGACTGCTATTCATTTAATTTTTCCTCTTTTTTTTTTTTGGTAGTATTGGGGATTGAGCCCATGCTATATCTCTAGCCTTTCATTTTGAGACAGGGTCTCACTAGGTCACTAAGTTGCCCATGTTGGAGTTGAACTTGCCATTTCCTGCTTCAGCCAGAGTACTTCACTAGCAGACATGTACTACCACACCCCACTTATCCAATTTCTTGGAAGTTGTTTGGTAATTAAACTAAAATCCTCCCCAGTCTCTGTCTCCTGTGGTTCTGGGAATTGAACTCAAGGCCTTCACTGTACGCCAATAACTCCCAGTTCTTTTATTTTGAAAGTATGTATTCCTGAACTGCTAAATTGCCTAGGCTGAGCTCTAATTTGAGATCCTCCTGCCTTGGCCTCCCAAAATGCTGGGATTACAGCTGTGTACCACCTCAGCTAGCTCACAGAACATTTGTTACACCTCATCTATGAAAAGTGTGTGTGTGTGTGTATGTGTGTGTGTGTGTGTGTGTGTGTTGCAGAAAGTATGAAGGTAAATCTTTGTATCTTCTGAGGATATAATAAGTAGAAAAGACATTAAAATAATTACAATACTATGGAGTGTATTTATAGAAACAAAAATAAGTATTTACTTATTTATTTACCTTAGGGTTGTTTGAGGCACGATCTCACCTTGTACCCCAGGCTGACCTTGAATTTATGGTCATCTTACTGCCTGTAGCAGTTTCAGGAGGAAGAAGTAGGTTTCTGATGGATTGTTCATATGAAAGATTTTGTGAATTCCATTAGTAGAGCCAAGCTGCTGGGTCTGCAGGGTCATACTATTTTCAGGGATGGGAATATTAAGGGTAAGATGAAATTTCTTACAAGACTTAAGTTTCATTCCCAACTAGTTTTTTATATTTTCTTCTAACTGGTCACTTGTTATCTTTCTTTCTTTCTTTTTGGTACCAGAAATCAAACTCAGGACCTTGTGCTTGCCAGACAGGCTCTTATGCTGCTGAGCTATATCCCTGGCCCATGGTTTCAGCTCTTATGCTGCTGAGCTACATCCCTGGCCCATGGTTTCGTTTCCTTCTCTCCCCTCTCCCCTCTTCTTTTTTCTCCTTCCTTCCTTTCTCACTTTTCTTCTCTTTCTCTCTCTCTCTCTCTCTCTCTCTCTCTCTCTCTCTTGACAAGATCTCACTATGTAGTTTAGGCTGATTGGCCTTCAACTCACTGTGTAGCCCAGGCAGACCTTGAATTCACAGTGATCCTCCTGCCTCAGCCTCCTGAGTGCCAGGATTACAAGTATGAGCCACCATGCCTAGCTCTTCTCATTTCTTTGTTTTTAGGATGAAGATAATTTGTTTTATTCAGTAGATTATTGGTTTGATTCTAAAGAGCAAAGCTTTTGATAGATTTCTTAAATTTTGATTACTAATTTCCTTTTGTTGATTGATCAAAAATTTACTGCTTAAAAAAAACATTAACTCTAGTGGTGTTTCCTCTTCTTGCTGCTGGTATTAGGAAATGAAGAGAAGAAGCTGAAAGCTTCAATTGTCTTATTGAATGGTTTGTGTTAACCTGAGTGAAGGCAACTGTGTTTAATTCTAAAATGTTGAAGCTTAAAGAGTCTGATATTTGGAGTAAAATTTATTCCTGAGGTTTTGTCTTGTTTCTTTCAATGTAACGTTTTTAGCTGGGTCTAGTGGCACATGCCATGACTATAGTCCCAGCAGTGTGGGAGACTGAGGCAGGAGTATTGCAAGTTCAAGCCCAATTTGGGCAATTTATTAAGATCTCATCTCAAGATAAATAATAAAAGTCTGGGAATGTGGCATTCAGTCTTTAGTATTGAGGAGAAAAAGTTAAACCTTGATGAGGAGGAATGGATTTCTTTTTTATTTGTTTAAATTGATGGCAACCATGTGCCCCCCCTCCCCCATTTTAGATAAAATCAGGGCTGTTGCTCCCCCCACCCCCAGCTGGGAATTGAACCTAGGGTCTCAGCTGCTGGGGAAGCACTCTACCCGCTATATCCCCCCCCCATGGCCTTGAATTTGGTGATCCTTTGCCTCTTCTAGGGTGACTCTTGGGGATTCAGTCGGAAAAAGATGTACTGTAATTATCAATACTGTACAGAGAAAGTGCTAATATCCATCAGAGTAAACTATGGAGAAAACAATTTTGGCTCATTTAATATTGTATTTCTTACACTTAGAAAAAATGCTGAATATAAGATGTAACTAATTTGTAGAGTGAACAGAAAATAGAAAATGAACTCTCATTCATAGTTTGCATTCTCTCTACCATTTAAGATGAATCGTCTGCAGCAGTTGTATCTATCACATGGGATAAATATCAGAGGTGACACTGAAAGAGTTAAAAAGGGGTATATGTGATATTTATTCTCAGTACTTTAGATTGAACCAAATATCTTCACATTGAACTCTACAACATGAGTCCTTTATTTTATTTTATTTTATTTTATTTTATTTTATTTTTTTGTTTGTTTGAAACAGGATCTCACTATATAGTTCAGGCTAGCTTTGAGTTCACTGTATATCCCAGGCTGGCCTTGAATTTTCGGCAGTCCTCCTGCTTCAGTCTCCCAAGTGCTGAGATTACAGGTGAGTGCCACCACACCCAGTTGCTCTTTTCATTTTTTGAAAGGGCTTGTGAAAATACTAAATTGCCCAGCCTGCACATGAACTTGCAGTCTTCCTCCTGCCTCAGCTGGGTGCTGGGTGCTGGGATTATAGGTGTGTGCCAACTGTACCCAGCTGTTTTTTGGATATTTTGATCAAGAGAAAATAATCAGCTAGGTAACTGACTTTGATGGAAGTTTCAAAATGATTGCTCAATAATACTATCTTGTTGAGTAAGTCTAAATCTAATGCATTTTAGTCAGTCCCTGTTGCTGTTCATGATTCTAATTTTACCTTGTAGGTTTGACACTATTACATACCTAACCAAAGGACTGGGCATGATGGTATGCACCTGTACACTCAAGCATTTGGGGGGCTGAGGCAGGAAGATCCCAAGTTTGTCCAGCCTGGGGAATTTGGTGACTCAATGAAACCTTGTCTCAACAGCCAATAGAAAGAACTGTATTAGGCGACTGGGAGTATAATCACTCAGTGGTAGAATGCATGCCTGAGGCCTGAGTTTGATCCCCAGCACCAAAACCAAAACCGTAACTATTGTAGTTTTCAAAGTCATAGCCATAGAAATTTTTTTTTTTTTTTTTTTTGTATTGGGGATTGAACTCATGACCTCATGCTTACCAGGCACACACTTTAACCACTGAGCTAAATCCTCAGCCCAGAAATTTTTTTAATTAACTGGAAGTGTTTGTTTAATCATTTTCTCTTTTTAAAAAATTCTTCAAAAAGGAATCTTAGTAAAGTGGCCTTGGATATAAAAGAGGCCAGGAGTAATGATGCATGCCTTGTAACTCTAGCCAATTGGGAGGCTGAGGCATGAAGATCATGAGTTCAAGGCCAGTTTGGGAAACTCATTGATACCCTATCTTAAAATAAAAGGTGTTGGAATATAACTTATGGGTAGAGTACTTGCATAGAATCTTCAAGGCTCTGCTTTTAATCCCCAGTGGTGGTGGTGGTGGGGAAAGGCAATGAACAGGGACTGCGAATCTAGCTGAGTCCTAAAACTCACCAGGATGCACTTGGCCCTGAGCTTGATCCCCATCACTTTCCCTCATAACAAGTTGAAGTGATAAACACAAAAATATCTAGGCCTATGATTATTGTTTTCCATAAGCGATTTAGGAATGTTTACGTAGACTAGTATGTGATTTTTCTGTTTTTTTTTTTGGTACTGGGGATCAAACTCACAACTGTGTACTTGCAAGGCAGGCGCTTATGCCTCTGAGCTAAATCTCTGGCCCTTTTGTTCATTTTTTGAGACAGGGTTTCACTGTGTAATTTCAGGCTGGCTTTGAACTCACTGTGTAGCCCAGGCTGGCCTTGAACTCACAGTGATCCTCCTGCCTCAGCTGCCTGAGGTTTGAAACCTAAAGTATGGGCCATCACACCCAGCTAGTTTTATTATTATGTGATACTCTGAACTCTCCTGTAGCTAATAGTTCAGTCAATATTGAGAGTTTGTTTCTTGGTCTTGAAAATGTTCCCATCTGGGTTTTCTTTTTCCTTTTTTTTTTTTTTGTTTTTGAGACTGGCCATGTTATGCAGGCTGCCTTTGAACTCAGGGTCTTCTTGTCTTAGCCTACACAGTTGCTGGGATTATAGGTGTTGCTGCTGTGCCTGACTTTCTGACCACTCTTACACTCCTAAAGTCACTGAAGCTATTCTAGTTTTATAGTGTCTTCCACTTTACATTTTGTTTTAGATTATCCTCTTTATCTGCCCTACTTGTTGGAATGTAGAGTCCAAATCTTGTTTGGTGGTATTTTTTTGGAGATAGCAACTGTCTAGTATTAGGGGCCAGTATCTGTTTCATGACTGATTTCATACATGTTTTCCTTAATATTGTTTAGAGTTCCTTGTTGGTGGAATTTTCAAAAATGTCTCACTTTGAAAGTCAAAGGTATAAAAGTCTAGATAAATAGGTACATGACCCTGACTTCTGATGTTATCATCAATTTTAGAAAACTGTAAATAAAAAGGACTAGGGAACTAGCATTGAGTGAGTAAAGAAAGGACTTGAATTCAAGCTGTCTTGAAGGGTAAATGATCGTACCATCAAGAAGTATTTGGTGGCTTGCCTCTCTACACCTCAGATGCCGTGGTTCTGTACCTCATTTCCATCAGTAATTGAGGAAAGGAATTGCATCATTCTCATGCTTATCAATTTTTGTTAAACTTTAATCCCTTGAGATATAATGTATGTATAGGGGAAAAAATAAGTTTTTTATTTGTACTGTAGATTGAACTCATAACCTTGTGCTTGCCAGGTAGGGGCTTGTGCTGCTGGGCTATATCCCTAACCATAGAGTATCTTTACCTAGAAGTCTTTCTCATGCTTCCTCTTAGTAGTTACCATTCTCATCTCTAAAAGAAACATTATTCTAACTTTCTATGGTAGTACTGTGTTCACTTCCAAGTTTGAGACTGTTGAAGCTGAAATTGTTTTGGTGTTGGTTAACACAGTGATTCTTAGCTGGGAGTAAGAGTTTTGGTTCTCAAGACTGGAATCGTTAATGCAAATTGGCATTTGTTCATAGAGGTCAGAGGTTCTGCTAAACATCTTATAGTGACCCACAATAAAAAAAATTATGTGACCCAAAATGTTAATAGTATTGAGATTGAAAAACTCTGCTAGCTATGACCTGTTGAAATAGTAGCAGTAATAAGTAATACATTAAATTGTTAAAACTCATTCCACTTTTGAAACTTTTGTGGGAAACCTTCATCAAAAATCTGTAGTTGAACTGAGTATAATCCAGCAGTGAGGGAGGTTTAAACAGTAAAATTGAAAGTTCAAGTGTCAAAATAAAAAAGTCTGTCTCAAAATAAAAAGTAAAAAGGACTGGGGGGGTAGCTCAGTGGTAGAACTCTGAGTTCAATCCCCAGTTATTTATTTATTTATTTATTTATTTATTTATTTATTTATTTATTTATTTATTGGTGCCAGGGATTGAACTCACGACTTCATGTTTGCAGCTTAATCCCCAGTTCTACAAATAAAACAGTTTGTGGTTGGGCCTGGTGGCACATAATTTTAGTAGTCTTGGCAATTGAGGCAGGAGAATTTCGAGTTTTGTCTGGGCAGTTTTAGTGATACCTTGTCTTTAAAAAAGACTGGGGATATTATTCAGTGTAATGGCCATGGGTTCAACCTTAAGTACTGCAAAGAAAAATGAACACAAAACATTCCCTATTTGTGCTGGTTGTGCTGGTACATACCATACATGCCTGTAGTTCAGCTACTGTAGAAGCTGAGGCAGGAGGTTCACTTGAGCCCAGGAGTTTGAGGCCAGTCTAGGCAACATAGACCACAGTGAGTCCCTGGGTTTTTGTTTTGTTTTGTTTTGTTTTGTTTTTTTTAATCGGTACTGGGGATCAAACTCATGACCACATGCTTGCAAGGCAGGTGCTTATGCCGCTGAGCTAAATCCCCCGCCCATCCCTGGGGTTTTGTTGCTTGTTTTTTTAACCTATCTGCAGGGAACTTTAGGGCAGTGAATTATTTTATTTTTTTAGGGCACTGTTGTTGGAATTGAACCCAGGTCCTTTTTGCTGAGCTATGTTGTCCACTATTCCTCCTTCCTTTCTTCATTTGAGACCGAGGTTGCTAAATTGCCCAGGTTAGTTTTGAATTTGAGATCCTCCTGTCTTACTGTTTCAGTGTGTTGGGATTACAGGTGTGCCTCACCATACCTGGTTAACAGTAAACTTTTTAAAGTTAATATTCACTACCTGGTAAAAGACAAATTCTGTGGGTGTTGGTGGTGTGTACCTGTAATCCTAGCACACACACAAGAGGATCACCTTGAGTTTGAGGCCAGCCTGGGCTCCATAGTGAGTTCAAGGCCAGCTTAAACTGCATAGCAAGGCCCAATCTTAAAAAAAAAAAAAAAGACAATTCTGTCTAATGTACCAAATCTGAGTCAAAATTTTCTCTGATCTTTGTCACTGGATTGAAAGGTAACATCTTATTCCTATAGGTTCTCTGTGCTTTGGCCAGTAAGCAAATCTCAATTAATAGTCTGCCAAATGCTTCTTCTAGATGAAGCATTCCTCTAGACCAGGCAGTTTTTTCTGTTGGAGTTTGTTTAGGTACAACTTCAGAACACATGATCCACTTTCACATAAGTATGTTCTCTTCAGTAAAGGAGGTTCCATTTAGATTATCACATTCTTAATTATGTTATGGCTGAATGGGAATGATAAATATCTAAAATTCCTCATTAGAACAAATAGAATTTAAACTTAACTGTTTGTAGGTTAATAGGTGTGAACAGATATGTATTAGTGTAACTAAACTTGTACATTCTTAATACTTCTAGGTAATACTGCTTTGATTCCAAAAGACTTTTTTTTTACTAATCAGTATATTTTTTGCCAACTACACTATTGTCTGAGTTATTTTTCTTGTTGATGGGACAAAGTACCCAACACCCTAAGTTTAAGGAGAAAACGTTTATAGAGGCTTTCATTCATAATTGGTTGATTTTAAGAAAGGGTAGCTTGGCAGAGGAGCAGCAGTTTATGGTGACAGCAAAACCAACAAAGGGAAGCAATCTTCTTTCTCTCTCTTTGCTTTTTTTTTTCTCGATCTTTTGAGACAGGATCTCCCTATGTAGTTCAGGCTGGTCTTGAGCTCACTTTGTAGCTCAGGCTGGTCTTGAACTTGCAACAATCCTTCTGCCTCAGCTTCCTGAGTGCTGGAATTATAGGCATGTGCCACCATGTCTGGGCTTTGTGTCTCTTATATTATACCTAGTTTATCAGAATTAGGATGTTGCCAATCCTCAGGAAGCTGATTTAGTAACCACCCACCTTAATTCTAGTACCCTTAATCCTAGCCTTGCACCATGAATCAGTCACATACATTAGATTCAGCCACCTCTGCAAAAGCCTCATCTATGATTGGGTAAGACTTTGAGGGGGACATCTAAAAACAAGCCATAACATTCTACCCCTGGATCCCCAAAGACTTATGCATATCCTTTTATGAAAAAGGCATTTAGTCCATCTTCAAGAGTTGCTAAAGTCCCAATAACTTCAGCATTGCTGAAATGTCCCAAGTCCAAGGTCTGAGATTTAAGGTAAATTCATAGCTTCAAGCTCTTGTGCAAATGAAAAGAAAGTTATACACTTTGAACATTCAATGGCACAAGATAGACATTTCCATTCCAAAAGTTACAAATAGGAGAATACAGAGGAGTAGGACCAAAGGAAGTCCAAAATCCATCAGGGCAAACATTAAATCCCACTAATTCACTTCTAGCTTTCCTGGGAATCTGGCACAAACTGTGAACTCCAAAGGGTTTGGGTGGCTTTATGCCTATGGTATTTCTGGTGGTTGTAGCTCCCATGGCTTCTCACTGCGGCCAGCACTGGTCTCCTGGTAGTTTTCCTTAGACAACCACATGCTTGGCTTCTCCAGTCACCACTGTACCTTTGGCTTCACACTCACAGTTTCACACACTGACCTTTGAGAGGTGCACTGCCTGGGCTTCCAGGCCTTACTCTGAAATTTGAGGGGAAGCCTTCCTGACCCCACAACTCTTAGATTCTGCATATATCTAAAACTGGCACCACATAAATGATTCCACATGGATGCTCCAACTGGAGCAGTAGTCAGGCTTCCTTTTCTCTTGACTGTTGGGGTTGACTGCCTATGAACCAAATCCTGAACAATTTCCGTAGGCTGCCATTATTCTGGAATATGGTGTCTGGGACTCTCTTCTTAAAGCAAAGTCTTCATTTTTTGTAATTTTAAGGTTATAGAGAGTCAAGTTCTGCTGCTGCTTGTGATGCCCTCAGGCCATCTTCCATGCACTCACCATCAAGGTTAACAAATTTTTGTCATTTAACATTTTAAATTGAAGCTGGGCATGGTGGCACACACCTGTAATCCTAGTATGTGGGAGGCAAATTGCTGAGTTTGAGTCTAACCTGGGCTACATAGTGAGTTAAGGCCAGCCTGAACTCTACATAGCAAGATCCTGTATCAAAAACAAAATAATAAAATTTCTTGTATAAATATTGGCAAATAAAATATTTAAAGTGTACATCATTATGTTTTGAGATACAAGTCAAAAAATGTACTTAAACAAAAATATGTTTAGCATCTCACTCCCAGAGATATTTGCCATTCTTCGTAGTTCATTTTAAACTTTTTTTTGCAAAGTTTTATTAAAAGTAGGAAAGAAATGTTCTGCCACAAGAATTTAAGCTAAGTAAAAGTGGGAAAAGAAGTACAGTGTGAGTGTGGGGGGCATCATGCAAAGGAGAACAGTGGCCAAGTTTTATGTTTCTGGGCTTTTTGTTTGTTTTTGTTTTTGGTAGTGGAGATTGAACTCACAACTTCGTGCTTACTGAGCAGGCACTGTGCTGCTAAGCTGTATCCCTAGTCCTTTAATATTAAAAATACAGAAAACATGAGGTAGATTTGGTGGCTCATGTCTATAATCCAACCACTCTAGGATGCCGAGGTAGGAGCTTGCAAGTTTGAGCCAAGGCTGCATAATTTAGTGATTTATCAAGGCTGTGGGTCAAAATAAAGAAAAATAAAAATGGCTGAGATATTGTACATTGGGAAGGTCCTGGGTTCAGTCCCCACTACTACGTAATGAATGAATGAATGAATGAATGTTTAAGAAATAAAAGGGGGTGGGGATGTAGCTAGTAGTGGAGCACTCCTGGGGTTTAATCCCACATACTACAAAAGCAAAATTTTTCCCCCTATTGGGGATTAAACCCAGGGCCTTCACATTGAGCAATATCCCCAGCACTTTTATTTGGGTTTGGGGGCTGTTTTGAGACAGGGTCTTGTTATGTAGTTCAGGCTGTTCTTGAACTCACTGTGTAGTCTAGGTTGCCCTCAAATTTCAGGCAGTCTTCTTGTCTCAGCCTCCTGAGTGCTAAAATTATAGGCATGTATCTCCATACCTGGCTCTGCTTATTTTTTGACACAGTCTTGCTGAGTCATTGTTACCTGGTTGAGCTGGAATCTGTGATCCTCTTGCTTCAGACTTACAAATTGTGAGGTGTACAGGTATGCACCAGCACACCTATTTGTTTATTTATAAATAGGATCTCTGAGAGTTGATCCTGCTGGTCTAAGATTTGTCCTACTACTGCCTTTCTCCCCCCAGTAGCTAGCATTTACAGCTGTATGCCATCATACTTTGTAGAAAACGTATTTTGAAAAAAAGTAATATGAATGTTTTAAATTTGAGAATCACACGTGTGCCTTTCTCCACCCTTCATCCCCCTTGTTGAATGCTGGGGATCAAACTAAGGGCTACTTGTATGTTGAGCAAACACTCTGCTACTGAGCTACACCACCAGCTCCCAGATACTCCTGTTTATATTGGTTTCTATTTTTCTCATTAGTATCGTGTAAGAAGATAATGTGTGGTTGTCCTGAAATTTTGGTAGCTGTATGCCTCATTTATTTACCCAGGTTATTGAAGAAATTTGAATGAAGTAAATTATGGATTTTCACAGTGAGGATAGTGGACTCTATTCCCAGAGATATTTTTAATGATATATTTGTATTCAATAGGTAACTGAATTTAGCTCTTAAATAAATAAATAAATCTAGTTCTAGCATAGCCTGCTGAACATAGGAAAACAGTGTGGTAACTGTTACAACTGGAGAACAGATTAAAACATTTTTGGGTATCAGGCCAGCCTGGGTTACATAGTGATTTCAAAGCTAACCTGCATAGTAAGACCCTGTCTCAACCCCTGCCCCGCCCCCCAAAAAAAACAAAAAAAGATTTATGGATATCATTGACTACAGATGTGATGCATGCTTGCTCTTTCTTCTTTCTTTCTTTCTTTCTTTCTTTCTTTCTTTCTTTCTTTCTTTTTTTCTTGTTTAGTACTGGAATAGGGTCTGGTGTGTGCTAGGTAAATGTGTTATCACTGAGTGACATCACTAACTCTTTTCATTTTGAGACAAGATCTCACTAAGTTGGCCTCAAACTTGGGGTCTTCCTGCCTTACCCCCCCCCCAGGTATTACTTTCTTATGTTAAATTCCTTTTTATTCTCTTGTGCTTGGATGTACTTTTAAGTGACTAAAACATCTATATATAGAGGGTAACTTTTTGTTTTTGTTTGTGTTTTTGCATTGTGATTTCAGAAAGGATAAAGATAAGAGCAACCTTCACAGCAGAAGTGAAAGATAGGAGTTTAAGGTAGCGTGTCTGAAGCTCTGAATTAATCTGTTGAATGACTGAGTTACAATCTTGAAAAGCTGGAGAGAGGCACTGTACATACAGTAGTAACAAAAATGACAGGTCAAAGTAGAATTCAGGTGCTTATAAAATCTGTGGCAAAAGAGATGAATATTGGGCTGGGGATTTAGCTCAGCAGCATAAGCGCTTGCCTTGCAAGTGCGTGGTCGTGAGTTCGATCCCCAGTACTGATTAAGAAAGAGAGAGAGATGAATATGACTATGAAAAATACTTTCTCTATTTCCTGTCCGGTGTTTAGTTGATGGCAGATGTCAGCACATTTAGATGTTTAAATTGAATTTAATTGTTAGATGAATATGAATGTTTGTGATTTGGCTAAAAATGAACTTGGTACTTTTACAAAGGCAGAAGAAAGGTAATGCTTAATGAAATGAGGCCTGCCATGAGATATTAAGAATTAAGATGTTTCAGCCAGGCATGGTTGCACAGGCCTGAAATCTTACCATTTAAGAAGCTGAAGTGGGAGGATCACTATTAGTTCAAGGCCGGCCTGGGCTATGTAGCAAGACCCTATCTCAAAACAAAAGCAAAGGAAAGAAATGAAGTATTTCATACCTGATTACTCAAAATCAATAGCTTGATGCTGAGATTGAAAATGAATATAAATTAGGAATTTAGAAGCCTCCTACTTAGGTATCTTCTGGGCCTTACTAGTTTGCTTTGCCTTTTGGAAAGGGTGAATTGTAATTTTGACATTACATACTAATAAAAGACTGAGGGAGGCGGATTAAAAATTAGAGGTGGGCCTGGACTACATAGTGATACATGGTCCCAAAAAAACTTTTAAAAAACTAATGATGTAGGGCTGGGGTTGTAGCTCAGCGGTGCAGTGCTTGCCTGGTAAGCATGAGGTCATGAGTTTGATTCCCAGTACCAAAAAATCAGACAACAAAAGCAATAATTATGTAAAGCCAGGCATGGTGGCACATACCTGTAATCTCAGCACTCTGGAGGCTGAGGCAGGAGGATCACTGTGAATTTGAGGCCAGCCTGACCTATGTAGGGAAACTGTCTCAAAAAAGGCTCCCTCTCCCCCAAAAATAACCCAGTCAAACAAACCTAATGATTCTCATGTTTCTATTTTTTGGAGTATGTAATGGAATTCCCTAGTGCTCTTAGGAAAGTAAACCACGCTCACAGAGAAAACTGGTCTAGAAACATCTTGAACCATATAGAAAATGAAATCATTGATGTGTTTTACTTTTTTATTCCTTTTTCTGGTGGGGAGGTGTATGGGGATCAAACTCATGATCCAGTGCTTGCCAGGCAGGCGTGTGTGCCGCTGAGCTAAACCCTGGCCCCAACTTCTTTATTCCTATAGAATACAATTTAAAAAAAAATCAAGGTCTCACTGTGTAGTTTAGCTTTGAATTTGCAGTGATCCTCTTGCCTCAACCTCTAAAGTGCTAAGATTATAAGCCTTTGCCTTAGCTGCCTTATAGTATGATAGCTGCCTTACAGTATGATTTTTTTTTTAATTTACTAGGAGTCTTTATGGTCTGTACAACTTAAATCCTGAGTGGCTACTTTAAGGAATAGTACTTTATTTTTATTTATTTATTTGGAATAGTACTTTCACAAAAACACTACTTACTAATTTATTTATTCAGAGTGTTGGGGGTCAAATGCATGGGCTTGATTGAGCATGCTAGGCAATCTATTGATCTCCAGCTCTTTCCAAATTTATTTATTTTTTAGTTTAAGTTTATTGATACAATTTAGGTATACATAATGACAACATTCATTATAGGGAATTTATCTATTTTTGGTGTTACAGGGAATTTATATTTGTACTGTGTGTGTGTGTGTGTGTGTGTGTGTGTGTGTTTGTACCAGGGATTGAACTCGCGACCTTGAGCTTGCCAGGCAAGTGCTTATGCCACTGAGCTAAATCCCCAGCCCTGTACATGATGTATCTTGATTACTCTTTTTTTCCCCCTCCATTCCTTCCCAAATAAATTTATATGTTGTTTCGGGACTGGAATCTGGTTTCCTCTAGTATCTTTGTAGGTCCATATTTTGCTTTATAAGGTACTGTACTTTTCATTTGATTTTAACCAGTTTTTATAAGAATAGTGGTAGGCTGATTTGTCAGTTACCAGATGATTGAAAACTGACCCCCCCATTATAAAAATGATTCCCTTTTAGCTAATGAGCAAAGATCACCTTATCTAGAGACTACATCAGTGTGTTGGTTTGGATATTGACTTAAGAAAGGAAACGGTTCTTTGTATTACTGTTTTATTGCATATTATACCTTTTTTTTTTCCCTTGGTACTGGAGATCAAACTCACAGCCTCACACTTGGCAGGTAGGCATATATGCCACTGAGCTAAATCTCTAGCCATCATTTTTAAATGCACAGAAACTACCATCTCCCCAAAATGGACCTCTCCTTTTTTTTTTTTTTTTTGTACTAGGGATCGAACTCATGACCTCTCATATGTCAGGTTGGCTTTTGTGCTGCTGAACTAAATTCCCAACCCCAGACCTCTGCGTTTGACTAGTTTAGATATTCTGCGTCCATTTAAAAAAAAAGCCCTGTACATTATTATTATTATTATTAGGTACTGGGGATTGAACTCACGACCTTGCACTTGCTAGGTAGGCACTTAAGCCACTGAGCTAAATCCCCACCCCCATCCCTCTACATTATTGCCTGTAAGAGATTTTGCTGTTTTGTGATCTGATTTGTTGCTATAATAGTAATTTTAAAAATACCATGATCTGATTTCTCCAAATGGACCTGGCCACTCAAAACAAACAGGACTATAGGAAGATAATAGAAGACTAAACACTTAGATAAAGTTTCAGTTGGTTTGGGAGGGGTTGCCGTGAATAGCTTGTAAATTTTATACAAACTAATGTGTGTAGATTAAACTCTTAGCTATATTTCAGGATAAAGTTGACTTTTTAAAATATGGCTATTAGGCCAGATGTGGTGGCGTACACCTATAATCACAGCACTTGGAAGGCTGAGGCCTGTGACTTTTAAGCCTGAAATACATAGTGCAACCCTGTCTCAAAAAGACTAAATAAATAATACAAGCTGTTTTTTAGCCTTAGCAATAGTTACAATTTTTATCCATGTGCTCTCAGAGTCCAATGATACATATTTAAATTGACGCATGCCTGAAATCCCAGCTTCTGATGAAGCTGAGGCAAGAGGAATTGAAAGTTAGAGGCCAGCCTGGGCAACCTATGAGACTATCTCAAAAATAAAAAGAGCTATTAGGGATGTAGCTCAGTGGTACATTGTCTTCTGGGTTCAACCCCAGTTACCCCCTCCCAATCAGCATAAATTATACTTACAAAATCTGCAAAGAGCAAAGATGGGCAACAGTAGGTTTTGCCACTTTTGGCGGGGGGTTTAAAAATGTTTTATTAGGGCCAAGGATATAGCTCAGTGGCATAAGTGCCTGCCTAGCAAGGACAAGGTCCTGAGTTTAATTCCCAGTACCCCCCCCCAATTTTTTTTATTAGTACGTATTTGCAGTACATAATCCATTCATCCTGGGGAGTTGGTACATGTACATAACACTTTAATTCTTTTTATATTCCCTCCTTCCACCCCTCCTTCCCCCTTCATTGTCTGGTTTTTGTTTTGAAACTGTTTGGTTCTGTGAAGTTCATTTTTCTTCCAGTTTTGGGTTTTTGTGGCTTGAACTGCATAGTAATGCTAGTGATTGCACCTAAGCCTCATGTTAAGTAAGTGCTCTACCACTGAGCGACACTCCCAGCCCTGATCTGAGAAGCTTTTAATATATTTATTGGACATTTATGAATCTTCTTTATGGGAATACCTATCTAAATAATTTGCCTGTTTATGCATTTATGTATTAAACTCAGGAATACCATCATTGATTTCTCCAGCTCTTTTTTAATTGTTATTTTTTTATTTTCGAGACAGGATCTTTGTGATCTTCCTGCCTCATCCTTTCAAGTAGCTGGGATTACAGATATGTTCTACTGGGCCAGCTTGTGTTTATTTTTTATTTATTTTTGTGGTGCTGGAGATTTAACCTGGGGCCTTATGCCTAGTTGCCAGGTACTATACCATTAAACTGTGTTCCCAACCCTTTATTTTTGAGACAGGGTCTCACATTGTTGTATAGGCTAGGCTCATACTGTTGATCAGCTTTATCCTCCAAGTGACTTGTGGTTTTGTGTGTGTGTGTGTGTGTGTGTGTGTGTGTGTGTGAGAGAGAGAGAGAGAGAGAGAGAGAGAGAATGAGAATGAATTCAGGGCCTTGCATATACTATACAAACACCTCCACTGAGCAACATCCCCAGCCCTCAGGTGACTTGTGAACCATATCTTGCCCCTACCCATTTTTAAATTAGGTTGTTTGAGTTTTTCCTATTGAGCTGCAGTTCTTTTTATAGTCTAGATATCAGTTCATCAACAGATACATAATTTCCAAACATTCTTTTTCGGGTCTGTGTACTGTTTTTTACCTCAGTAAATTCAGGCCTGCGCATGCTACACAGATGCTTTGCCACCAACTTGTACTCAGCCCTAAAAAAATGTAGCTTTTTATATTGTTGGGGATTGAACCTAAGACCTTGCACATGCTGGGCAAGCGCTCTACTACTACTGTAGCACTTTTTACTCTCTTGGTAGTGTTGTAGGAAAGATAGAAATCTTTTATTCATTTGTTTTTATTTTATAATTTTGATAAGTTAATTAGGCATGGTGGCTCACTTCTGTACTCCTATTACTTGGGAGGCTGAGGCAGTAGGATTGTTGCAAATTCGAGACTAGTCTGGGCTACACAGTGAGCCTAAGGCCAGTCTGAACTGTGTAGTGAAGACCCCTATCTCAAAAAGAGAAAAAACAAAACAAAATAATAATTTTGATAAATTTCAATTTGTCTATTTTTTTGTTTTTGATGTTAATGTTTAAGAAATCATTGTTTAATCCAAGATTATAAAGATTTACTCTTAAATCTCCAAAAGCAATCCCTGGTGGGGAGTAACTATTGTATCTTAAAGAGTGCTAAAAATTGCCCTATATGTTTAAGTGTAGTCAGATGTATTCCACAGATTTAAATGGGCACTCTGAATGGGTGTTAGCACTAGACAGTTTTGCTTATTGCTGCAATGCATGCCTACAATCCCAGATCCTTGATAGTCTGAGGTGAACCCTGAGGTCAAGGCCTGCTTGGGCTGCATAGTTGAGACCCTTTTGTAAAATAAAAAGCTCTGGGGATCTATTTAGTGTTACAGTACCCCCAGGCTCAATCCCAATTACCTGCTTACCCCACCAAAAAGTACAGTGTTCTCTCCTCTCATTAATATGGAGCTGACAGCCGGGGCGTAGTGGCTCACGCCTATAATCCCAGCATTTGAGAAACTGAGGCAGGAGGATTGTTGTGAGTTCAAGACCAGCCTGGGCTACAAAGTGAGCTTAAGGCCAGTCTGAACTGCATAGCGAGACCCTGTCTCAAAAAGACCAAAAAAAAAAAAAAAATGGAGCTGACTACTGTAGTAAGCCTCAGTTTGAATTCCGTAGTTAGTCTTTTGGGGAAATGTGATGAATGAGAGGAAAATACTCTTATTTTCCTTCCACTGTTTATCATTGGCATCATGCTTTGTGTATCTGCTTCAGTGATAGTAGTACCTACATCTGGGCTTCTGTTAAGTGCATTACTATGACTGAGGTGGTAGAGTGTCAGCCACTTGAGCCTTAGCTTCGTGTAGATGCAGTGTTTTCCTTTGTAGTTTGTAAATTTTTGAATGCCTTACAACAGTGGCTATATTCAGATTTAGCTCATTATTAATCTCCAGGCTGAGTCCCACCTCCTACCATCTTCTTGGTGGTGATCAAACTCAGGACCTTGTACTACTAGGAAGGCATTCTAGCCCCTTGTTTTCTGACATTTAAAGTTATTTATTTATTTATTTATGGTTTCAGGAATCGAACTCAGGACCTCATTTTTTGTTTTTATTTTTTTTTTTTTGAGACAGGGTCCTTGTATATAGTTCAGACTGACTTTGAACTCACTGTGTAGCCCAGGCTGGCCTTGAATTTGACAAGATCGTCCTGTCTCAGCCTCTCAAAGACTGGGATTATAGGCATGCATTACCACACCTGGCTGAAGTTAATATTGCCCAGAAAAACTTAAAAAGTTAAAAGTCTTTGAGTAAGTTGTAGATTATTTCTCTGTACTCTTGAAGTTTTAATATTTGGGAGAAATAAAGGCTTTGTGAAGGATTCTGATGGAGGATTATAACTGATCTGAGTTTCAGAGGTTCAAATAAGACAGGTATTATAGTGTACATACCAGGAGATACCTGTTGAAAAGTGAGAAAACATCTCCCCAGTCTTGTTAGTGTTCATAAAAAGTTCCTCAGGTAAGATCTTAGAGCAAAGATTCTTAGTAAATCTGCATTAAAACAACTCTACTAGGTTGGGCATGGTGATGCATGCCTGTAACCTTAGCACTTGGAAGGCCAAGGCAGGAGGATCTTGGAGAGCCTGGACTACATAGTTCATGGTCAGCGTGAACTGCATAGCCAGATCTGTCTCTGAAAACCAAAACCAAGAAAACAGTTCCACTGCCCTTGCTTCTCTTTGACTTTTTTTGCCCTACATTTTCTGCCCCTTACAAGTAGTTTTTTTTTTTAAATGAATGCTCGTTATGATTGGAAATAATTTGCTTTGAAACAGAAAAAGGAAAGTTAATCAAAGGGCCAGACTCAGACCTGTCTACCATCTGGATTTGCTTATAGAATGACATGGACTGTGTGTGGTAAGTAGTAGATGTATATAAGGAGGTGCTAGATGCAGAAGTAAAAGTATTCTAGCTGTAGTACAGGAAAGTGACATAATATTGCAACCATACAGTGACTGGGCTTATGTTTTAAATATTTTTAAAAATTGTCTTAATAAAGGCCTAAGTCATTTTTAGAGTATGTTTGGGGCTAGAGATACTCAATGGTAAGTGTGCACTTAGCATTTGCAAATCTCTTGGATTGATTCCTAGCACCACTTAAAAAAATCAAAAACAACAAAAAGAAAAAGAATGTGTATTTATTGTTTTTTTTTTTTTTTACTTTGTTTGTTTTTGTTTGGGACAGTTCAGTCTGTCACTGAACTTACTGTGTAGCCCAGGCTGGCTTCAGACTTGCAGCAATCCTGCCTCAGCCTCCTGAACACTGGAATTAGAGGTGTGAACCATCACGACTGGTTTTTTTTGTTTGTTTTTTTAGAGTAGGCCTTGCTTTTATAGCCCAGGCTGGCCTTGAATTTCAGTAATCCTCTTGCCTCAGCCTCTCAAGTGCTGGGTGTATATTGTCAAGGCTACTTTGCTATGATTAGTGTTGTTTGTGTAATTCACTTGCTGTAAATGGCATCAATTTATAGGGCTAAATCAGATACTACCTGTAAGGATTTTAGGGAAAAAAAATCCAGTACCTGTTCCATAGCACCTAGTGATAAGGGATAAAGAAAAATGGGTTGGTAGGCACTATTGTCTTTGTTTTGTTGTAATTTGGTGAAGGTATACTTTAGGTATTGAGTTTGTGATTTCTTGTCTTGGATGTTGGCTTTGGAAACTAAATAGTTAAAGCATTATGATTTGAGAGGAAACTAGCTCTCATGAATGAAGGCAAACTTTGGCACTAGGCCAGGATAATGGGGGAATAGTTAGGGTGGGGAGACTGACTTTTGTACCACAAATGACTTTTAAAAATTAAAAGATAATTCTGTGTCCTGAGGTTATAAACCGGCTACAACTGGTTTTCCTCCTCCCCCTCCTCCGCTAAGCGTCATGGGTAAAATAAGCATTCCCCCTGTTTCTTTTGTTTAATATAATAGTATGCCATGTGATTGTCAGGGCAGTGCCCGTTTGGAGACCAGGTTTGTGCAGGTCTCTCAAGGGGGCTGGCATGCTTGTAACCCCTGTGTTACAAAGCTTAGCTTCTCTTAAAATGGAAAAAGGAGCAAACGATAGAAAAGAGAAAGCCCCCCCCCAAAAAAGACTGAGCAACAAAACAAAAAAATCCAACAGCCAGTCCATCTCTTAACTCCTTTTTATAATTTTTCCCCCTTTCTTGTCTCCAATTTTTATGGCAGCTGGAAGAGGCAGCAAAAAAATGTATACCTATTAAGTATTTTTAACTATTCCTCCCATGTTTTTTATCTAAAAACAGAAACTCAGTTGCTTTGAGTTCTTCAGAGTAGTTTCCTGTGTGTAAAAAGTGATCTGAGGTTTCTGATGAAATTGGAATAAGCAATTTTGGTTTTTAAAATGTTACAGAATAATTGTTTCTCATACAAAGCTCCTTTCATTTGGGTCTTCCTTCTGTCTGCTTTATCCATTTGCTGAAATGGTAAGATTCTCACTTCCAATCTTTGAGCTATTTTACTAAGGCTCTCTTTCTCTCACTCTCCTTTTAAAAAATTTCTTTTGTCTATAGCAATGATGGTTCTAGGTGCCCCCCCACTCTTACTACTCTTCCTTTCACATCAGTTCCAACCTTGCTCTGTGAATGGAATCAACCAGCTGACTGAGTGCTGGCATCGTGCCAAGGGCTGCAAAGCAGTGAGAATGTGTGCAGGCTCGCTTGTGTGAGTGTATACAGAACACAAAGGGAAAGAAAGGCCTGTAGTCTAGGAAATCACAGAGTATTATATAAGGATGTCTGCATCATGTATACTTGCTTGCCTGGCTGACGGGCAGGGGGAAGAGGGAAGCTTAGAGCAAGAAAAATACCTTTTGACATGCATTTTCTTTGCTGTCTTAACACACATATTTATTTTGCTGCAAATGACAGAGAGCTTATGTGTACAAATAGTAGCGACTGTATTCCTGCCAGAAGTCATAACTCTTAACTCCTTAGAGATAAAGCAGTTTGTTTTGGGTCTCGACTTTCTGTTTTTATTCAGAGGTGTACTGTACTTGAGAAGGGAGCAACTAGAAGAACAATAACTTTTTTTTTTTTTTTTTTTTTGGTCCTTTTGAGACAGGGTCTTGCTATGCAGTTCAGGCTGGCCTTGAGCTCACTTTGTAGCCCAGGCTGGTCTTGAACTTGTAACGATCCTCCTGCCTCAGCCTCCCGAGTGCTGGGATTATAGGCTTGAGCCACCACCCCTGGCAGGAACAATAACTTCTATTCTGGACAGTTACATACTTTTGAGGGCTTAAGGGCAAGCCACACTGTTCTATTCATGGAGAATTACTGTGGGATGAATGATTGAGAGGGATTGCTTTTAAGGAGAAGCAAAAGGCCAAATAATATAGCAGGTAATATCTATTAGCTACTCATTAGCCTCCATCTTTGTTTCTTCTTGTTTTGTTTAGTATGATATTATGAAAGTGCTGTATTCTCCTGCCATCTGCTGCAGATTTAAGTTATACAAAAGGAAAGTCAAATAGCATGTGGAAGGAAGGAAAAATTAAGAGCGTTCTAAGTATCCATTTCAAGTGTTACAGTTTTGGGGTTCAGTTTGAATGGTTGTATCTTTCATTGGTTTTTTGGAGCTTTCCATTTATGTATGTATGTATGGTTTTTTGAGACATGGTCTTGCTGTGTAGCTCAGACTGGCCTTGAACTCACTATGTAGCTCAGGCTGGCCTCAGATGTACAGTGATCCTCTGGCCTCAGCCTCATGAGTGCTGGGAATTATAGTTTCATTGCTCAATTTATTGTGATACCTTTTTTTCTTAATTGTCTTTATGTGCTTCCTAAGTGTGGTGCATGTATAAAGCAGCATGGTATTAAGTGGTAATGAGAAGATGTATTAGTGAATAGGTGAATAGGCAGAGGGTTATACTGTTAAAGTTATCTGTTTGTACTGGGGATTGATTCCAGGGCTTTTGCACTGAGCTACATCCTGAGCTCTTGTTTATTATGGGGTAGTGTCGTAGTAAATTATCCAGGCTCACCTTGAATTTGTGATTCCCCTGACTCAGCCTCTTGTAGTGCTGAGATTACATTTGGTTTACAGTTGGTTTTATGTTTTTGATTTTGCTCTTTTGGTTGGGAATATATATCTTTTTGTTAGTCTTAAATTTGTGTTCTTGCTGCATGTCCATAAGCCAATAATTTACAAAATGTTTTTTCTTTAATGCTGGAGATTGAACCCAAGACCTTTAGGTATGCTAACTAAAAATACTCCACCATTCAGTAACACCTTTAGTCCTTTCTGAGACAAGGTCTTGCTAAGTGACCTAGGCTGGCCTGGAATTTGAGATCCTTCTGCCTCAGCCTCCTTAATAGCTGGGTCTATAATCATTACAGCATGATGCTAGGCTAAGTAGCAATCTTTGAATTTCTGTAATTTTTGGTGGGTGAGTTTGGTCTAAACCTCTGTGTGTTTTCTTTTGTGCATATGAGATGATTGTTTTAAGAATTGCAAGGTGGTTAGTTCCTATACCAAAGTGGGAAGAACAAAAAAGGTGTGTCGCCATGCCTGGCATAATATCAGTGTGTGATGTTGCCATGTTTTAATGTGAGGTTGGTTTATATAAGGGAAGAGAAGAAAAGATGTAATGCTTATTTCATTCCTTAGTGTCTTCAGCCTAAATGATATTTTTTTTCTCATCGGTAGTATTTATTCATGTAAACAGCTTTACAAAAACCATAGCACTCAATTTGCTTAGCACATATTCATTTACAGCTGGCTCTCAGTAGTGCACTGTTACATATTTAATTTTTAATTTCTTAATTTTTTTTGGCTTTTTGAGACAGGGTCTCACCATGCAGTTCAGGCTGGCTTTGAGGTCACTTTGTAGCCCAGACTGGCCTCAAACTTGCAAAGATATCTTCCTGCCTCAGCCTCCCAAGTGCTGGGATTATAGGCATGCACCACCATGCCCAGCTGCTGTTATATGTTTTAAATGACTCGGGTTTGGTGGAGAATGACACTTCTTTAAGAATATAGGGTATCTGGAAAGTTAATGAAAATTAACTTTTTATATACTCAAATTCTACTAACCTCTGCTTACTAAAATGCTGATTTTGTGTTATAGCTGGTCTTTTGCTGTTACATAATCATCATATCAGATATTCATATCAGAAATGTGACTAGGGTGATCAGAAACACCCATGCAGTCCTGGGATCCAGTACCCAGTCAGCCAAGGGAAGTACTACTGTTCCCTGTTTTCTCACCAGCCCCCAACAGGCCCACAACTTACCAAAAAGGATAGACTTTTCTTCTCACATTTTAAATGAACACAGCACAAATAGGTTTTTTTTCTTTTCTTTTTTGGTTTTTTGAGACAGAGTCTAGCTGTGTAGTTTAGGTAGGCCTCAAACTCAGTGATCCTCCTGCCTCTGCCTCACAAGTGCCAGAATTACAGGAATGTGCCACCATGCCTGACAGGTTTTTCAATTCACAGCTAATTTTATACTTTGTTGTACAAGGAGGGGGCACATATCTGACTGCATAGCTGATCATGAGATGGCAGACATTTCACTGTCATAACAAGTAATGCAGGGACCGGTATTCTGAAAACACAATGCTACGAAGTGTTTTTAAGACTTTAGTCAGCCTAGATGATATTTATTGATCTGTAAAGATTCAAAGAAGGGCTTTTGTATTCTTTAAAAAATGTTTTGTTTCTCTTGGTTGCTGGAACCAGATTAGTAAAGATAATCCTAGTGATTGTATTAAATCATAATCAGTGAAGCTTAAGCTAGCACATTCTGTGAATGGATAGACTTTTTTGTTGTTTTGGTCTCTCATAGCCCTAGGTTGGTATTTAGGAATGTGTAAAGAACAGTTTGTGTTCCTGCTTTATTTATTTATTATTGTAGTTTTGGGAGGTGAACCCTGAGGCCCATGCATAGGCAAATAGTTAATCACTTAACTACATCTTTAGCTGTTTTTATTTCTTTTTTTAAAAAAATAAATTTTGAGACAGAGTGTTGCTGAGTTGCTCAAGCTGGTCTCAAACTTGTGACCCTTTCGCCTTTAGGAGGAAACACTGGACAGAATTGTGGCACAATTGTGTTGCAGTGGACTCCAGAGGCTGAGGCTGCAGGATTTCCATGAGGTCAAGGCCAGCCTAGACTATATAATGTGAAACCTATTTTTTAAAAAAAAGCCCAGATTACAAGTGTGCCACCACACTATTTGAATACTAGTTTTGAACTATCTGACTGGAAAATTTCCTTATGGATTATGTCAGGACTTTTGTGCTGATTTATATGGTGACAGTAGAAAAGAGCTACTACCACCTATTCATTGGTCTAAAAAGGCCGCACATCCTAGTTTGTCACATTTAAACACTGTCAGGAATTAGTCTGCCTACCAGGGCTAGGAAATGTGATGTAGTTAGAAAAACATGTGACCTGTACTTAAGCACAATGAAAGAGAAGTAATTTAATTTTGATGGGTAGTGAACAACAATATAATCCTGGTCTAGGAAGCAGAGTAATGGAGGCCAGGCAATAAGAGAATGATGTGGGGCTGGGGATTTAGCTCAATGGCATAAACGCCTGCCTTGCAAGCGTGCGGTGAATTCGATCCCCGGTACAAAAAAAAAAAAAGAAAAAGAAGAAAGAATGATGGGAACTGGTTTTGTTTTGTTTTGTTTTGTGTTGCATGTATGTAGATTTTTTTTTTTTTTTTTTTTTTTAAGGAGGATCTTGCTATGGAATCTGGCTGGCCTTCAGTGTACTGTGTAACCTAGGCCATCCTTGAACTCGTGGCAGTTTTCCTACTTCAACCTCATAAGTACTGGGATTACAGGTGTGTGCCATCATGCCTGACTTGATGGAAGCTACTGTAACACCTTGAAAGAAAGTTTTATTAGTTTTGTTTCCTAAGTTGAAGTAGCAAGGAGAAGCTAACTGAGAAGCTATTCTTTCCTGTTGTAAGGATCTTGAGGATCTTTGGTGATGTTCTGCATGGTTTTTTCTTACACTAAATCATAGTCACAAAAACCAGTAAAGGATTGCTGGAGTGTGGTGGCATGCACCTACAGTTCCAGCACTTATAAGGCTGAGGCAGGAAGATCTGAGCTACATAATGAGATCAGGGCCAGCCAGAACTACATATCAAGACCTTGTTGTCTCAACCCTTCCTCTCAAAAAACAATAAGGAATTCATCTGTTGGTTTTTTTTTTTCTTCCCCTTTTCAGCAGTACTGGGGATCACACTCAGGGTCACAGTGCTATTGAACTACATATTCAACCTTCTCCCCTTTAATTTTCGAGACAGGGTCTTGCTGAGTCTCTTGAGTTGCCTAGGGTGGGCTTGAACTTGCAGTCTGTCTGCCTCATCAGCCACCTGGTGGCCACAGGATCTTACTACATATTCCTGATTGGCTTTGAACTATGTAGCCTAGGCTGTCCATGAACTCACAGTGATTATAATGCCTTAGCTTCCCCAGTGCTGGGATCACAGGTATGCACCACAATATCTGGTTATTTATTTATTTTGAGGCAGGTTCTTCCTAAATTGCCCAGATTGGCTTCAAATTTGTAGTCTTCCTGCTTCAGCCTACTAAGTGGTTAGGGTTACAGGCAGTGCCATAGATCTTTGTATGTCTGACCCATAGGTGATCTAAACAGATGTATGAGAAAAATAAGAAAAATAAAGTAGAGTTTATGTGAAAGAGCTAATGACTCTTTGTTTTTAGTGATCAGTTTAAGGCATAGTAATTCTGTCTCCTAGAGTCACAGACAAATTGTAATTCACTGCCTTGTCAATTTTGCAGCTTTATTTTGGAGAAATACAGCTTGGTTGAACAGAGTTTGTGAAGTGAATTATACTTTTCTCCAGACCCCAGCTTTTTTCTTTGCAGGCTTGACACCTTACAGTAACTCTAGTGGTATTTATAGTAATCTGCCAGGGATTTTTGCAGTATTGTAGATTGAACCTAGGGCCCTCTCACTGAGCTACATCCTCAGCCCTTTGTAGTAAATTTTTTTTTTTTTTTTGGAGACAGGGTTTCACTATGCAGTTCAGGCTGACCTTGGGCTCACTTTGTAGCCCAGGCTGGTCTCGAACTTGCAACGATCCATCTGCCTCAGCCTCACAAGTGCTGAGATTATAGGAATGCGTCACCACGCCTGGCTTTGTAGTAATTTTTTGAAACAAGGTCTCACTAAGTCACTGAATTCCCCAGGTTGTACTTGAACTTGTGATCCTTCTGCTTCAGCCTCCCAGAGTGTTAAGCTTACAGATGTGCATCACCATTCTTCCCTCTCTGCTTTTTTTTCTTTCTTCCTTCTTTCTGTCTCAGGGCCTCATGCATGCACTCTGACACCAAGTTACAATTCCATCATGCCAAATATTTTTCTAACCTCCTAACTGATGTCCTTGCCATGTGTATGTAGTATAATGAACACTTGTGTATCTGAAGTGTTACTCTTCTTTGCCTATGTCAGGATGATGTCATCTGTTTCCATGTAAATCTCTTAATGAGAAATAGTATAACTCATATGAGAAACAGTATCACTCATCTCACATCAGTGCCATGCTCTTCTCAAGCCCTTGTCTATATTTCAACTTGACAACTCTTTCTCTGTATTCAAAAGATGAATAGAAACAACCTCAAAGCAATCCCTTTTAATGATGCATTTGGAGACAATTTCACTCTGTAGCATCTAAAATGAAATTTACTCTAGACATTTTGCTTTCCCTTAGTGACTTTTCTACTCACATTTGAGGAATTTATTTTTTGAAGTTTGGTTTGTATGTATTTAAATTCCTTTAGGGAAATGAAATGGAGAGGTTACATTTTTGGAAAGTACAGAGTTAACTACTAGAATGATTGGCAGGAAGTACTAGGTACCTTGGAAGGAGTTCAGCTATCTGGTTTGCATTAGGGTAGGTGGAGAAGGTCCAAAATGGACTTTTTTTGGTGATCTTTGCCAGGACCTGGAAGTGCATTTCACTTCCAGTTTAATGAACGACAGAAAATCTTTCATTCATCTGTAAGGTTACAAGTAGAGAGTACATGCCTACCAATTTCTGAAGCACTATTGAGATAAAATTTGAGTAATTATCTTTGTTCTTGTAGAATACGTGAATTGCCATTACCTCACATGTGTGAGGTCCTGGATTTGATCCCCCAGCATTATCAGGGTTTTACCTTTGTGGAATAAGTATCGAGCTAGGGTGCTACTGGATTTGCTATTTTATAACATTCTCCTTTCTCTTCTATGACAAATTTAGTGTGCAGTGTGTTAATATTTCTCACATATTCTGGAGAAAAATTTTGTTTTGGAAATACGTAGTCCATGCTGACCTTGAACTTGCTGTGAGCCTCCTGATTGGGTCTTCTGGGTGCTGGGATTACAGGCATGTGCCGCCATACGGACAATCTGGAGAGATTTTTGCGAGAGTTTTCTAAGGCTTAAATGACAACTATGTCACTATCATGACCATGTCCTGCTCTTATTTTTCTAACATGCATGATGTCATTAACCTCATAGGCTGCTGCATTTTCTGAATATGAGTTACATAGTAATTACATAGTTTATATAATGCTGCTGTCTTCATATGTTGTTTCTTTGGCAGACAGTAACTGATTAAAAGTTTTGTTGATGAAACATGTTATAGGTGACCACCATCAACACCATGACCAATCAGTCATTCTTCATGTGATAGAACAGATGTGTTCAGGTCTCTAGAAGACACAGATTTAATCTCAGCTTTGTTGTGTGATCTTGGGCAGGCTTATTTAGTATTTCTGAGTTTCATTTTCTCTTTTCATAGGATAGGGACAATATGAAATTCATTAGGAATGTTCTGAGAGTTAAGTGAAGTAGTTTTTCTATGGTTTTTAGTCCAGTTTTGGTATTTTGTATTCACTCAAATGTTGATTTCTTCTGCCATTTCCTTGTCGCTTTGTCCCCATCCCGCATTCTCTTGGTATGTTCTTGTTGCTTTTCTTCTGTTGGAGTGCACTTGCCCCAACTATTTCAGACCTGTAGGATGAATATGTTACTTGGAAAATGGTTTTACTGACAAGAGAAAGTTTCTGAATGTGTGTATTCAGAATGTATGGTGTGTGTGTGTGTGTGTGTGCGCCTGGGTAAACAAGGTTTTTAAAAGCAGTATGAGAAGACAGTAATCCCAAAACTCAGGAGGCTGAGGCAGAAAGATCACTACAAATGGAATAGAGAGTCTGTGTCTCAAAAACAAACAAACTGGGCTGGGAATATAGCTCAGAGGCACAAGCGCCTGCCTGGCAAGTGCAAATCTTGAGTTTGATTCCAGGCACACACACATACATAGAAAACACTGTATGGCCAGACGTGGTGGTGCATGCCTGTAATCCCAGCTCTGGAGAGACTGAGGCGGGAGGATTGCCATGAGTTTGAGGCCCGCCTGAACCATATAGTGAAACCTTGACTCAAAAAAGACCAAAAAAAACCCCAAACAAAAAGCAGTGTTGGCTGTGATGGCACAGGTCTCTAATCCCAGCACTTGGGAGACCAAAGCAGGAGGATCAATGCATATTTGAGGCCAGTCTAGACCTCATAGTGAGTTTTAAGTCCACCCTGAGACCTTGTCTCAAAAAAAGTGAAAGGTCACAAGTGTTGGGTGTGTGACTCAGTGTAAAATACTTACCTCACATGTGTGAGATCCTGGATTTGATCCCCAGCATTAAAAAAGATCACAAGTGTTCTAAAATCTTAACACCTATTGTTATTAGTATTGTGGGATGAAGCATGAAAAAGACTTTTTCTTTTTCTTTTTTTTGGTGTCAAGAATCAAACTAGGATCTTGTGCTTGACAAGCAGACACTTATGCTATTGAGCTATATCCCCAGTCTGAAAAAGGATTTTTAAAAAATGTTATTTAAATTAATGATAAAGTATAATTTTTGGGGGGGGATTTTTTTTTTTTTTAAGTAGGGTCTTACTATATAGGTCAGGCTAATCTCAAACTCACTAGTAGTCCAGGTTGGCCTTGAACTTGTAATGATCCTTCTGCCTCAATATCTTGAGTGCTAAGACTACAGGCATGTATCATCACACCTGGCAAAAAAAACCCATGATTTTTATAAATACTGGAAATGGTTGATTGAAAAAATAAAGCTAATTGCTATTTCTTTGTTTAATTATGTACTTTGTTTACCTGCCTGTTTCTTTTGTGAAAGTTATATTTTTGCACTGTGTAATTCCTTTATTTTCTGCATATTAGTGTTTTACAAGCACAGCCATAAAAATACCATAATTCTCATTACTGTACTATACTTTGTGGTTTGGGGAGATCATAGTCTACAAACTCATTTACTTATATTAGACAACTCATTGAAAACTTATTTTAAAAATTCATATAAATGAATAAATTGATATGATTGAACAGAACTTCATAATGTATTTTTTCATAATCTATTTTTAAAAATTTTAAGTAACTTTTTCTGCATGCTGTAGTTACCTGACCCATAATTGCCAATTGTGGTAATTGAACCTACCAGTTGTTATGGTTCAGTTCAGTTCTAATTATATCAATTTATAATCTTTTTATATCTTTTTTAAAAATTATTTGTATTAAGGATTGAATTTATGACCTCATGCCTGCCAGGCAGGCACTTAAACCACTGAGCTAAATCCCCAGCCCTAAACCTTTGATAAAGCAATAATTCTTAAAACTATACAGTCAACAGCTACCTTTAGAGTGTGGTAAAATGTAGGCTCCTTGGCCCTACCCTGAATAATTATTACTGTTAAGTGGACCCCAAAAGGTACATTTAAAAAACATAGCTGAAGTATTTCTTATGTAGATGGCCTAAAGTGATATTTAGAGGAACACTGTTTTAAAGTAAAAGAAAAATGACAGCACTGAATTTACTGGGTACCACACATGGGTTACATGTCTGTCTACATTGTCCACAGGGTAGCAATTCTCTAAACCTTCTGAGGTGTAAAGGAATAGAAACACATGGATTAAGGACACATGTGTTTACAGAAACACAGAAGAATGAACTACTACTGTGAGAGCAAAAAGATGCACATTAAAGCCAAGTTCAGTTTTTGTTTATATTATTTTTTTGTGACATGATGTCACTGTGTTGCCCAAGCTGGTCTCAAAAGTTGTGGGGGCTCGTGAAATTTTCCTGCCTCAGTCTCTCTAGTAGCTGAGATTACAGGCCTGTATCACTAAATTTTCTCTCAAACTTATTTTTTATTGTTGAGTCAAGAGGCATAAATTACTTTGTCAAATTAACATAAAAGTTTGTTGTTGGACATGGAGGTACATGCCTATAATCCCAGCAGTTAGAAGGCTGAAGTAGGAGTGTTGCCTGCTGAGAGTTTGAGGCTAGCCAGGGCTGTATAGTGAGTGACTTCAGTTGCAGAGCCTGAACTGCAGAGCAAGCCTCTGTTTCAAAAGAAAAAAGAAAATAGAAAATTAACATAAAAGTTTCTTGATACTTAGTCTTAATTTCTGTGCTTATCTTGTGTAGAGTGGTAATGGAAAATCCACAGACCGGCACTAGTCTGGGCCACTTCAGAAAATGAAAACGATTTTATGGTGAAATTGGCAAGTTGGAAATCTCTCTTCTACATATCCCAGGAAGCCTAATTTGTTTCTAAAACTCTTACAGTTTTACTACTTTGCTTATCTTGCAGGGATTTTATGAGGCTCACATAAGATATTTAAACTGAAAAAAAATAATGAAAGCTCCTCTAAAACATTTATTGAAATATTGAACAGGGACCCTTGTTGGCAACTGAAATGTGAGAGAATGGAGATCTATGACAAGGAGCTTACTATTTCAGATATGTATTTGTCACAAAGTTAACGATATGCAGAGTTCATTAAGTTTGTTTTATAAAATGATTTGTGCGTTTTGCAGTCTTTTCTCTGAAGTTCAGCAGTGTGTTTTAAAATATATGACTTAGTGATGTTTCTCGTTAATGTTTGAAATGAGAACTTGTAGAAAGTATGTATTAAGTTTTTCAAACAGTTAAAGCTTCTGGAAGCCAGTAATCCTTTTCAGTTAAAGTTGCTAATACTCCTTATGGGTCTTGTTTTGTTATTCCTAGAGAGATTATTCCATATCTCAACTGACATCTAGCCTCGGGCTAACTCCATAGTCTTTTTCTCTTCTACCTAGTGTCTCTAAGTTTTTTTTTTTAATTGGTACTGGGGCTCGAACTCATGACCTCGCGCTTGCAAGGCAGGTGCTTATGCCACTGAGCTAACCCCCACACCGGTGTCTCTAAGTTTTGTAGGAGACAGAGTTTTGTTTGTGAAATGGGGATTGAATCCACAGCTTTCAAACTGAGCTATACTCCCAGCCGCTAGTTTTTTTTGTTTTTGGGGTTTTTTTTTGAGACATGGTCTGGCTGTGTAGTGCGGGCTGGTGGCAAACTCAAGGCCATCCTCCTGGCCCAGCCTCCCTCCTGGCCCAGCCTCCCAAGTGCTGGGATTACTGGTGTGTGCCACAATGCCTGGCCTAAAAGTTATCTCTCTTCCCTACTGAAATGTTAAGTCCATACTAAATTTTGTTTAGTATTTAATCCTCAGTGCTTAATTAATGCTAAAATAAATAGTAGAGATTTCATAAATGTCTATTTTGTGGGCTTTAAGACGCCATTGACTTTCATAAAGGAGCACCAATAGGAAAGAAAAAAATTCTGCCAATTATTAGAAGCCAAAGATTCCAGGGAATATCCTAATACCAGGGTTTAAAATGTAGCAAATGTATTAGCCTATATGACAAAGGGATTATCCCACATCACTTAAAGATTTCTAAGTTAGCAAGGAAGTAGTGGCATCTTTTTTTTTTTTATAAACATGGAATACAAGAAGAGAAGAAAGGTAGATAAGGAAGAAAGGACTATCTCCTTATATTCCTTTAACTTACCAGGCAAAAGCAAGAAATATGGGGAATGCAGGGGGGGAAAGTCAGAACTACCTCTGAATTTGAAAGCTGACTTTGTTTTTTGTACTGGGGTTTGAATCCAGGGCTCACTTGCCCTCCCTTCTCTTCCCTTTGCCCCCTTCCCCTTGTCTCTTCCCTCCTCCCTCTTCTCTCTTCTCTCTTCCTCCCTTCCCTCCCTCCACATGCTTCCTCCTCTCCTTCCCTTCCTTCCTATGAGGCAAGTCTTGAACTCACTTGTAGCCCACGTTGGCTTCAAACTGGCAGCAGTCCTGGTTCAGCTTCCCAAGTGCTGAGATTACAGATGTGAAGGACCACACCTGGCAAAATTCCATTTTTAAAGTTAGCCACATTTTTTATTATTAAATGGAGTCCCTTCTCTACTGAAGCAAAATACAAATTTCTTCATTTACTTACCATTATAGTCATCATCAATTTTTAGGTACTTCAAATTTTAGGTACTTAGGTACAGTCTTTACTTGACCCCTTCTGTAACAAGATAGAGATTTTTATCCCTTCCAGAAGTTAGGGCATTACATGAAATTGAACAGGTCTTGGACATCTAACTGACTGTCCCACTGACAGAAAGCTAACTGCAAAGTACCTTGTCTTCAAGTACAAGAACTGAATGTATCAACTAGTGATGATTTCTTTTTTCTTTCTTTCTTTCTTTCTTTTTTTTTTTTCTTGTCTTTTTGAGACAGGGTCTCTATGCAGTTCAGGCTGGCCCTGGCTGGTCTTGAACTCACCAAGATCCTCCTGCCTCAGCCTCCCCAGTGCTGGGATTACAGGCGTGAGCCACCATGCCTGGCTAACTAATGATGATTTCTTAATGTTACTTTTTGAAAATCTGTATCATTTCTGCCCTTTTTTCAGTTTTGCTTTTTTTTAGTTAAAAAAAAAATACAAGAACCATTTGGGCTGGGGATGTAACTCAGCAGCACAGTGCCTATATGGCAAGTGTAAGGGCCTAAGTTTGATTTCTGCTAACCAAAAACAAAAACAAAAGCAAAAAACCGTTGACGATTTCAGCACTTCTTGTTTATAACTATCTTAAGGGGCTGGGAATTTAGTTCAGCGGCATAAGCACTTGCCTGGCAAGCGCGAGGTTGTGAGTTTGATCCCTGGTACCAGAAAAAAGCAACAACAACAACAAAATCTTTCATATAAATACCTTAAGGATTTATGTACCAGAACTTTTTCAGCTATGTCTCTCTTCTCTACTTTTTACCACCCCATTTGTTGACTTATAACTATAATGACCTTTATGTATCTTATGGCCATGAAAGTGTTATCAGGTGTTACTACTTTAATCAGTGCATATAATACAAATGGGAATCTTTGAAGCAACACTATAGCAAAAGCAAGCCACAGCTACATATATTTTTAAAGTTGTATTTATAAAGAATTACAAAGCATGCTATTTATTCCTTTTTAAACACAAAAGCAAGACGTAAGAGCCCAGATTTCTTACTTGATGTATTTTCCCTAAGGGAAGTTAACACAAAGACTAATTTCCACTCTTCAGGTAGGATTGTCACTTGAATTTATTTATTTAGTCACCCAAATTTAAAGAGCTTATTCCCATTCAGGCCCACAGTTGACTGTATCCATAGGGTCAGGAGGGTTATACTTGCCTTGTTTTCATACTGCTGAGTTAAATGTCACGTGGCCTCCATATTCTTTGCCATATTTCTTTACACTTGGAGTAGTCTTTAGAAAAAAATCCACTCTGTTTTGGTTATTAGTTTAATGAGAAGAGTCTTAGAAGATTCCTTTCTTTTTCTTTTTTCTTCTTTCCTTTCTCCCTTCTCCCTTCTCCTCCCTTCTCCTTTCCTTTTTCCTTTCCTTTATACCAGGGATCAAACTCACAGCCTCGTGTTTACCAAGTAGGCACTTACACTGCTGAGCTAAACCCCCGGCAGAAGATTTCTTATTTTTAAAAAAATGTTCAGTTTTAAAGTGCTTAAGTGGTATATATAATCAACAGCTGTGTAAATAGCATTGTATTACCCCCCCACCTCCCTTTTGGAAGACAGAGTTTGTGCCACCTTGCCTGGATTATAGTCAGTAAAACTTTGCCTTGTTCTATTGATACAACATTATAAATTTTTTTTCTAAGCCACTTCATAGTATGTTTTAGACTTTACTTCTGAATACTTGAGATTGCTGTGGCAAGTGAGATGAGATCACACTTGCCTACATAGTGCTAGCTTCTTGGATGCCAGAGGCAAGAGGACAGGATGTAGGGGCCAGTCTATGCAACATGCCAAACCCTGTTTTTAAAATTTAATTAAGTTTATTGGTACATTTTAGATATACATGATATACGTAGTAATCACATTCATCATAGGGAATTGTACTTTTACATGATATATTTTGATTCTTTTTTTCCTATTCCTTTATTTATTTGTTTGTTTGTTACTGGGGAGCAAACGCACAACCTCAAGCTTGCCAGGCAGGGTGTACCTCTGATCTTACATTCCCAGCCCCTTTTCCCTGTTCCTTGACCCTCCAACCTCATTTCCCCATCTTATTGACAAAAGCGTTGCCTAGTTTTTGTTTTCTCATTTTTTTCCCTTCCTGTCTTCCTCCCCACTCCAATTCCCCTTCCCATTTGAACATTTTCCTACTTCATAATATCTGTTATACATTTTTATTCTGATTTACATTTATTATTTTTTTGTTTCTCACATCAGAGAGACAGTGCGATATTTACACACGTGTGTCCAGTTTATTTTACTGAAGAGTTTGGTCTCAAGGTCCATTTACCTAGAAATGTCTGACATTTATCTTCATGACTGGGTAGTACTCCACTGTATTGAAATACACATTCACATCTTTCTCCATTTGTTGGCTGATGGTCATTTGGGTTGTTTCCAAGATTTACTTGTTACAAATTGTGCTGCTATAAACATGGGTGTGCTGCATATGTTGCTGTGATGTGCTTTTAATTTTTCAGGAAGAAAACAAGAAGGGAACTAGCTGGGTCCAATGGGACCTCCAATCCTAGTTTTTTGAGGAATCTTCACATTGATTTCCAGAGTGGTTACACCAGTCTACAATCCTACCAACAGTGGAGAAGAGTTCCTTTTTCTCCACAGCCCCTCAGCATTTGCTATTGGTTGATAATATTGATAATGGCTATTCTTTCCTGGCTGAGATGGAATCTTATTGCTGTTTTAATTTGCATCTTTCAAATGACGTGTGATGTGGAACATTTTTTCACATATTTATTTGCTGTTTGTATTTCTTCATTTGAGAAGTGTTCCATTTTTTGATTGGGTCTGATTTGGGAGGACTGATTTTTTTTTTTTTTTTGAGTTCTTTATATGTTCTCAATAGTAATCCTTTATCTGAGAAACAGCTGAGAAACATTTTCTCCCTCATTGTGGGTTGTCTTTCTCTGTTGGTGGTTTCTCTTATTGTGCAAAAGTTTTTCATTAGGGTCAGATCCCAGTTGTTGATTCTTTGTGATAGTTCCTGTGCAATCTGGGTTTTGTTCATAAAGTCTTTGCCTACACCAATGTCTTCAAGAGTTTTACGTACTCTTATCTTCCAGCAGATTTAATCTGTTTTGATATTAAGATCTTTGATCTATTTCAAATTTAGCTTAGTACATGGTGAAAATTAGAGGTCCAGCTTTACTCTTGGGCATGTGCAGAGCCAGTTTTGCCAGCACCATTTATTAAAGAGACTATCTTGCAGTGAATGTGTTTGGCACCTTTGTCATACAGATAGTGCTATTGATTTTTGAGTGTTGACTTTGTATCCAGCTACACCAGTCACATTTGGTGAGTCTTTTGGTGGAGCTTTTGGGGTCTTCTATGTAGAGTATCATGTCATCTGCAAATAATGGTAATTTAACTTACTGCTTTTCCATCTTTATTCCAATTGTTTCTTTTGTCCTATTGCTTTGGCTGTTTCTGGAATTATATTGAATTGGATTGGTGGTAGTGGACATCTATGTCTTCTTTCTGATTTTAGAGTGAAACCTTTTAGATTTTGATTTAGTATGATACTGGCTATTGGTTTGTCATACCTGGCTTTTTATCATATTGTGATAAAGTCCTTCCATTCCAATTTGCTGTAATGTTTTTATCATGGATGGGTGTTGGACTTTGCAAATGCTTTTTCATCATTTGTTTATGTGATTTTTTTTTAATCCTTGGCTCTATTGATAATGGTGTATTACATTTATTGATTTGTGTATATTGAACTGCCCTTGCATTCCTGGGATGAACCCTACTTGGTTACGGTGTGTATCTTCTTGATAAATTTTGCATCTCTGTTCATTAGTCAGATTGGCCTTAGTTCTCTTTTGGTTGGATCCTTCTCTGGTTGGTATTAGGGTAATACTTGTTCCAGGAATGAGTTTGGGAGTATTGCTTCCCTTTCAATTTCAGTAGAGTTTGAGGAGTAGTGACATTAGCTGTTCTTCACATTTCTTATAGACGCCAGGTATGGTGCTGCATGCCTATAATCTCAGCACTTGGAAGGCTGAGGCAGGACGATTATCTTGAGCTCAGGGTCAGCCTGTACTACACATAATGAGTTGAAGGCCAACCTGAACTACTCGGTTAGACACTGTCTCAAAAAAAAAAAAAGGAAAGACAGAAAAAGAAATAAATTTTTTTATAGAATTCAGCAGTGAATCCGTCGTGACCTGAGCTTTTGTTTGTGGATAAATTTTTAATTATATCTTCATTTTCAGTGACTGATACTAAATTTATAATTTTTACATCTTCTTGATTCAGCTTTGGTAATTCATGTATCTAGGAATCTATGTCTTCTGTATTTTTCATATTATTAGAATATTCTCAAAGTTAGATATCTTCTAGATTTCTGCAGGATCTATTATGATTTCACCCTTTTCATTTTTAATTGAATAGATTAGTCTTTTTTGGTAAGGGTTTATCAATTTTATTTAATTTTGAAAGACCCAACTCTTTATTTATCTTTGTATTGTTTCTTAGTCTCAATTGGATTAATTTCTGCTCTGATTTATTCTTGTTGCTAGACCTGTCCTTTAGTTCTTGTTAAACCCAGATTCAGAGATCATACATGGTATTGGATTAGATCTCAATTTCTTAAATTAGAATAGTCTATATACTCCCCTCTTCATATCAGCTTTTTGAAGAGACTAGGCTCATTGATTTAAAATACACAGTATTCTTTGGTTATAGATTTGTTAGATAGTTGTTTTGTTTTGTTTTCGAGACAGGATCTTGCTATTGTAGTTAAGGCCTAGCCTCAAACTCACAGCAACCCTCTTGCCTCAGCCTCCTGAATGCTGGGATTACAGCACGTCCTACCACTGTCAGATTGTTTTTGTGTTATGTCAGTTTAACTTTTTCTCTGATTATATTTCCAGTAAACTAGATTTCTATATACAGGTTGTTTTGCGCAAAAATACTTTGCAGTAGATACTATATGTTCATAAACATAACATTGAGTCACACACTTTGATATCTTGTTTGCAGTGCCAACTTTAATCCCTAGAGTGATATAAGAGTAGGATCTTTCTGTTGTTAAGTCTTTGCAATTAGAATCTTACAGAGTAACTTGAAATTATATGCCCTATCTTTTCTGAAAAGTGCTGAACTTACTGTTAATGGGAATAAATTTAAACTTCCAGACCAGCGTTTTCTACACTGGCAATATAACAGACCAGATAGCCTTAAATAAAACCCTTCTGCTGCTCCACTTTAAAACACCTACTAGAAGCCATGCACAGTGGTACATGCCTATAATTCTGAAGGCTGAAGTAGGAAGATTTCTGTGAGTACAGGGCCAGACTGGGCTACATGATGAGTACTAGAGTAGCCTGAACTGTATCTAAAACAACAACAACAACAACAAAAATGTACTAGTGCTATATAAATTACAACTTTAAAAACAAACTTCAAGATGGGAGTGTAACTTAGCAGCTCAGTACCTGTCTGGCAAGCACAAGGCCTTGAGTTGGATTCCCAGTACCAAAACAAAACACCAACTTCATTTTTTTATTGGTGCATATCAGCTCTATAAAATAGTTACTTATGGCAGCACAAGGGATTGAACCCAAGAAGCACTGAGCTATATTCTGACGTTTTAATTTTTATAATAAGACAGGCCAGCTGTGGTGGTGGCACACTGTAGTCCTAGTGCTCAGGCAGCTGCAGCAGGAGGATTCCCAAAAGTCTGAGGCCAGGCTGAGCTACATAGTGAGTTCAAGACTTGCCTGAACTACAAAGCAAAATCCTACCTCAAAATAACAAACAAAAATTTAAGGCAGACTTCAAGGAAAATGGTGGAGCAGTGAGCAGCAGAGAAAGAACCTCTCCAAGATTTGGTGTTCAGCCCTTAGAATAAAGCAGCATGAGGAAGAGGAGGAGGAGAGAAGTGGGTCCCATATACACAGGAAGGATCTGAACTGAGACTTGAAGCCCATGGAGAAAGATACTTTAGGAATTAAGGAAAAATTTAAAAACCAAGGGCAGCAGACCTGCCAGATGGAGCGATAATGTTAAGGAAGCAATGCAGCCCCCATCCCCCATTCATGATGGAAGTCTTGCTGGCTTTTGGGGAAAAGCTGCAAAGAAGGAAATGTGGCCCCCATCTCCGAGCGCTGGCCGAGGTCCTGCCAGCCACCGGGGAGAAATGACAAGGAAGCAGTGTGGTCTCCACACCCTGTTTGCCAAAGGAGGCCACACCAGCTGGGGAGAAGCAGCAAGGAAACAGCGCAGTCTGTCTGTGTGCTGGCAGAGGCCCTACTGGCCAGGGAGAAGCAGCAGGGAAGCCATGCAGCCTCCTTTTGTGCTGGAGGAGGTCCTGTCCGGTGGGGAGAAACAGCAAGGAAGCCATCTCTGCTCCCCCACCCTCCCCAAGCAACCAGACATGACACAGGCTGAGATGATAACTGAAGTAACTGAAGTAGGGAAGTAACCTGACATTTATGTAGTTGGATTGATTTTGCAGGCCTAGGGCCACTGGTCTGGGCTACTGTTTGGAGGATAACAATATGTAATATAGTAACAATTGTGGATTTACTACTGTCCTCTTACTGTTTTGTTTCATTTTACTGTTCTGTTTTACTCATTTTGAAATAAAAAATATTAAGACAAGAGTATGGCTAGCTGGGCATCATGTATGCCTCCAATCCCAGCACTTGGGAGGCTGCAGCAGGAAGATTGTTTTAAGTTTGAGGCCAGCCAGGACCACACGGTGAGATCCTGTCTCAAAAAGGAAAGGAAAGGCTGGGAATTTGGTTTAGTGGTGTAAGCACCTGCCTGGCAAGCGCACGGTCATGAGTTTGATTGAGCCCAAGTATCCAAAACCAAAAGCCAAAGAAACAGTATGGCTAAATTACCCCAGGCTAGCCCTGAAATTAGGATCCTCATGCTTCAGCTTCTTAGTTGTAGTTACAGGCATGTACCACTAGCCCCATCAACAAACTCCCTTTTAAATCTGTAACTACCTGAGTCTGAAAGATGAAAATTCTCAGATGACAAGTGAAAAAGGAACCAAAAATGATCAGTATATCTGTGGTTTAAACACTTTGGGAATTGTGAGTGCTTGGTGAGTCCCAGTAACCTAATGGCTTAGTTTTAATGCTCACAAGGAATTCCAGGGACAGTTTTGGGACTGTATGAAGCAGTTAGGAGAATTCTCTTAGAAGGCAGTTAAATCTTAAAGGCTTATAAGAAAAAGATGAGACCACAAGAAGATTTCATCTTAATAGTAAAACAAGGAAACTGCTGCTTAGTCTGGGTTCTGGTTATATGTGGATGAGAATATCCGCTGAAATTTAAGTATGAGTTTAAGAATACACAATGGTGACACTGTAATCCATTCTTTTTAGCAGATGGTGTTGGAAGAACTGAATATTCACAGACAAAAGAATTAATTTGGACCCTTACTTTACACCATACACAACACTCAACATGAATTAAAAACACTTTCATAGGAAAATTCATGGGAAAATAAAAAACATAAGGAGAAGGCTTCCTAGCACTGATAACTAACTGGCTGTGATTTCATGAGTATACTCCAAAAGCACAAGTAACAAAAGTAAGTAAATGGAGACCTAACAGCCTCTGCACAACAAAAGAAACAATCAAGTGGAATATCAGAGTACCCTGGAAAATGGGAGAAAATATTTTATGAGTTATATATATGCTCAGGGGTTAAAGCTCAATATATTGTATAAGGAAACCATTCATACTACTGAATGGCAAGCAAACAACCTGAGTTTAAAAATAGACCAACAGCAGGCTATAATCTCAGCACTTGGGAAGCTGAGACAGGAGGATTGTTAGTGTGAAGCTAGCTGGGCTAAAGTAAGACCCTGGTTTTTTGTTTGTTTTATTTTTTGGTTTTGTTTGTTTTTTCAAAGGCAAAGGGTCTAAATAGAGATTACTCTGGAGAAGATTGTTAAATGGACAACAGGGGCTGGGGATATGGCTCAGCAGCATAAGCATCTGCCTGGCAAGCACAAGGTCCTGAGTTCAATTCCTGGTACAAAAAAAAGGACAGCACATACATGAAAGAGTGCTTGGCATCATCAGATCCATTAGGAAAAGCTGGGTGTGGTGGTGTATGCCTGTAATCCCAGAAATGAGAAAAACTGAGGCAAGGACTAGCAAGTTTAAGCAGTTTAGTCAGAACCTATCTGAAATGGGGTTAGGATGTAGCTCAGTGATAACACCCCTCCCTTCAATCTTCATTACTGCAAAAACAAAAACCTGTTGTGAAATATCCTATCCCTATCAGGATAGCTTATTACGCCTCTCTCCCCAAAAAAAGTATTGGCAAGAACGTGGAGAAATTGGAACCTATGTGTAGTGTGCTGAGAAATAAATATAAGAAGTTTTTTTGAGTTGGAGATGGAGCTCATTGGTGTGAGAGGCGCTGAATTTGATCTTTGGCATCCTGGGGTGTAGGGGAGTGGGGTAGGACTCTTTGTAACATTATGGTAACTTGCCGGAAGCAAATGAAAAACAACAGTACTCTAGAAGTTGGCAAGGTGGTACACACCTATAACCCTAGCAATTTAGGAGACTGGGGCAGAAAAATTGCAAGTTTGAGACCAGCTCAGCCTTTTTTTTTTTTTTAATAAAGACAAAATCTCTTTATGTAGTGTAGACTGGCTTCCAATTTGCAGAGATTCTCCTGCTTCAGCCTCCTAAGTACTGGGATTACAGGTGTGTGCCACCACACCCAGCATGCCTAGCAATTTAATAACCTATTTCAAAATAAAATAAAAAGGGCACAAGAAATAGTTCATTACAAAGGATTGAGCTCAATTGCTAGTAATGAGAAAAACTAAAAACTCCTTTGGGGGAATAAGTCCACAATTTAAGCCACATAGAATTCTTACAGATAAAATCCTGCTAAATTTACAGTCAAACCTTACAATCAAAAATGACAAAAAACACAAGAAGAAAGTTTATTTACCATGAACAAGAGTACAGTTATACTAAGCAACAGTACTAAATCTCTAGAAACCTCAGATAATATATTCATTAGCTATAGACAATAGAATAAATGTATTTAAAAGTGTTAAAATCAGGCATGGTAGGCATACTTCTAATCTCAGCTACTTTAGCCAGAAGGATCAACACACATTTGAAGTCAGCCTGGACAATTTAGACCCACCCTCAAAATACAAAGGGCTAGCTCTGCACTGGAGTACTTGCCTAAGATTGCCTGTGTGAGACCCTAGATTGAATCCCAAACCACACAAAACAGTTTTTAATGCTGCTTGGGGAAAAAAATTACTACTTGGGAGGTTGAGGTAGGAAGTTCTTGAGTTTGAGACAAGATAATGAGATCTGGTTAAAAAAAAAGTTAAACACAAAGGTTTAAAAAGAGAAGCAAAAAGTTAAAGGGAGGCAGATGGAAAAAAGAACCAAATAGATCTTGTAAAATGCCGAATATGGCCTTTCATCTGCACATACTTATCTGTTTTGTATTATAGATAGGGACTGAATGAATGAAGACAAAACCCTGTCCCAAGAGGCATTCATTTTATTGAGGTGGGGTGAGGGAGTCTTTGCACTAAGCTACATCCTCAGCTGCATTGCTGAGTTTCTGAATTGTTCAGGGTGGGCTCGAACTTGTGATCCTTCTGCCTTAGCTGGAATTACAGGCATGGGTCTCCAAGGCAACTGAGGCTTTAATTTTAGTGGATGGGAAATAGACAAAACACAATATGCCAGGTGATGGTAATTATCGTGAAAAGGGTAACATGTTTGGTACCTGGGCTGAGATGAGTGAGAAAAATAGGACTGCCAACGGTAATGTCTGCTTGTGGCCTCTCCCTGTGGTTTTGCTTCCTCCGTAGTATGGCAGCCTCAGGATAATCACACTTAACCTATACTTGTATGTGCCAGAAAGCAGACAGACGCTGCATTGCTTTTTATGATTCTATCTATGGGAGAAATCACAGCATCATTTCTTTACTCCACCAGTTGAAACAGTCACAAACTGATTCAGTTCCAAGGAAGAGGACACAGAGCTCATGCTTTGTTTTTGCAGTACTAGGGATCAAACCCAGGATCTTGCATATGCTAGATAAACCCTTTACTGCTTAGCCACATCCATATCCCTTTTAAAAATTTTGTATTTTGAGATATGGTCTTAGTTGCGAGGCTGGCCTCCAACTTGCTATCCTCTTCCCTCAACCTTCCAGGAAGCTGGAATTACAGGTGTGTGCTGTCACATCTGGCAACCCCAATGTCTTGATATGAGGAGTTTCAAAATATTTGAGGAGACAGTGATTTTAAACTGCCATATATATCATTAAAACATTTTGAGCATAGAAGAATTTTTAAAAGATCACTCTTGTTTCTCTGTGGAACAAAGACCAAAGGAAGGCAGAAGTAGAAGCAGAGTTAAAACTTACAAGTCAAGCAGAATGGTGCATTGAACCTAGGAATTGGAGACTATCCTCTCGAGCATAGCAAAACACCATTTGAAGAAAAAAAAAAAAAAAAGAAAGAAAAGTATTTCGTTAGTAGTACCAGGAGATAGTAAATTGAACCAAGATAATAACATGAAAGTATTGTTAGGGAATCAAGTTTAAAATATGTGTGGAAGTAGTGCTGATAGTGTTTATAGATGGAATGTGTATATAAGGTATGAGAAAAAGGAACCAAGAATAATTCCACAGTGTTTGGTTTGAGCAGCTGGTTGAATGGTGATGGTGTTTATTTGGATGGTAAACAAGAGAAAGAGAAGATTTTTATCTGGAGATTTCAGGAATTTCATTTTGGACATAGGTTTGTAAAATACCTAATAATTACCCACTCCGATACTCTGTTGGAGCAGTAAAAAACAAGGACCTCATCCATATGGAGATGTCAGATAATTGAATATATAGTTTAAGATGAGAAATTGGAATATAAATGCAGGAAATGAACCTGTAGATAATATGTAAGCCATAGAAGCACATTATACTTCTACAGTTAAAAGATAGAAACTAGTAAAGAAAAGTAGAAACTAGTGAAGAAGACAAAAAGCCAGCTGAAGAAAGTCATTCAAGGAAGAAAGGAATTGGGCAGGCATGTAGCTCAGTGGTAGAGTTGCCTAGCATTTGTAAGGCACTGAAAAAAACGAAGAAAAGGTAGGAATATTAATTTGGTTAAATGTTTGTGAAAGTTCAGGTAGGATGAAGATTGATAAATGCGAAGAAAATATGAACTGAAATGGTTTCAAGTGATAATCCCAGCACTCTAAGAAGCTGAGGTAGGAGAACCACCACAAATTTAAGGCCAGCGAGACCCTGACTGAAAAAAAAAGTGTGTGTGTGTTGGGGAAAATAAAGACAGAGTATAGAAAACTTTTTCAGGGGTTTTGCTGTATAAAGGTACAGGGGAATGGAGGAGCAGTAACTGAAATAGGATAGGAGATCATGAAAGAATTTTTGAAGTGAGAAGCAATTATACTGAGTTGGTATGGTAATGAGGTGTTTCTTAGCACTGGATGAATAATGAAACCACCAGGGGAGTTATTAGAAGATGGATTCGTGAATCTCATAGAGTTAAATCAAAATCTTTGTAAGTAGGACCCAGGATATCAGTATTTTCTTTTTAGTTTCTTAAGTGATGCTACACTGCATCCAGAGTTGATGCATAAATCGTAGAATTTAAAACTCAGCGTATGGGTAAATAGTACACAAGATGTGGCCAAGAAGTACAGTGAATGTTTATATGTTGAAAATTTATAAAAAATTTATTAGAGTAAAAGACATTTCTATTAATCTTCCTCAAAATACGGTCCCTCACTTTAAACACAGTTAACCTGTCCTTGCTGCATTCTGAAGCAGTGTTCTGGAAGTCCTCTTTCATGAGCGTCTTTAGTGGTGATGTTGTGGTTGCATCAATATCCTGAATGGATTGAGAACATTTACCTTTAGTAGTCATTTTGATTTTTAAGGGAAGAACTAGAAGTTGCTCGGTGCCAGATCCAGTGAATAAGATGAATGATGCACACTGTCATGGTTTTGCAAGCCACTGGGTGATATTCAGCAGGAGCATTCATTGTATGTTTTTATAACTTGTAAAGGTACTCAAGAAAGATGGCTTCCAGAACTACTTGAGAAAATATCAAAAATAGGGCTGGGGATATAGCTTAGTGGTGCAGCCACCTACCTAGCAAGTGCAAGAGCCTCAATTTGATTTCTGGTACAAAAAAAAGTAGCAGAATGATGAGACAAGTATGTCTGAAGTGAAGGGAAATACTTTAAGGAGAATTAATAGCAATATATCTTTCATTGTAATTTTAAAATGTTTAAACATCACGTTTTTATTCCCTTATAGTTTAGTAGAGCTGAAAAGAGAAAAACTAGAAGGATATTATACAGAAATTATGTAGAAATACAGAAGAAAAGGAAAATCTGAAGAAAATGAAAAGTTAAGATAGAAATTAGAATGAAAAGATACATCTTGTAGCTGTTCTAAGATAGAAACAAGGAAATAGTAGCATTCAAAGAGGTAAGAGATGAAAATTTCTAAGTATATGAACTGCCAACTTTGATAAAAATATGACTTCTGAAATGATAAATTAACTGTATTAATGATTCTATAGTACTATAGCACACTAAAGAGCTCATTAAAACAATCAGAGAGATGAGAAAATTAGACTTAAACTTTCCAACAGTGACAAAAAGCCAGGGATATAATAACAGAAAACAAGGCAGTTAGAACTCTGTGCTCTGCCAGGCATGATGGTGCAGTCCTGTAATCCCAGCACTCAGGAGGCTGAGGCAGGAAGATTGTTACAAGTTTGAGACTAGCATGGGCTACAAAATGAGCCCAAGGCCAGCTTGAACTGCATAATGAGACACTGTCTCAAATAAAGACACAAACAAGAACTCTACTCAAGTTGGAGTAGAGCTGAAGTGAAAATGTGTTCAGACTTCTCTATATGTTTACCATTTACATATTCTATAAAAGAACTGGACTTGATGGCACATGTTTATAACCCCAGCACTCGGGAGGCTGAGGCAGAAGGATTACCACAAGTTGGAGGCCAGCCTGAGCTACGTAGCAAGATCCTGTGTCAAAAAAGAAAAAAAAAAAGAAAGAAAGAAAAAAAAGCATAAGAAAGGTGAGCAAAATTTTAAAATTGTGGTTAAATTACTTTCAACTATATATAATACAGTATGGATGACTGATTTGAAAGGAGTTAAAAACAAGATAGGATTGAAGTAAAAGAAAAACTATAATCGGACCAACAGAAGGTATAAAATTAAAAACAAAACAAAAACACAAAGCAAGCAAGTAGAATGAATAGAAATGTTAGAAGCTAAATATATACATATTAAATATATTAATATTCATGATTTTGGTTTGAAGGTGAGGTAACAGTTTGACACAAATAGATCCACAGCTGTTTCTCATTTGGCCAAGTAGTCAACAGCAAATTCAAAGCTGTGCTTTTTCCCTCTGCATTTGCCTGGCACTGTTAGTCTCTTTTTAAAACTTTAAGTTATTGATATATCTTGCTGTTTACTTTTACCCTACCTCTTTAGATTAGTTTCATCTGGCCAGTTAAACCTTAAACTTAGGTTGTATCCTTGGTCCTATTTTTCTTTCTAACTTGACTATTATTTTTTTCTATGTCATTTTTTACCCATCCCTACACATTACTTCAGTTATTCCTTTTCCTGCTCAAATACATATTCTTTGGGTTGGTCTGAACTGTGTCTTGCATCCAGGTGTTAAATTGTTTATTAAATATCTTCAGCTTGATTTCATGTTGGGATTTTTGACAGTTTTCTCCATTAAGATGTTTTCATTTTATGTACAGAAATCGAGTTCCTACTAGCTCAAATATTCAGAGAGAGAGTATTGGCTTCCATAACAGGCGTGTGGAATCTAGCTTCAGACTATTTTGCTGTGGTGGCACACCTGTGTACAGTCAGCTCCATCCGTACTCCACTGTAGCCCACAGTATCTTCTTTACTGTTAGCGAGCTATCTTTCCTAATGGTCACAAGATGGCTACTGACATCAATACCAGTGCTCATATTTTGTCTTTGCTTTCACAGGAAGAAAATAGAATTGACAGGGTTTAGTGACCTAGAATTTTGAAAGTCATAGAAAGTCAAGGCTGAGTCCCAGGCTTCTACTTTGCCTTGGAGTAAATGGAGTCCTCTTTCCTGAAATAGTGGGAAAAAAGAATACAGATGGTGCCTAACTTACAATAGTTCAGCCTAGGATGTTTTAACCTTATGGTGACATGAAAAAAATACGCATTTGGTAGAAACCACACTTCCAGTTTTAAATTTTAGCCAAATACGGTGGACATACCTGTAATTTCAGCTGCTTTGGGTTGCTGAGACAGAGTACAAGTTCAAGGCCAGGTTGGGAATGGGCCCTGTCTCAAACAAATTAAAGTGGACTGGGGATGTAGCTTGACAGGTTTGATCTTTGGAGCTGGGCATGGTGGCACACAGTGTGTTAGCACTCAGGAGACTGAGGCAGGAAAATCACAAGTTTGAGGCCAGCCTGAACTAGTCTCCAAACAACAATAATACTAATAATTTCATCTTTTCTCAAGCTAACGATGTGCTGTTGTGCAGGACACTTATGCTGTTGTGCAGGGTCAGCAGACCATGACTCCCAACCAGTTACATGACCACAAGGTGAATGGTCAGTACGCAGAATGGTCAGTGTACTGTGGTGCTGAGTTATGTTTGGCAGGTGAGGTGTATAGACAGAAGCTTGCATTGGTAGTTTCTGTTGGCTTCAGACTTTGGCACTACTCCTGCCTCAGTCTTCTGAGTGCTGAGGTTACAGGTATGAGACACCATGTTTGGCTTGGATTTTTTATTTATATATTTATTTTCGTCTCTTTTTTTTGAGGCAGAGTTTCACTATGGTTTAGGCTGGTCTTGAACTCACTTTGCAGCTAGTTCAAGTTCAGGCTAGACTTGAACTTGTGGCAATCCTCCTGCCTCAGCCTCCTGAGTGCTGGGATTACAGGTATGCGCCACTATGCCCGCCTTTAGCTTGGATTTTTAAACAGACTTTATTGTGGTAAATGTATCTCGCAAAAAATTACTTACTGTTTAAACTCTGTATATGTACAGTTCAGTGCTTTAAACACCTTCACTGTGGAGCAACTATCACCACTGTCCATTTCCATGAAGTTTTTTGCTCTGAGATTCTTTTTCCATGAAACAATGGCTCCTTATTCTCTGCTCACTATCCCCAATAGCTGATAACCTTTATCCTACTTTTTTGTTTCTAGGTACCTCATACAAGTGAATTCATACAATATTTAATGTCCTTCTGTGTCTGATATACTTTCTTGTCATAATAATTTCAAAGTTCATCCATGTTACATTGGATTTTGAGCCAGACATGGCTAAGTGCATAACTTTAAGCTTTGAGATCAGAAAGACTAGAGTAGTCATGGACAGATTGGTCAGGGTTTTTAAGCTGTCTGTTGAAAAAGACAATCAAATATCTAGAGCTAGTTTCTCTCAACTTGCAGTGTTAGCTTCCTCCTTGTATAATTTTTATTTTTATTTTTTCAAGACAGGGTCTTGCTGTGTAGTGCAGGCTGACGTTGAACCTCACTTATGTAGCTCAGGCTAGTCTTGAACTCATGGTAATCCTCCTGCCTCAGCCTCCCTAGTGCTGAAGTTACAGGTGTGCACCACTGTACCCAGCCCCTTCTTGTATCATTTGAGTGTTGTAAAAGCAAATGATTTAAACTGCTTTCAGCTGTTTATGTGAGCTGTTTTCAGCTCATTTAACGCCTTTCAAGAAGTCAGTGTAATGATAGCATCCCAAACTCCAGTCCAGCCGTAAGTTACTGTTTTGTTGTTTTATCATATAGTTCCTATGCTTATGCATATAATTCATGGCAAAATTTAGAACACTAAATTGCTGTGTACCTGTTATAGCTTGTGTTAGATGGCCCCCAAACTCTCATGTGGTCATAGGTGGCGCTTTCCAGAGGTTGCTGGATCTAGGGTGTGCAATGCTGAAATCAAGGGTGTGTGATTATTAGTAAGTTAGTTCATTGGTTGGTTTCTGTTTAGTTCTGGGTGTGGAAAATGGGAAGGCCCACCCTGGGTGGGGTGGTACCACCCAAAGGGCAGGTAGCCTGGATGGAACGTAAGAGACAGAAAGAGAGCTGTTGCCATTGCTTGCTGCTGCTGCTGCTTTCCTGTCCGAACTGTTCTTCCTCTGTGATGCTCCTTTCCATCCACTGTTTTGTAACTAGCTGACTATGAACTGAAACCTCTACAAACTGTGACTTACAATAAACTTTTCCTCCTCTAACTTTGGGTGTCAGGTATTTTATCTCATCAATGAAAAAAGTAAAATAGTGCCTTTCTAAATCAGTTAATGGCAGACTTTTCTCATCCCCTGTAATTCTCTGTGCTATTCTTAGTTGTACCCTCAGTGTGTAGTGTTGATTGAATTAGCTAAGACATTGTTGTTATGGAGTTAGTGCTCCAGAGTTGGGGATAGGACTGTGTATGTGCTAACAACATGAATGAACCTTAAAAACTTAATGCTGAGTGAAGGAAGCCACCCAAGATGGCATTTCTGTGGAGTCCAGGGTAGGTGAATGTAGACATAGAAAGTAAAGTTGTGGTTTCTTAGAGCTAAAGATGGGAAACAGAGACTGATATATATATAAGGATGCAGGAGGCAGCTTGTGATAAAGAGTTCTAAAAAGTGATGATAAATTTAAATTTTTTGTACTAAAAACTTCAAATTATATGCGTACATATGTATTGCCAAAACTAATGCACAAAGTGAAATTTTTAAATTAGCACATACTGGTAAAACAATACTGATGTTTATTTTGGGAAATTGGTACATGCACATAACATGTCTTGATGGTTTCCAATGCAATTACTCCTTTCTTCTGTCTCTTCTCTTCCACGGATTCCCTGAATCATATACTTCAAATCTTTAGTGTGTGCGTGTATGCACATACATGCTCACTAGCACTCAAACCCTGAGACCTCATGTAAGCTATACCAGCATTCTATACTGAGCTGTATCTCTGGCCCTAAAATTGAACACTCTAGGCTTGGGATTTAGCTCAGTGGCTTAAGTGCCTGCCTGGCAAGCACAAGGTCATGAGTTCAATCCCCAGTACCCAAAAAAAAAAAAAAACATTTTTTTTTGTACACTCTAGGTAAATTGTATAAGTGGACAACATCTTTGTAAAGCTTCTTAATAAAGTTATTCTTAAAAAAAGAAATAAAGGCTGGGGATATATAGCTCAGTGGCACAGTACCTGCCTTGTAAATACGAGGTCTGAGTTCAATTCCCAGCAGCAAAATACATACAATACAATACAAATTATTCACGAATTCAGAGTTTAGGGTTCTGACTTTTCTCTGGTCTCTAAAAGATGTATTCCTTTTTTTTAAGAAGTTACTTTGTTTATTCTTTTTCTTCCCATTATAACCAGGAAAAAAGATGTCCCTTATTTTGATGATGCCTTAAGCACATATATAGTTTTCTTTGCAAAAGAACCAATTAATATTGATAATCTTTTCTATTATTTGACTCTGAATTATTGAACCTAATTTGATGCTTTAGGTCATGGTCCTAGTTTATAGAAATTTAGTTTCATTGAGCACTTTTAAGCATCTTATATTTACAGGTAAAATTGCGACTTGAAGAGGTAAAGTGACTTATTAAATATTTGACCTGGTAAAAGTAACAGTTTGGAACCTGTATTATCCTTCCAATTAATCATTACTGTTTTCTGTCAATATCCTTAGATTTGAAGGTGGCAATAGCCTTAGATTTGAAGGTGGTGGAGAAAATTCAGATCTACATTTAGATTTTACTAGTGTGAAAAAAAAATGATTACTTGTCTTCTTTTTTTTTTTTTCTTTTTTTGTACTGGAAATTGAACTCAGGACTTGCACTTGCCAGACAAGCACTTGTGCTACTGAGCTATATCCTCAGCACCTTTTGTTCTATGAGTACAGAAAATATTCTTACCAGAATAAACCGCAGCAGTTCTTCACTAAGAATAATACATAGCCGGGTGTGGTGGCGCACATCTGTAATCCCAGCATTTGGGGGGCTGAGGTAGGAGGATCATTGCGAGTTTGAGATCAGCCTGGCCTAGAAACTGAGCTCAAGGCCAGCCTGAACTGCATAGTGAGACCCTGTCTCAATAAAAAAGAAAAAAAAATCTTCATAGGAGGTTTTGAATCCGTGTCTATAGAATTGAGAAAAGATAACAGGCTTTTCAGTAATATCTTACAACTGAGGCTTTAATTGCTCTTTTTCTGATTCGTCTTGTATTTCTCCACTCATAAACCAATTAATGATATGCTTGAATGACCTAAGAAACTTCCTAGTCACAGAAGACTCTTTCCCAGAAGGATTTGGTATGAGAGCTAAAACAAAAGCATTTAACTTTGAGGATGCATGTACAATCAATCACTTTAAATGTTTGGTTTTTTTTTTAGGGATGTAGCATCCTAATAGACCATACTGGTTAGAGTAGTGTTTTACTCTTTTATATTAAGGTTGATGACTAGAATGTATTCAAAGTTTGCTTTTATTGCTTAGGTTGACAGGATAAATCTCCTTTAATGTAGATGTTCTAGAGGTTTTTGTTTTTTGACGTTTTGAGACAGGCTTTCACTGCAGTTCAGGCTGGGCTTGAGTCCTCTTTGTAGCCCAAGCTGTGTTGAACTTGCCACGATCCTCCTGCCTCAGCCTTCCGAGTGGTGGGATTACAGGCGTGCAACACCACACCTGGTTTAGAACAATAAAGTTTGGGAAGTTAGCTCAGTTACTTTTTGGGGGGTGGTTAATAAAATGATTGTGTTTATTTGTTTCTTTGAGACAGAATCTCAATACGTAGTACAGGCTGGCCTTGAACTCACTATAGTAGTACCTCAGTTCAAAAACAGTTCTTTTCAAGATTCTAGAAAAGATGGTCCAAGTTGTGTTCATCACCTGGTGTAGAGTTTTTTGCAAACAAAAACAAAATTTTGCCACATACACACTTCTGTTTGCAAACTAAATTGTTTGCAAACAGAAACATTCCTGAACTGAAGTACTGCCCAGGCTGGCTGCAAACTCACAGTGACCTTCTTGCCTCAGCCCCACAAGTGCTGGGATTACATGTGTACACCTCCATGAGCCCAGCTACAGGATTTTTCTTAGTAACTTTTTTTCCCCTTTGCTGTCTTTCCTATGGACTTTTAAAGGGACTTCATTCATATTTCATTTATGTTATTCTCACAGGATGGATAGAATGACAGAAGATGCTCTTCGTCTGAATCTATTGAAAAGGAGCTTGGACCCAGCAGATGAGCGAGATGATGTGCTGGCAAAACGGCTTAAAATGGAGGGGCATGAGGCCATGGAACGTCTGAAAATGTTGGCACTGCTCAAAAGGAAGGATTTGGCAAATCTTGACGTGCCACATGAGTTACCCACCAAACAGGATGGCAGTGGAGTCAAGGGTTATGAAGAGAAACTGAATGGGAATCTCAGGCCTCATGGAGACAACAGGACTGCTGGAAGGCCAGGCAAAGAAAATATCAGTGATGAACCAGTGGATATGAGTGCTAGACGGAGGTATGGCGCAAGTTGATGGCCTCCAGGGATAGTGTCTTCTCATAGACTAAGCCTATGAAAATGGAATTAATTCCAGTGAGAGGAAGGTGTTTTTCATCCTAAAACTTCTTGAAGAAGATGTGTCTGTATCATGTGACGTAACAATGAATTGCTCTTCTTTCTAAATGAAACTGTGTACTTCCAATTTGCTTATTAGCATATTGAGAATTATAATATTCTACCTTTAAGATGATTATTGCTGGAAAAAGGGGGCACTGGAGGACTAGTGGTCTAATTAGTATATGCATTCACCCTAATCTTAGATCTGTCATACTTAGGAGAGGAAACACAGTCTTTGCTTCAAATCATTCTAGTAGTTTTAGGATCTGTTTATTGTGGAGTTTGTTTTTTATTACATCAAAGAATTACATAAACACCTGCCTTGCAAACACACGGTCCTGAGTTTGATCCCTGGTACCAAAAAAAAAAAAATTAGCTTGACTTTTTTGTATCAGAATATCTTGATGTGGTGTGGTAAGTCTCTAAATCCTTGGTTTTTCCCTGCCATTTCCACCAACCCTTGCAATATGTGTATATTCATTCATAGTCATGCATGTACGCACACATGCATTTTCCCAGGCCTTTTAAAAGTATCTTATCAATTTCAAGCACTGTACTTAAAACAGTGATATACACACTGAGGTGCATGGAACCCGCTAAGAGTTTAGAGAGGTTGGTCAGTGAATCACAGTATAGATCCCACCCAGCAACTGATCTTACTTTATCCTAGGGCTGATCCAAAGCAGAATGATGAAGAAGCTGAGCTAGTGGAGAAGGAAAGAGAGTGTATGGGGTGCTGGTATTGAACCCAGGGCCTCATGGATGCAAGGCAAGGGCTCTACCACTGAGCCATGTCCCTAGCCCAAGATCCTGCTTTGTTTTGTTTTTTTGGTACCCAGGATCAAACTCAGGACTTCGCATTTGCCAGGCAGGCGCTCATGCCTCTGAACTAAATGCCTGGCCCCTATCTTGTCTTTTTAAAAAATAAAAATAAAATTCAGATAAATTTCGTAGTGGTCCTGGAAGAAAATAAAAATTCCTTGGACCCTATAGGTAGTTTTCAGCAGAACATCATGTAAATAGATTAATCTTGGAAGAAAAGGAATTGGTGAATGAGTGCATCTGAGCAACCCACTCACCCCATAGCGATCCTTATCCTTCTGGAGCAGGATACAGAACCTACATTTTGGAGGAAGGAAGAAAAGGGGAAATTGGACCATAAGTGCACTTATTTTTCATAGTTGCATTGTTGGGCATTCTGGTAAGACCTCTACGTTTTTGGAATTGTGCTGTATTATGGTGTGTTGTGGTTTAAAAAGAAAGACAGGTAAGGTTGCTTAGTTTTAGAATGCTTGCTTTAACCTATGACAGACTCTATTATTTGAGACCCAGCGCTATATACCAAATAGTGCCAGACTGTTGTGAACCTCAGTATGTTTGTTTGTTTGTTTGTTTACTACCAGGAATTGAACTCAGGACCTTGTGCTTGCCCAGCATGCACTGTATTGCTGATCTCTATCCCTGGCCCCAGTATTTAATTATATTTGGGGTTGATGCACTTTTTTTTTCTCTCCCTTCCTGAACTTTGAATCAAACTCAGGACATTGTGCTAGCCAGGCAGGCACTGCTGATGCACTTTTGAAACATAAACCTCTGGAAGCCAGGACTCCAGGATGCTCACACCTTTTACCACTTGAAACCAAGCTGTTTTATAAGAATGAACAAGATTAGTAGGCTCCCAGTAAGTAGATGCATGGTTCCCTGAGATGAAAGAAAAAAGTTGGAAGCAGAAGAAAGATGGAGTTTTTAGCATGAGCGCCATTGTCAAAATTTCTTCTTTTTTGTTAACAGTATTTTTATTTATACCTACAAAAGAAAACAAGATAGTATCAAAAGGACAATTTACAAACCAAGAATAGTAACATAGCTCTTAGCATTCTGTGCCTGAACGTCACACATCTACAAATCTTTCAAGATTTAGCGCAATGGGAATGTGTTCAGAGACCACATAATTTCTTAAATATCTTATTTTGGCCTCAAGTTGGACTGGTTACGATACCTGTGATGTAAGGTATTTATGAAACCAATCCTAGTAATTTGGAATGCTAGAGAAACACAGCACTTCTCTTTCTGTTCAGTTGTTTTTACTACTGGGATACAGTCTCATATAAAGTGACAGCTTCTGAGAATATGCCAGACTGAGTCACAAACAATGTCAACAGTAAATTGGTCTTTTAATAATCCTTAATAGAGCTGGGTGTGGTGGCACATGCCTGTAATCCCAGTGCTGGGATTACAGGCATGTAATCCCAGAGGCTGAGACAAGAGGATCTCCCTGAGTTCAAGGCCAGTGTGGGCTACAAAGTGAGTTCAAGACCAGCCTGAACTGCATCTGCGTAGTGAGACCCTGTCTAACAGAGAAGTGTCATACTTTTGAACCCCAAATACTGTAAATCCATGTATGTTTGGGAAAGGAGCAGAGTAACTTCTGTCTCTCTAATGTTTTTCATCCCTCATCAGAAGTTGAAAAGAAAATTCAGGAATGGGATTTGACTTAGGCTTTTGCCTTATCTATGTAATGTGAATCTGAATGTATCTGGGAATAAAATATCATATAGAGTTGTTCTCGGATGAATCTTCCTAATATCATACAATTCCAAAATTTCAAATGTCTCCACTTTTCTTAGTACTGAGCAGTTCCTAAGTAGGAAATGGCAGTAATATGAACATGTAGGTATTCTATTACCTTAGAGTCAATCTTTAGTAATACATATAATCCACCCAGTACTAGAATTTTTAAATCTTCTGAGCTGAGTACATTGATACATGCTTGTAGTCCCAGAAGTTGAGAAGTAGAGGATTGCCCAAGTTTAGGAGTTTGAGACTAGCCTGGCTAACATGATAAGATCCTATCTCAAAGCGAGGGGGGATGGCCTCTGATAGTTATGCAAACACTGGTGAGTCAAGGAGAAAATGAGACATTTTCCAGACCTTAAAATTTTTCACCCGTGTTAATCCTAGGGGTGAGAATATGAAGGAATACATATACAAATAACACACACAAAAATGAATTCAAACACTTTGTTTAGACCTGACCGTTATTCCAGGAATTTAGGGTTACAGAATAAAAGGCTCTTCTCCCTCTAGTGGCTTCTTTTTGTATAACTGCACATTGTTGATTTGCTGAATCTGTGGCCAGTGGTTGTAGAGCATCCCTGACAAACTTAGTTAATGGGACGGACAGTCCCCTTATTCTGTTTCTTCGGCTTAATTTGGGTGATTTAAATAACTGATCTACCATTTTGAGAAGTTAAATGCTTATCCCAAACATCAGGGATGGCTTGATCAAAAGATTTTCGTGGGTTGAGGATTTAGCTTATTGGTAGAGTGCTTGCCTAGCCTGCACAAGGCCCTGGGTTTCATCCTAAAACCACCAAAAATGACAAAAAACATCCTCTGTATACCAGAAGCAACTGAGGCAAGAAATTGTGAGAAATGGTAGATAAGCTCTTGTGAATAATGATCAGCGAATATTAAAATTTTAAATTCTGCGTTCAGTGAAGATTGAAGAAAATAACTGCCCTAGATGAATAGCATCCCAGCTATCCTGACAGTGTCCAAAAAATAAGATCTGGGAAAGTATCTTTGAAATCAGTGAGCTCATGCTTATAACCCCAGCACTCAGGAATCTAAGGCAGGAAAACCACCATGAGTTCCAAGCCAGCATGAACTACATAGTGAGACCCTGATTCAAAAAACAGAAACAGCCAGATAGTGGCACCTGCACTCAGGAGGGCTGGGCAGGATTGCCACAAGTTCCAGGCCAGCCTGGACTACAGAGTGAGACTAACCCTCCCCCCCAACCCCACACATCAGAGGAAAGGTATGAAATAAATAATCATTGGTTTTAGAACCTAAGACAGTTTCTGGGATTCATTTACATTGCAGAAACAAAGCTAGCTTGAGAAATAGCAAAGTAAGGGTTATTTAATGAATAGATTAGGTAGGGAATAAGAGGAGTCATAGTGCGAGATTAAGATATCAAAGTATATTTTCTTTTTGAGACAGGGTTTTGCTATATAGTTCAGGCTGGTCTTCAGCTCACTGTGTAGCCTCCTGAGTGCTGGGATTACAGGTGTGCACCACCATGGCTGGCTAATGTCAGAGTAATTTCTGAGCAGTGTCTTTTGAGGGAAAGTATAAGATAAAAATGGCAGATTATCAGGCGTGGTACTGTACACTTGTAATCTCAGCTCCTCCGAATGCTAAAGCAAGAAGTCCAAAAGTTCAACCCTAGCCTGCACAACTTCGCAAGACCCTGTCTCAGAATAAAAAATTTTAAAAGGGGCTGAGAATTTAGTTCAGTGGCATAAGCACCTGTCTGGTAAGTGCAAGGTCGTGAGTTTAATCCTAGTACCCATTTAAAAAAAAAAAAAGAATGTAAAAATATTAAAAAGGGCTAAGAATATAGCTCAGTGCAAGGTCATGGGTTTAATCCCTAGTACTGCCAAAAACAAACCCAACCATTCCGGTAAATTGATATGACTTAAATACATGTTGTGGAGGTTTAACCCTTCAGAAGCTGTAGCTGACTATAACTGGCACTGTCCATTTCTTCAAGCCACTTGCAGTAGTTTCTTTTGCTTGCTGTTCTTTAGTGTCTGCTCTCAGCAGGCTACACTGTCATAGCAGTTATTCCACAGCCTCCTTTCTTAGAAACTCAGATAACCAGGACCTTTTTTGTTTATTATTGTTGTTGTTTTTGTTTGTTTTAAGAAAGTCTCACTATGTAGTCCAGACTGGCTTTGAACTCACTTGTGTAGTGCAGGCAGGCCTTGAACTCTTGGCAGACCTCCTGCCTCAGCCTCCAAGTGCTGGGATCACAGATATGCGTCACCATGCTTGGCTAGGACCGTATTACTATTGTTGTAATGAGGTACCTGTTAGTGGATAACTAAGCTCTATTGCCTTTGCCCTCTCTTGTAGAACTAGTTATTTCCTTTCCAAGCCTTCACATAATTAATGACAATACAGTGGAGATATAAAATTTTTTGTGATAAAAATACTCATCTCTTTATTCCTAAAGCTAATCATTATTTTGTATGTTTATGCCTGTTTGTTTTGTAAGGACTTTAGGAGAGGAAAGTAT
>PVLA01001889.1:0-46092 GCA_004027455.1 Hydrochoerus hydrochaeris
AACCCAGGTTTTCTAGTCAGCTTTATCCTAGTCTGAATTTAACCTAGGCAGCTTTAACTATAATGGCTCAATTCCTGGAATATTGGGGGGAGATGAGCAGCATGGAGCAGTGTAGACCATGCACTGTTAATAAGAGAAAATTTCTCTTACAGTATGTAGAGCCATCTAAAATGTTGGTTAAAAGTCCAGTTGCTTTTAGGTCTCTTTAAGTGTCAATTTCTTTGATTCTGCATCAGTTAATGATTAATTCCATATTATAGAAAATTGAGATAATATAAATCAGATATCAGCAATATGAGTTTAGTAAGAATGAGTTGAACAGACTTGAAATGAGAGGGCAAGAGTGAGTCACTCCTTAGTGGGGATACCTAGGGAGTGGTGAGAAGGGGAAGACAATCCCAGATGGGGAGCTGCTTTAGGAATCTGTGGAATGAAAGGGATTGTGTGGCATGGGTCATGGTTTAGGGGACACTCTGGTTGGCGTGCTTTGAATGAGTGACCAAGCAAGACCCATTTTGGTACTTTTAAGATGGGATCACTGATCCTTGACAGGTTTTTGCTATCAAGTTAACCGAAGTTTTTATAACCTGAGATGAAGTATCATCCTTGATTATCCTTGAAGGTGCACATACTGGAGAAATATAAATATAAATATAAATATTTTGCTAAGTAGGTCAGGCTGGTCTAAACTCCCAGTGATTGTCTTGCCTTAGCCTCCTGAGTGCTGAGAATCCATGCCACCATGGCTGGCTATTTTGATTTTATATTAGTATTTTTTTTTCTAAACGAGCTAGTGTCTACAGTTTGTGATAGAGCCAGAAAGCAACTCCCCAGCTTCTCTAAACTCAAAATAGTTACCAAGAAGTACTATTTTGAAAATAACTTTTTTTTTTAATGGTACTAGGAATTGAACTCAGAGCCTTGTGCTTGCTAGGCAGGTGCTGTGCTCCTAAGCTCCATTTCTGGCCCAAGAAGTACTAGTCTGAATAGAGGAAGAAAAGCCACTCTTGTGGAGCAGTTGTTCCAGTGACATGAGTTAACTTGGACCATAAACCTTTGACTAGCCTTTACAGGAAATGTTTTACGTCTGCCAGGGTGGACTGAGGTGCTTGTGGGAGACCTACAAACTGGACTCCATATGATTAGAGCCTGACCTGAAGTGAAAGTCGGCTACTTCCCTGTGACCTCTGTAACAGTTAACCTGTGGCCCAGCTTTGGATTAGATGCTCAGCTTGATAGCGATTTATTTTTGATAAAACAGTTCATAAATAAAAGTACCTGTTTGAAACAATATTTGGTTTGGAGAGAGTTGCTGGAGAACTACCAGAACAGACCTGCTTACTGTTTTCTCAGAGAAGCGATGGGATTTACATCCTCTACCTCAATCTGTGAGTGTTGAGTGTACCTGGTTGTTTAGAGCAAGTACGAGTTAGAGAAAGCAGGGCTGTGGCCCTGTGAGGCTGTACTGCTTTTGTTCCCTCCTCTGCTACAGTCATCCATATGGGCCAGTTCTGCCTTGCAAATGTGAACAATGTGAAAGGTTCAGAACTGCTTGTATTTGCTCAGTGGTCTTGGGTATTAGCAATGGGAGGTGTGGATAGGAGGTTCATTTTACATTGTATTTACATTATTTGAAGTTCTATATCAATTCTAATATAGATGAGATTTTATAGATGAGGACAGTCACTAAAGCTTATAGTTGTAAGTCAGAACTCTAGGGATGTTGGTGACTGATGCACACAGCAAATGTTCTCCTGCAGTGAGTGCTGTGCTGAAATGACAGTGTGTGTGTGCCTGTGTAGGACAGCTCCTCTGACTAGTAGGATCCTAACTGTACTTAGAAGAGTGACCCAGTCCCATAACCATCAGTGAATTGTCACTGGCAGGCAAGACAGGGAAGTTTGTCCTCTTTGTAGGATGGGCTCTTTTTTCCCTGTGTATCTGTGTGCTTCCTGTAGGACCTGGCACAGTGCACTGTCCCCTAGATGTGACCTGACTGAGGTGCTTACCAAGTTCAATGCTGGAGAACACCCGATTCTAGGAAGTTTTCATCAGCTTTGCAGTTACTGATTTGAGGTGTTGTGTTAAACATGAAATCCCTGAGAGGATGTAATGTGCAGGAACTGAAAATGCAGGGCTGGTATAGGTGCAGTTTAACTCAGGTTTAAATAGTCATTGTGCAGGGCTGGGGATTAACCTCAGCAGCATAAGCACCTGCTTTGCAAGCACGTGGTTTGTGAGTTTGATCCCCAGTACAAAAACAAAACAAAACAAAAACAACAACAACAGCAACAAAACCAAAACAAAAAACAAAAACAAACTCATAGTGCTCAAGGCAAATTCATTCTGGTTAGGGTGGATACCTGAGGCTCTTCAGAATAAGGTAGACAGTTGTTATTTTTTAATTCTTGCTCAAAGATTCCTAATAAACTATAAAAGCAAATTATCCTTTTTCTTTCTCTATCGGTCAGTTACTTTTGTTCATTAAAGAAAAGTCACTCTGTAACAGAAAACACACTCTGTAATGGTCAGATGATATGGGGTTTAGTTAAATGTCAGCTATCCATATGCATGCTGACCCTTTCACTTTTCTCCCTCTCTTACACACACACACACACACACACACATACACACACACACACTCACATGCTTTTTTTCTATTATAGAATAATACAGAGTTATTATAGAAATGTAGAAAAAGTTGCATACTAGGAAAAAAAGTGAAGATATGGCTGACAGCCCTACCATTAGAAAATGAGACTTTTAAGTTTTCTGGGGTATCCTTCTAGTCTTCACATGTGTGTATGTGTGTAAGTATACACATAGACTTTAAATAGAAATAAATATACACATATGAGCTGCTTTAGTTTTTTCTCTTTGTAATAAATTTTCTGCATGTTCATTATTCCATTTCTATGTAGAATGTAATAACACAGAAATAATTCCTGAGCAATAGAGAAAATATGTAATATATAGTATTCACTTAAGTCTACCCACATATTTCTAGAATGTTCTTCACTTTATTATAAACCTATTAGAATAAAAATGCTGCTTTTTAATCAGACTGGGGTTATGGAATCCAGCAGTACAAAGAGGGAAATATTCAGATGATGTTGATCTTTTACTTGAGGAACCTGAAGTCCAGAGAAGTCAGGTGGCTTTGTTCAGGCTGAGATTGTCATAGGATGGGTGACACGTCATGTTGTAATCTCTACGGAGCCCTCTGTTGCCTTAGAACATTGTCTGAAAAACAAACCACATGACTGGCGGCTGCCAAACTAATGGCTAAGGGAGTAGGTAGAAGGGCCTTGGGTGAGGTCAGGCCTAAAGGTTACCACATTGGAACCTGGAGTTTTGACCAAAGTTCTATTAGAAATGTCATTTGTGAGTCACTTGCTTCCTGATTGCCTCATGGTAAGACCAGGGGTTCAAGTGATGGACTAACTTTGGATTAATTTTGGGTTTACCTTAACATATCTCAAATTTTCTGGCTGAATAGAGGCTATTGAGTGTACATTGCTAATTTGCTCTGCTGATTTCCATCAGCTGTGTGATTTGACTCATAACAGTGCAAGCCTAGTTCACTGGGGTCTGGTGAATTACATCTGCTCATCTGGAATTGAAATGCATGACCCTTTAGTTTCCATTGTGATACCAACACTCAGGCAATTGACTTTGGCTCTTCAGTCTCCAACCGGAGGAAAATTATGAAGTGAAATGGGGATGGGCCAGGCATCCTTCTTAAGATTCTTAAACCCATAAATATAAACAACTATAATCAATCATGTGCAATCTCTATAACCTATTAAATTAAATCTGTACTCAGATGGGTAGGTAAGTTTGGCAGGTCCCTTAAATTCCCAGTCTGGGGTTGATGGGAATTGCCTGGGTGCCTCTCCTTGTTGAGATGTAACCTTGGACTTTTTTCCAGTAAGTCCAACATTAATTCAATATATGATGAATAGTATATCTGTATTGAATGTATGTGTATGTGTAGTGGGGAAAGACACTTGCAAATGACCTCAGCCCAAGGAGGGGTAGAAACGTAAAAATGAACACACACACACACACACACACACACACTCCACACACACACACACCTCCCGCTTTCAAGAGATACTCTCAGTTGACACTTCATTGTTACTGGCTCAGACTGAATGAGGTGGAATAGTTTTTCAAGTGTGTAAGTTTAAAAGGTTATATTTAGAAGTATTCCTGAAGTATTTGTTTTCTTGTTGTAGAGGGTCCTATTTTGGATAGTGGTTTGCATTTTTTACTATTAGCATCTAATTTGCTCACTCTTTGTCTCCCTATTTATGTTTTTTTTTTTGTATGTTCATTTACTTATGTTTTCATTTAGAAAAAACTAGCTGTTTTTACTCTATTGTTAGCCTAACAGGCATCCTCTACATTGCAACTAGAGAGAATCTTTGTCTCTCTCACTCTTCTTTCCCTTCTCTCTATCTCCCTCTGAAACATAAATTCTACTGGATCTTTGTATGATTAAAATCCTCCATTGACTTCCTATCGCTATCCTGTCAGAATGCAAACAATGCTAGAAGGTCAGATGTGACTTGATACCTGTCTGACTTTCTGACCTTGTCTGGAACTTACCGCCTACACCATTTTCTCTGCTGCGGCCACAGTGGCCTTTTAGTTTCCTGAAGAGACTAAGCTGGTGCATGCTAAGTATCTTTGTGTGCTTGTCCCTTCTTTTAGAACAATGCCATGTACTGGCCTCGTGTTCTTAATTACATTTTTTCTCAGGTCAATTCTATGAATAATTCATCTAAAATAGTTTTCTTCTATACCTTGTTCTTTACTTACCTCATCTTGTTCTTTCATAGCACTTGTTAATTTGAAAATAGTCAGTTTTTAAATCTGTTTACATGTTTATGTTTTATCTTCCCCAATCTATGAGATCACAGGAATCCTTCCTGCCTAGACCTGTGCTCAGGATAGAGCAGGCTAAAAGTCCTCCCAGGTCAATGCATGTTTGTAAAACTAGTACCCCTCCCACTGTCCTCTTGACTGGGCAGGTCTCTCAGTGACAGTTTCCTGTGTATTTGATAGCACATTTGCTTTGGTTATTTTTAAAGAAAGTACAATTTTTATCTTTTCCTTGCTAATGAGAAGTATGTTTTTTTTTATGACAGTTTCCAACATGTCATTTTGAAGGTTTTTAAGGAATGGCAGATAATATATTTTTTGGTCTGTTTATCTGTGAACTTTTATTTAAATCCAAGAGAGTGAGAACAAATGTTCCAATTGTTTCTAGAGTAGGAGCAGAGGGATTTGCTATACTTTTTCAAGATTTGAGTCTATTTAGATGAGGCAGAATTGGAATATGAATTTGCCTTTTAAGGCCTGGATTATATTCATGTCTCTCTTTCTCTCTGGTACTGGGATTGAACCCAGGGCCTTCATACTGATCTGTATCCCTCACCTTGTATTTTTTATATTTTATCTTGACAAAGTCTTCCTATATTGCTGAATTGCCCAGGCTGGGATGGAAAATGAGATCTTCCTACCCAATCTCAAAGACGACTAGGATTATAGGTGTGTATTGCCATACCTACTGGTTTGAAATTTCAATCTTAGAAGGCCCTGAGTAGTTTATTTCATCCACAGTGTACACAATGAAGTCCATCAGTTATCCAGTAAATCCCTCTCATCTCTCTGCAAAGAAAGGGAGAAGATAGACCCTGTATAGTTAGAACCCAATGTGGAAGTGCTTGCTGGTCAGTAGCTGTTTTGCATTGCTGGGATCTACTTACTTGCATTTGAAATAGTTTTAGCTAATTTAGGGCTTATATTCCAAACCACAGAGATAATAAGTTAGAAGTGAATTGGAGAGCCCAAAGATTAACACAGAAAATTATCATCAGCTTGATAGTCTGGAATAGAGAAACTTTATAAAGCTGATAAAATGGGGACAGTCTGTCTTTTGGGGTTAATATGTTGCTGGGCATGGCCCACACCTGTAATCCCAGCACTTGGGAGGCTGAGGCAGGAGTACTGCTGCAAGTTTGAGGCTAACCTGGGCAAAAAAATGAGTTCAAGGCCTATTTGAACTGCATAACTAAAGTCCCAGTCTCAAAAAGACAAAAAAAAAAAAAATTGTCTAATGTCTTATGTGTGTGTGATTTATTTTAGTTTATTACTATATGTGTGTAATACTTCATGTTTATATTCATGTGGAGAATTGGTACATGTACAGGACACAGCTCCTTTTTCCCATCCCCTTTCCTTTCCCTCTGCCCCCCCATGTTTGCTCCCCTTCCCCTTTGATTACAGTCTACCTCTCTGCTTCCTAAATTGCAAAAATGTGCATTCATGTTTAATATTCTTTATTTAAGTGGACAAAGTAGGCCATGAGTTTTTAAAACACTTTACTCCAAAATAGTTGAAGATTTTAGCTTTTGAACTGTGAACTCCATTGAAATATAAACTGTTAGAGGCAGGATTTGGAGCCACAACACACGCCAGTAATCCTGGCACCTGAAGGGCATCCTAAGTTTCAGGTCAGCCTGGGATAGGGAGATTTTTGTGTTTGTTTTCAGTTGTATATTCAGTGACTGGCACATGCTAAGTGGTCAGTAAATAATTATTGAGTGAAAGAATAAATGGAAGCCTTAATTGTTTAAGTGTGCTATAAAATAGGAAATTAAGAGAATACCACCTGTGGTAATTCAGCTTTCTGTCACTGAGACAGAATATGTGAGTAAATCAGTTTATAAGATGAAAGATTTAGCTTGGCTCATAGTTTCAGTCAGTGGTCATTTGGGCCTGTTGCTTTTGGGCCTGTGGTGAGCCTATGAGTCATGGCAGAAGGGCACTGTGAAGGGAACCTGTTCACCTCCTGGCTTCAGGGAAGCAAGGAGGAGACAAGCTGCACCTGGACTTAATATCCTCTTCAAGCGCGTGCTCCCAGTGACCTAGCTTTTTAACTAGGCCTCACCTTCTCAGTTCTACCACTTCCCACTAGCACCACACATTGAGAACCAAGGCTTCAGTACACAGGCCTTCAGGGCACATTTACTAGCCCAACTATAAAACCACCTTTCTTTAAGGAAAGGGTTGTTCTTTTTCTTCCCTACACCAATTGAATGAAGAAAAATCATAAAATAATGAAAATTTACAGGTAAAATAGCTTTGGATATTTTCAGGAACACTTCATCTATAGTTAAAGAATCAGTAAATTCTGATAATTTGCTTAAAATCACAAAGCTAGGTAATGAAAGAGTTACAAGGCAAGTCTTCTTAAATCTTTCCTTCCAGAATATCCCTTGGTGATTTTATTTTTTCATCTGATGTTTTGGGAATTAAAAGAAGAGTAATTTTTAAAAACCAATAGCAGCTTTGGGGAGAATACAGAGTAACTTTATCTTTTCTGTTTATGGGATGTAAAAGACTGTCACCTGCTGTGTTATTGGTTGTGTTGTGCTGGTACACAGTATTTTATGCAAAGTGACAAGACTTGTTTCTAGGCTAGTATTTGAATGCTTTCCATTTAGGGTGTATGCCAGTTCTTTTAAAGAAAAAAGGAAAAATCTGAAATAGAAGATGGAAGAGAGGCCTCATTCAAGTGGAGAGAATAAGATCTTGTGACCAAGGCTGGTTTTGGAGGAGGAGAGATGAGGGGGATGGTGGATTTAGAGACTACTATATTTATTTTTACATACTTTTGAATACAGTCATTCTTAGCAGTATACATTTCTTCAGTTTCTTTCTCTGTCTTGTTTCCTGATACTTATTTTCTTAAAGGTCACTTTTAGGTAGTGTGATCATCTAGTAAAAAATGCAATACATGATTGTTTTGGCTTTGCTCCATCTTAGGTTTTCTTTGCATATATGTGTTATATGTGCATTTACACATTCACTTTTGTACATGTTGTTTATTAGATGATAGAGAAGTGAATTTAAATGTAAATTTCACTAGACTACAAAAAAAAAACAACAAATTAAATAACACAAGCATTCAAGATGTAAAATGTGGTTAGCTTTATTTCATGGGGATTTTCTCAGTCTCAGGGTAGCAGGGTAACTGGTTTCCCCAGCCCAACATCTTGGTTTCTGTTGTATCTTTCATCACTTGGGGATTATTTGTAATAGAGCTGTATTCCAACTCAGAAGTATTTTTTTACAATGCAAGTAAGTTTAATTAACTGAAATTATGTGCTGTAAGTACTTAACAGAAAAACTGTAGTTTTATAATGAGCTCAGGATTTTATAATCCATCTTTGACAAATATTTCCTAAATTGTATTTGTAATATAGATCCATATTTATATTGTACTTGCAGCTGATACTTTTGGAAGTATTGGTCTGTTTTCTTGTTATTCAGTGATAATAAAAGCTAAGAAAATGTTCAGGTACTTAGGAGACTGAGGCAGGAGGATCACAAGTTCAAGGATAATATGGGCAAACTAGAAAGAGCCTAGTTAAAATAAAATTAAAATAAAATAAAATAAAATAGGGCAGGGGTTATAGCTCAGTGCTTCTTGGGTTCAGTCGCCAGTATCATATCAGTCAGTCATTATTGGCATTTTGAGGTAATGGGAAAGTCACCATTGCAAACTTTGTTCTTTTCCACTTCTCATACTTATTAACTATGAGGCCTAATTCTCATACCTTCTACATTTGTGCTGTTTCAAAGAGGTTTCAGAATTTATTTTTGTCTTTTTGAGACAGGGTATCACTGTGCAGTTCAGGCAGGCCTTGAGCTCACTTTGCAGCCTAGGCTGGTCTCGAATTTGCAACAATCCTGTTGCCTCAGCCTCCCAAGTGCTGGGATTACAGGCATGTACTACCATGCCCACCTTCAGAATAATAATGTTGAAGCTCTTTTTTGTCTTCAAAAGAAAATGCTTATATTCAGTACTCTAATTCATAGTGCTAATTCCTAGTTCACTCTTTCCTAATTCATATTTTCATAAAAATGTAAGATATTTGAAAGGAACAAAACAGATTTCTGATTAAGGTGTAGGTAATTAGAAACTTAATTGTTGCCAGGCGTGATGGAGCACATCTGTAATCCCAGCACTTAGAAGCTGAAGCAGGAAGTTTGCCATGAGTTCCATGCTAGCCTAGTTAGCCTGGACTGCATATTGAGACTGTGTCTCAAAAAAAAAAAAAAAAAAAAGAAATTTAATTTGTTTAGACACTCCTTTCTTTGAACATGTCACTTAACTGAAATTTTCTTACGGTGCATTTTTCTGGCTACAAAGTTCATTATCACGCCTATATGTAAAAAACAGTTTTTGATTCACAGTGGTTTTTGCATTATTTTATATATCATCTAAGATTTTTAAAAACACACTGTAGTGAAGTAGAAATTGTTTTCTTTCCTTCCTTTTTTTTTTTTCTTTTTTGGTACCAGGGATCAAACTCATGACCTTGCACTTGTCAGGCAGACACTTATGCCACTAAGTTAAATCCCTGGCCTTTTTCTTCTTGTCTTCCTTTTTTTTTTCTTTTTTTTTTTTTTTTGTGGTGCTGGGGATTCGACCCAGACATTATGAATACAAGTGCTCAACCACTGAGCTACATGTACAGCCTGACATTCTATTCTATTCTATTCTTTTCTTTTCTTTTTTCTTTTCTTCAGATTTCATTCATTTTTTATTTTTCTTGTGTAAAAACCTTTATGTTGTAGCTACTGCTGGTTCTTGAGTCCTTTGGACAGAGACTCTAGTATGGTTTTTTTTTGTTTTTGTTTTAGTTTTTTAAAGAGTAGTATGGGTTTTTACAAGATGGTCAGTGAATTCCTGGTAGGGAGACTTTGTGAACCCAGTCTCTTTCCAGAGGTCAGGGGTCAGGTAGCTATAGGTCTTGGAGATGGCATCAAAGGTGGCCTTAGCAAAGTTGCCCAAAGTAGCAGTACAGCCCCTGGCAGAAGTATAGTAGTCATCAATACCAGCCATCATCAGCAGCTTCTTGAGTACAGGGGCTGAGACAATGCCAGTGCCTCTAGGGGCAGGGATCAGATGCACTAACACAGAGCCACAGTGGCCTGTCACCATGCAAGGGACTGTGTGGGGCTTGTTCCCCCAGTAGCCTCTCCGCACAGGAACAATGGAGAGCTTGGCCAGGATGATGGCCCCGCTAATGGCAGTGGCTACTTCCTTAGAACACTTTACACCGTGACTGTGACCGTTGTAATCCCCAATGGCGACAAATGCCTGTGAAGATACTAAGGTAGCTGTGGTTTTCCACAAGATGCATACCCATCACCATCTAAGGCCTGTTGTGCCCCTCGAGGAAAGAAAGGCCATCATGAGGCCAGTTCAAAGTCTTGAAGAGCTCTTTTTTTCTCTCTCCCCGGTGTGAAAGTCACACTACAAGTAATATAACTGTGCCTGACATTGTTTTCTCATGAAACGTTTAGGAATGCATATTCAGTTTCCATGATTGTCTTCACCTTATAAGGCTGCGATACAGCTTTAATAAATTTGGATGAGAGATCTGACATATTTCAGTGAGAACAGGAATATTTTTCAATATATCGTTTAGTGTGCAGTACTTTCTATGACAAAAGAGCTTTCTCTTAGTTACCAGAGTTGATTCTGTAACTGCATATAAAATCTAAAAAAGGATTTGTGCTGCCAAAAGAATATCAGCTGTTTTCCTAGCTCAGTGATATGATCAATAAAGGGGCACAACCATGGAAAGAAGCACAGGACTAACATAGTCTGTTTGGCTAATGAACTTTTTTGGGTACTTGATCGTTTGGTAACATTCCTTTGTCTTCAAGGCAGAATTAAAGTTTTTCTGTATCTACAGATGTTCTTTTTAGTGCTACATGAAGGAATTTCCTATTAGTAGATATGTAATTGCAACTACATTTAATTTCATACTAGATGTATTCTCCATTCAGTTTTTCAATCTGTCTTGTATTACTAAGGGTAGATATTTGGGGAAAGGAATGGAGGGTTCTAGATTTTTACTTGTAAGAGTCGTATTATTTTAGGCTGCCTAGAATTACTTTAAGTTATGCATATAATAAACAGTGAAGGAAGAAATAGGTTTCAGTGGAAGATTAAAGACAGGATTCTATGCCTTTAAGTAAAAATCCATCAATTTATCTAGGGTAGGGAAAATATATTAGTCTTGCTTTTATTTCTTAATTTATATTTTTATTAGTCCATGTTTGTGATACATAATGATTACATTCACTGTGGGGAGTTGGTACATTTGTGTAACATATAGTAATTCTATTCTCCATCTCCTTTTGCTCACCTCCCTTCCTTTCTGTCCATTTTAAATTTTACTTTTAAAATGAATTTATAAACAACAAACAGTTCACTTGTATGAACTGTAGTTCTTTTTGATTTTTGTGATAACTTTGTGAAAAACAAATATAACAGGAGCCATTCTGTTATAATGTAAAATATGGTCATTTGCACGTAATGAATGTAAATTTATTAGCTGGAATGAGCTTTATCGATTTTTTGTAATCTTATAAGAAATTTCATGAAAATAAGAGAAAAAAAGGTCAAATTTGTGATGTATAATTCCAATGTGCATTTAGAAGTGGCAGAAAACACAAATTCAATAATATGACAATTGCCCTGGAAACAGCATATATTTTATAAAAAAAAAACGTATCTTTAATAAATGACTATAAGAGTGTTAGCATGTATCCAAGGTACACTTCCTGATGATACAGTTTTATTGTAGAGGACTTTGAAATAAATGTTTGGTTAATGTTGTGATATTATATACTAAATGAAAAAAACTCAAAAGTAATGTATCAGAAAGCTTCACATAATAATGTAGAAGGTACATTTTTCATAAACAGGGGCAGGGGCTGTTAGTTGGCTCACTTTTAAAAAATTGACCTCATTTTTTCCTTTTTTTGGTGCCTTTTGCTTATACTGTTTGAACTCTGATTTGAATATATAAAAGTAGCTCAATCCTGTGCTGCCAACCCCTCCTCTGATCAGGTCTCCAGATCCTGCCCTCCTGCTGAGGAGTGGTCCTGTGCTCACCTTGTCTCAGTCATCTGTAGCTGTGGGTTTGCTGCTAAAGTGATGTAACTACTGAGGATGTCCATGAGAGAATAATAGGACACTTTTTCTAAAGTACTTTCTGACTTGAAACTAATTCAGTATAAAGTTTTTTTCCCCCCTCAGTTTCCCATTATTTTGTCCTCTTTTTTTTTTTCCTTTATTAAAATGATTTGCCTTTTTTAAGACCCCCCCCCCCCCCCGCCATCTTTTGGGTTGAGCCCTTTCTGGAGTCGGATTTCCTGGGGAAATGGGTTGGAAATAGAAGACCATGCCCTTTCTTTGAAGTAGCCTCACTTTCTGGTAGGGTGTGGAAGTCCGGACAAAGCTAAGGTATTGCTATAATCTGATATTTTGTACATCCAGAATCTGAGGATTCATTACTAACTTTTCTGCTGGCTTTTTTGGTTGGTTCTTTCATTAATCTTGTATTATAAAGAGAATTTCTTCCCTTCCTTTCTCCTCTTCCCCTTCCTTTCTTTCCTTCTTTCCTTTTTTCTTCTCCTTTCTCCTCCCCCTCTGTCTCTGTGTCTGTCTCTGTCTTTCCATCTCTGTCTCTCTGTATCTCCTCTCTATCTCTCTCCCTCTACCCTTTTTTCTCTTTTTTTCCTAGTGGTTTAACACAGAGCATTCTTGTTGAACTACCTCCCTATCCATTTTTATTTTTTAGATTTTGAGATTAAGCTTCACTGAGTCACTACATTGCCCAGGCTGGGCTCTAGGGGATCCTCTTACCTCAGCCTCCCAGAGTTCTGGGATTATAGTAGTGTGTCACCTTGCTCAGTTAAGAGAATGCTTTTCTTAGTGACTTCTGAGGAGCTTTTTTGCTTATAATTTGATATCCTGCTTAGTGTATATATATATATTTTTTACAACTACAGGTTGTTACTGTTTGTATTTGTGGAAATACATGTTTAGGTGTACAATGTTAGAGGAGTAGAAGGTGACTGCATAATAGGTGTCTGCTGTTTTCTCAGAACTTGATACAGTTACTTCTTTTCATTAGGATCATACCTTGTGAATAATCTATATGTCCACTTCCTCACTAGTCCTGTTCTAAATCCTTTTTAAAAATAAAGAAACAAACAGGTTGATTCACTTCACATTATGGTCTAAGATGCCTCTGTTTCCAGAGAACAGGCTGATGTGTTTCTGATATTAACTGTTTCATTTATTTATGATGACAGCTTTCAGAAATCATGCTGGAAGCTGTCTGTGTTTCTGTAGGATTCATATGCTGTGGTGTAAGATGTATGTGCATCTGCATGGCTGTGGCATGCATTGCAGACAGAGCTGATTCTTGTCTGTTGTAGAGTGAACCTTTGGGAAAGAGAACGTTGCACATGGTGAACTTTGGTGGTTATTTATCTGTGTAAGCACTTCTCAGTGGTGTGTCTGAACTATGAGATGCATTTATTTATTTATTTTGAGACAGGGTCTTGTATGTGCCCTTGAACTTGGCAGTGATCTTTCTACCTCAACCTGGAGATTTCTGGGATTATAGGTATGCATCATCATGCCTGAGGTGATTCTTCATGGGGAATTCTACAAAATCTCTGATATCACAATAACTGAAATAAAAAATGTCTAGTTCTAAGTACTCAGAAATCTTAACATTTGTATTTAAGTGTACTGCAGGGTGGGAAGATGCTCTTGAGTTTACTTTATTTCGAAGTCCATGATTATAAGGTTACTGGGTAAGTCTTGTTTAATACATTCTGCACTTGTATTTTGTGAGATTCACATGCTTGTCTCTCGTAAGTCAGTGGATTTATGTGTGGGTGGGCCATGTGGCCTGGCTGCCCAAGTTGTGCCTCTTGCGGTGTGACAGTGTGATGTTACATGACTCAGAATAGATCAGGGGGCGATTTTCCACGCTCAGCTGTGAGGTGGGAGTAGCTGTGCAACTGAAGTGTTAAGGAGCCTTTTGCTACCTTTGGGCCTGTTTACTCACTTCTACAGGGCCTTGCAGCATGTGCTCCCCCTAGGTTGCATCTTGGAAATTTCATGTTTAAAATATTTTGTACCTCTGCATTTTTCAGTGCAGGTATGGAGAATAGCCCTGAGTACCTTGATATCCTGCTGAGAACCCGTGTGCCAAAAACTGCAAGGTAGTGGTTGAATTATCCTTCTGAAAATCGCCTTTGAGCTGCATTTTTTCCTTCCACTGACCATATTTTTAAGAAACATGTTTATACCTGTGCTGGCAAAAGAATCAAGATCCAGAGACGTTCCCATTTTTTTTTTTCCTTATGAATAGGAGCATGGTGATCAGAATGGTCCTTGCAGTTTCTATATAAAGAGACCAGGTTGGGTGTGGTGGCACACATCTATAATTCCAGCATTGGGAGGCTGAGGCAGGAGGATTACCATGAATTCAAGGCCCGCCTATTTAAAAAAAAATGGCTAGAAAGATGGGAGAATTTTGTAAACATGAAGGGACTGGGTGCTTCTTGACAGGTCAGTGATAAATCCATTTACATAGAATTTTACTTATACTAAATTTACATCTTGATAAATAAGGCTGCTGCCAGGAGAACGTATACAACAGGAAGATAGAGCAACTTCAGAGAATTTGTAGCCAGGAAGTATATGTCCTTATTCTGGAGTCAGTTTGCCTGTGGGTAGTTGCTGAGGAGGCCTTCTGTATTTTCCAGCAGGTGGTTATTACTTGCTTTTAAAAGTCTGAGGTGTGTAATTAAGACATTCAAGTGTGATTAGCTGAGAGTGGGTTGTGGTGGCCTTGGCTCTGATGGGAGTGCACAGAGGTCGGGAGCAACTGGTGACTAAGTGTATGAAATGGATCTGAGCAATTCTCACTGTTACTCTGTACTGAGAGTCCTAGAAGGAGAGCTGGCAATTCCGTTGAGCCAAGTAAGTTGCATACATCAGCCAGAAACATGGGTCTGCAGATCCTGAGAAGTGGCAAATCCAGTTTTTGATTGCCAGCACTCATATACATTTTATTGTGCAGTAGTTACATCTGTCAGTTCTAGTTTCTCAAGCCTCATCTTTAGCCCTGATTACTTTTCTAACTTTTAAACTCATATAGCCAATTCTTTGCTGTTTTCCCCAAGTAAGTGTTCTGTCAAGATTTCAAATTTCCTTGATTCTGTACTCATCTCCCATAAGCCTGCTTCCTTTTCTGAGTTTTAGTGTTGTAATGTTGGGGCTAATACCCAGCTAACGGGGCTCACATTCCCTGTCATGCTCAGTCTCCTCCTGTACTCACTTGTCAGGTTCTGGCATGGTCTGCAGTTGAGTGCTGTCGTTAGAGATTTCTGTGGAGCATCTGTTTTTGAATTTGCATTGTTGCCTTAAACTAGGTTGTTGTCCTGTCACACAGGGAATATTTCATTGTCCTCAAGTTGATGTGTCTTTCTTATAAGCATCAATACAAAAATTGACTTGCAAAGAACAATTCTTTATAAATAATAATGGGGTAAAATATCTTGGTTTCTTCAAGCACATCTTTACCTCCCCATTGCCAACAAAATATTGTTGAAATACTTTACTTCACATACACAGTATTGTTCTTTTTTGCTGTTGTCTTCTTTTTAAAACCTCATTTCCAATGGACATCATCTCCAGCCAAACTAGATAACTACTTTTATGCCTCTGGAATATTATGATCATATTCCTTTCTCTTATTTTTAAACATTTTGTTTATTTTAATATTTTATTGATGTATGTTTGTAGTACTTAATGATATATTCTTGTACATGTCTTAATTCTTTTTTTTTAATGCCCTTCTCTCTTCTCCCTTCTTTTCAAGTAGTTGTTTTTTAATCTAGATCTTTCTCTACTCACTACCCTTCAAATATTTTTCTTTCTCCAAGATCCTTTTCAAAAATCTAATCTCTGAGCCAAGTATAGTGGTGCTTACCCATAATTTCAGCACTCAGGAGTCTGAGGCAGGAGGATTGTCATGAGTTTGAGGCCAGTCTGGGCTGTGTAGTGAGTTCAAGGTCAACCTGAACTGCATAGTTAGAAACTGTTTTAGAAAACCACTTAAAAAAAAATCTTTAAGGCCTTATTTAGTCATTTTAGTCAGAAATAATTTCTTGCTTCACTACAATGATCTTGTACCTTGCTTTCTTTTCTACAAAAGTGTTCATAACTCAGTACAGCACTGATAATTATGGGACATATGTATAAGGTAAACTTTGGTATTTTATTCTTTGTGTAGAGCTCCTGAGGCAGTTAATAAATCAGTTGTATTTAGGTGAGCTCTGTTTTGTTTAAGTTTTTCCAGTTGAGCAGGAATTTTCTTTGTAAGAATTAGAGAATTGCATGGTGGGTGCTAACACTGGAATCAACCTTGAGACAAAGTATATATGATCAAATTAATAGGCTATAAGACATGGACTTTGAGCCATAATAATGGAGATAACTCTTTTTGGATACTTTCTTCCTTTTAATTACAAAGGTGAAGATTTGTCAATATTTTTGATCCCTTTCTTGGCTAACTTTCTAGTTGCAGTTTTTATACATAAGAGAAAATAATCATTTCTGCTATGTAATCACTGAATGCTTTTTTCCTTATAAGGAGATATAAAAGCGTACATATATTTTCACAATGTGTGGCTTACATTTACCTGGTGTTCAGTGTCTTTCTTTTTAGAATAAATCAGTGTTCATATAGTACTTCGTAGATGGTAACTCATGGATTGTTTGCTAAATGTTTCCTCCTTGCCTTAGAAACGTGAATGCTGACAGATGCTACACTTTGTGTAGTTGAGAATAGGGCCTTCTTTTGTTTGTTTTTGGAGCACTAGGGATTGAATCTATTGCCTTTGCTCTGAGCTGCATCTGTAGCTCATTTAAATTTTTTTTATTTTTTTAAATTTTTATTTAAAGAGAAAAAAAACATGTAAAGGGTAGAGATAATACAGAATTTCAGAAAAAAGATAAACAATAAGAAATTACTAGTTGATAAATTACATATTGTCCTCTTAGAAATAGTTGTTCAGGTTACAAAATTAAAGCATACAAAGTAGATCGTCAAACAGTGAGAGTGTAAACGGCTACGCATACATGAGTCTCTACATGTATTTCTATCCTTTCTGTATTAGAGGGAAAAACAAAACTTATTAAGACAAAACAGAACAAATTCCTATAAAAACATGAAACCAAAAAGTCGTATAAAACCACAGTGCAAGGTGATCTACAGTGATTGCTGTATTGTTTCTTATTATCTTCAATAGAATTGTCTATATCATCAGGCATAAACGAATATAGCAGTATAATTGAATATAGCAGTACATAACAATATTAGTAAAAAAACATTGTAGACAATATAAAACTTCAAAGGCAGGTAATAATCAAACCAGAGTGGATATTCTACTGAATCTTGTCATCTTAAGTGCAGTTGCCTATACTCTCAGACTTGATACTATCAATCATAACAGCTTTGAATAAAATCTGTCAATACAAAACAGTGATCTAACAAACCAGATTTGATTACAATCAGTTATGATAAAATAGTGTAGGTTTTACAGAGCTTTAGATTGATTTAATAAGAAATTAAGGATGATTACCATACTATATCCTGTTATTTTCGGGATTACTGTTTGTACCCTCAAATCTAGTATAGGTAGAATGACTGGAACAGAATATTACACATCTAAGCAGAGTAGTGTGAGTAATGTGGGTTTTTAAATCCTGGTGCACTATTAACAATATAGTATATCAAGGCCATCTATGTTAGAGATTCTAGCCATTTTTCTCTGCCTCATTTCTACTATGCTATTTTTCTGTCTTTGTCTACTTTTCTCCTTCATTCTACTGCCTGCCCCACTCATTGAGGCCTTTCTGCCACTGTTCCTAAAATCCTCATATTTTTTTCCTCTCTAGAATGTCCTTCAGTATTCTCAGTAGGGTTGGATTGGTGGTCACAAACTCGCCCAGTTCCTCTTTGTCATGGAAGCATCTTTTTTCTCCATTAATTTCTAGTGACAGTTTTTCAGGGTACATCAATCTGGGCTGGAGGTTATTTTCTTTCAGGGCTTGGAATATTTCACTCTAAGCTCTTCTTGATCTGATGGTCTGTGTCAAGAAGTCAGCCGTGATCCTGATGGGTTTACCTTTATAGATAATCTGTTTCTTTTCTCTGATGGCTTTTAATATTCTGTTTTTATATTGAATTTCTGGTATCTTGATTATTATATGTCTGGGTGTAGCTCTGTTTTGGTTGTAGGTGGCTTGGGTTCTGTATGCCTCACATAACCGAATGTCATTTTCTTTTCCCATGCTTGGGAAGTTTTCCTTAATTATTTCCATGAATAGCCTTTGTAATTCGCCTGTTTGTATTCCTTCTTCTTCGTTCACATTTCTTATTCTTAAATTGTAGAATCTCTTGTCATCTTCTAGCCTTTGTATTGTTACTGCCTGTTACCGTGTTATTTTTAAGAGATCTTTCCTTTCATAATCACACATTGCAAACTTGTCTTCAAGTTTTGATAGTCTATCCTTAATTTCTTTTAAGGTGTTTTGCCAGCTTTCAATGGAATTTTTAATTTCCTGGTAGTCTCTTTGAATCTGCTTCATGTATTCTATATTTTCTTTATGTTCTTTATCAAATGTTTCTCTCCTTTTTTTGTGTTCCTCCCTTCTTCTGTCTGTATCTTCCTGAGAGATGCTCCCTGAGAGCATTTCTTTTATTACTCTACTCATATCTTGCTTTACCTGATTTAATATTTCAGTTTTGAGCTCATCTACAAGGTCCCGAAGATATCTTTTAATGTCCATTGAAGCCATGCCTGCTGTTGCATGTTTGCTGCCCTCAGTAGCCCTTGTTTTTCCCTCTCCTGGGTCAGGGCTCTCAGGGTTCTGGGTTGGGGGCCTCTTCCTCCTGTCATGTTCCCAGCTTCCTCCACACAGGTCACATTGCAGGTCCCAGCTCCCTTTCCTGTTGGCCATGCTTCCTCCGAAGCATGCTTGTGAGGGTCTTCCCCCCTCTCCTGACTGCTCTTATCACTGAGGTGCAAGTAGGGGCTGCCTAAACCTGCCCCACCCCACCAGGCCAACCAAACTGCAGAGGCCTTCCCCCGGTTAGTGCTTGCTAGGCACAGGGAATCGATTTGGGAAGGCTCATTGGGTCCCAGCCAGGGGCACGGCCCAGTCCAAGCAAATCCCACGAATCTGCTTTGGGGAGGGAGGAACCAACTGAAGTCACTGTTGCTCGCAGTTCAGGCTCCTCCTGCCAGATTCCAACATGTCGCCCATTTGATTGCACCCTTCCTGTGTGTGTGGGGGTGTCCCAATCCCAGCACTGACTGTGGATTAATGAAAGTCCCTTTGCCGGCTCCATTCTCCGTCGGGCTCACCAACCCCCAACTTCAGCGCTGCTCTGCTTCCCCTGAGTCATGGTGGGAACGCGGCTCTGCTGGCGTGGTGGATTCAGGCTGGTGCAAATTCAGTCTGCTGTAAAATTGGCGGGTCGCAGCAAAAACACTGTGTCCAGCTGTTCCAGTTGTATTTCCCAACGTATTTGATGAGCTTTTTTATGTTTTAATTTCTTCCTGTGTCAAGAGGATCCATCTCCCTCTGTCTGGGTCTCTCCAGGGTGTTTTATTTTGGTGTATGAGTTGTTTTTCCCGGGAGGCTCTGTTTTTTGTTGCTCACTGATTGGCCATCTTGTCTTCCTTCCAAAATTTTTTTATTTTAGGACAAGATTTTGCTAAATTGCTAAATTGCCTAAGCAGGACTCAAATGTGTAATCCTCCTGCTTCAGCCTCCCAGATTGCTGGGTTTACAAGCATGTGTCACAGTGCTGGGCTAGGACCTTCTCTTGGGAGTGACAGTACAATATGTAGTAGCTTTTGGGGAGAAGTTACCTTTTGAGACTAAAAGCAGGGCAGAGCCACTCTGTAGCTAAGAGCCTAAACTCAAGTCCAGCCATGGCTTTTCTAGGGAGTGACTTCAGGAAAATCTCCCAACTTCCTCTAAGTGACAGCTGTATATGTTATGAAATTAGATGCTGTGTGTGCATGCACGTGCTTGAGTGTGTACATGTGGCGCTGGGGACTGAACATGGGTTCTGTGTGTGCTGACCCAGCATTATACCATTAAGTTACACTCTCAGTCTTGTGAAATTACATGTGAGGGTGCAATGAGCTGGTGTGTGTACAGAATTGAAAGCATGGTACCTGTTATCTAGCAGATAATCAAAAATGGTAGCTACTGTCATTGTAACATTTATAGTAATTATTATTATAATAATCATTATTATTGGTGATCTTAAAAGAGCCAGGAAAAAAACTGCTGATATTCTGTTTTTGTTTTTGAATTACATGTGAAAATGGTTTATTAGTTATATGATAGTACAGGATTTGGCCACAATAGAAATAATAATGATCACATAAGCATAAGTTACTTTATGAAATTATTGACAAAGGAAATGATTATAGTCAGTGTTATTGCTAACTGATAATATGTGAATGCAAGTTTTCATTTGTATTAGTGGCTTTTTGAAACAGTGTAGGAAAATATCCCCTTTTGCAAGTTTTGTTCTTAGACAAATCAAATGAAAACAATGTGATTGGATGAGTAGGGAATAAACAGTTATGGAAAAACTTGATCCAGAGTTCACTGGATGAATGAACATGTCTAACACAGATGTTTTCATTGACTATTTTATTATATGTAACAACTCTCAGTTGCTCATGCTGATGTGTGGTATCCTTTGTGATGTCATCAATGACGTTATCTACAAGACAGGACAATACTAAAGTCAGTCAAAACCAACAGATCACCAGACTGCTGTCCAAGGATAGGCCCATGCATTGTTTAGGTAAATAAAACTAACACTCTATTGTCTGTCCCCAGTTGACAGCAGAACCCAGTTATCTTTGAGATAACATGCTATCTCCAGGCTGCTGTGATTGGCATTGTTGTGTTACAGGCACCCAAGTGAATGTTTATAGCAGTACCTTGAATGGTGATGGATGACAAATGGATGCCTGGGGACTGAACGTGGGTTCTGTGTGTGCTGACCCAGCATTATACCATTAAGTTACACTCTCAGTCCTGTGAAATTATATGTGAGGGTGAAATGAGCTGGTGCGTGTACAGAATTGAAAGCATGGTACCTGATTTTTACTGTCTGAGTAGCCTAGGATATAAGGTTTTCCTTAGAGTTGACTGAGTGATGAAGGAAGTCCCTAGCCACCATTCACTTAGTGTCTTGAATAATTTGGGAAATAGAGTATGATTATGTAAAGAAGGAGCAGACTATGTATTCACGGACTGCAAGGGGAGAGAACAAAGACTCATCAAGAAGCAAGCCCCCCATGGTGAACCAGTGCCACGGTGGACTGCTGCCAGGTTGAGGACTGCCAGACTCCAATCTCTTCTGGTGTGGTATGGGGTGGCTGGCAAGCAAGAAGAGCCATCTCTCCCCACCCCCCCACCCCCTGTAAGTGACTGGCTGATACAGAGGCACACAGGCTGTGATGATAGCTATTAAGGTGAAATACAATTTGATGCTTGTGGTGTGTGGTGTTTCACTGATGGTGTGGATCTGGGGTCAGTGGTCTTGTTGTCTGTTAAGGTGAGAGCGGTGCACAGTGTGGCATCTGGAAGGATCTCCTTCGGGGGATGGTGGCCATTGTTGATTTCCTACTGTCTTGTTTTGGAGTCTTATATCTTTCATTACTTTGTTGGGTTGGGTTTTGTTCTCTTCTGTTTTGATTTTGTTATATCTGATGGCATGGGCAGCTATTTCAAAGATAGCAAAGTATATTATGGCAGCCATTTTGGACTCACTGTTGTCTTGTTTTGAAGTCCTTTATTGCATTTATTGTTTTGTTTTTATTGATTCTATTCTGTTCTGTTTGATTCTTGCTGTGTCTGAAGATATGGGCAGCTATTTTGAAGACAGCAAGGGGCATTATGGTAACTTGTTGATTGTGTATTCATCCTGTATCACACTGGTTTGTTTTGATTGGTTTTATTGTTGTTGGTTTTATCCTCAAAAACAAACAAGCAAAAAAATAAAAAGAGGAGGCCTGGAATAGCAGAGTATGCATGTGAAAAATCTTTCTAGTAAGAATCTTAGTAAAAAAGTCATCTTAGAATTTTGGACTTTGCAAAGAAGAATGAAATCAGAGGAAAAAACTAAAATTTAAAAAAATGCCAGCCTTCTTTTAGTGTATAATGTATAGTATTTCAGTGAATTTTCTGTAGAATCATAGTTACCAGCTGTACTGAAAACTTAGGATAGTATAATAATTAATTAATAATAATTTAAGATTAATTTAGGATAGTATGATAATAGATATCATACATCTAGTTTGGAACCAGATATGTAAATGTATCCTAATTTACGTTGATATGCAATATATTATTTTTAGTATCCTTCATGGAAACTACCTTCATAGAATTTCTTGAATTTATGGGTGGAGCGTAATGTATGTTGTTCAGACAGGTCTGATCTCCAGTCACATGGGAAATAGTGGCTTACCTGTAAGAGGTAGGGTGTGCCAGCTACTGTAGCTAAGTGGAAGAAAACTTTTAGGTGGGTTACATTACTCAATCCACGTTAGAATTTTTTTTAAATGTGATTACAGCTTCACCTTTTTGTTTAACAGCATAAAGGTAAATAAGAATATTTTTGGTGGAATTTTTATTTCTGTGAATTTTTTTAATTTCTAAAAATATTAGTGATTAATTTTAAGTATTTAAAAGGTTTAAAAAATGTATTTAGTCCAGTAGTGGAAAATAAGGGAAAAGAAAGGTGATAACATGACATAGAACTTTATTTATTTATTTATTTTGGTACTTGGGATCGAACTCATGACCTTGCACTTGCCAAGTAGACACTTACACAACTGAGCTAACTCCCCGGCTGTATTTATTAATTTTTTTCAAATCCATTTTATTCAAAGGTAAAAAGAGAGAAAAAAATGAAAAAAAAAAAAAAGAACTACAACACAATTTAGAGCATGTCAGTCAGGGCAACAATGTACATATACTGTGCATTGTCATCCCCAAATCATTCACCCAGAGCAAAAGACCTCTGCATTTAATTGTCTAAACAATACCAATGCAAATCTTTCTTTTCAGTGAACTCATAGAAATTAGTAGTATAACTATCTTAACAATTTTTTATATACATATACATATGTTTTTCTTTCAGCTTGCCACACTAATGAAACAATATGATGTGTTACTTCATTAAGAATGAGAATGTTTTAAAGGTGCATCCATTTACCTATAAAAGTGTCCAGTTTCTCATTCTTTATAGCTGAGAAGTACTCCACTGTATAAAAATACAACATCTTTTTTATTCTTTCCTCAGTCATTGGGCATTTAGATTGTTTCCAGGATCTGGCTATTACAAATTGTGCTTCTATAAACATGGGTGCACATAGATTACTGTGGTATGATGTTTTTAATTCTTTTGGAAAGATACTCAGAAGAATAGCTGGGTTGAACGGACCTCCAATTCTAGTTTTTTGAGGACTCTCCACACTGATTTCCACAGTGATTGCACCAGTCTGCATTCCCACTAACAGTGGAGAAGCGTTCCTTTTCCTCACACCTCCTCCAGCATTTGTTATTGGTGGATTACTTGATACTAGCCATTCTTTCTGGGATGAGGTGAAATCTTAGTGTTGTTTTAATTTGCATCTCTCAAATGACGAGTGATGTCGAATATTTTCTCAGGTACTTATTTGCTGTTTGTATTTCTTCATGAGAAGTGTGTAATCATCTCAGATGCCCATTTTTGGATTGGGTCTTTCAATCTGGGAGGACTGATTTGAGTTCTTTATATGTTCTCAATAGAAATCTTTTGTCTGAGGTAGCTGACAAATATTTTTTCCTATGTTGTGGGTTTTTTCTTCACTCTGTTGGTGGTTTCTCTTGCTGTGCAAAAGCTTTTCAATAGGGTGATATCCCACTTGTTGATTCATTGTGACAGTTCCTGTGTAGTTGGGTTTTTGTTTGTATTTCTTTGCCTACACTGAGAGTTTTACCTATTCTGTCTTCCAGCAGATTTAATGTTTCTATTTTAATACTAAGATCTTTGACGTATTCTGATTTTAGCTTAGTATATGGTGAAAGATATGGGTCTAATTTTAATCTTTGGCAAGTGTAGAGCCAGTTTTTCCAGCGCTATTTATTAAAGAGGTTGTCTTTCTTCCAGTGAATGTGTTTGGCACCTTTGTCAAAGATAAGGTGGCTTAGTGTGTCTGGAGTTGTTTCCTCAACTTCTAATCTGTTCCACTGATTTTTGGGTCTGTTTTTTTTTTTTTGCCAGTACCACATTGTTTTTATCATAATAGCTTTATAGTGTAATTTCAAGTCAGAGATTGTGATGCCCTCTGTCTTTAATTCTTACACAGAACTTTAGAAATACACAGTGAGCAATGAAACGGCACAATCAGGGAAGTATTGTCTTGAAATATGTCACGCAACTGGCTAGAAGAAAATTTTTGAGGTTCTCCTAATGAAAAGAATTGTAATGAGTTAATTTTATCAGTTTGTGAGAGATCAAGACATGGTATCTGCTTCCTAGCTGACTTTTTCTGTCTGCAAAACATAAAACTCTGAGTGAAACAAATGTGTTTGGTTTAGCTCTAGTGCGAACTTCATTAAGAAGGAAAAATCCTCAAGAAGTCATTTGTGCCACAATTTGAGTTAAACACATGCCAGAGGACCTGAAGCCAGCCTGGAGTTTATTGTCATGCTGAGTGACCCAACACTTTTACCAGTTGTCTTTGTGGAGGGGATTAGCTGTTGAACAAATTGGCAAGTACAGCATGCAATTTTGTCAAATACACTAGTGACATTTCTTTCCACAGTTCTCTTGACCTTAAACTGTTTAAATATCTTTAGTTGTCTCTTAATTTGCTGTTCTTTCTTTAGTTCCTGTTGGATCTGAATATAACTTTACATAATCAGTTCCCTTGTCTAGGTTTTTTTGGTTATTGTGTTTGAACTCTCTATACAAGTTGGCATACTAATAACTTCCTTATTTTCTGTTTCCTTTTCTAGTTTAACATAGTTTCACAATCTATAGTGTCTTTTTATTATTTGGATTGTTTTACAAATAAAAAAACCAATTAACTTTTTTTCTGTTTCTTCAGTAGGTTAAAAAATGGCATTTTACAAGGTGGCAAAAGGGACTGTTCTTGTTGGAGGAGGTGCTCTTGCCACTGTCTTAGGACTCTCTCAGTTTGCTCACTACAGAAGAAAGCAAGTAAGTAACTCACGTATTGATTATAATATGCATTTCAAAGCTGCCAAAGAGATGTATATGGGGTGTGTGTACACCATTGTGTTTTTCTTTTTGAATTGCAGTCAAAGTTTCTCAGTTTGATTGGAAAGATACTAATTTAGAATACTGCCTTATGATCCCTGAGAATTGTATTTCATTTTTTAAATTGGGAAGTTCTTTCTTAAGGGAGCATTATTTAGCTTCTGTTTTTTAGCTGTTTGGTTTTAAAAAGACTGCTTCATTTATAAATGCCAAGGTTTGTTCATTTAGACCTTCCTTATTCATTGCAATGTCTGGCTACCTTCTATGTCTCTGCCAAGTTTGTCCTATTTGAAGACAAGCAGTTGAGAAAGGAGGTAGAAGAGGCCTAATTCTGAATCTTGATTTTATTTTTTTAAAGATGTAATAACCTATGTAGTATTACATTTTACTAGGTAAACTTTTTAATGGGAATTCATGACAATGAGACAGATATAAAATTTCCAAATAGTTTAAAGTACTCAGTTTTTTTATTCCACTTAATTTGTTCCCTTTGCACTAAACTGTTCCTTACTATAGTTTAAAATGATGTCAGGAAATAATTTTGTTGAAGGACTCTTTTCTTTTCAGGCTTGAAATATTGACAGTTACCTACCTCAGTTGTTAGTGTTAGTCTCCCTTTTCCATTAAGGTATCATGATGGCATTGTGTGATGCCAGCGGGTGGTGCATTCCTGTTTGTCTTAATTACTTTTCTCATTGCTGAGACAAAATACCTGACACCCAAAGTTAAAGGGAGAAAGGTTTATTTGGCTCATAGTTTGTAGAGGCTTCAGTCTGTAATTGACTGGCTTCAAGGCAGGGTGGCACATGGCAGAGGATAACAGTTCATGGTGGTGGAAGACAGCAAAAGCAACCAGAGCAAAAAGGGAGAAACAAGCTTCTTTCTGTCTCTTTCATTTTATCTAGACTACTGGGATTAGGGTGGTGCTAATCCAATCAGTGGAGTGATCCAGGAATCACTTGCCCTTCATCCCAGTTACTAGATTATGAGTCACAAACTCTAGATTCAGCTGCCTCCAAAAAAGCCCCATCTAAAAGAGTATGAGGCTTTGGGGGGACATCCAGACACAAACTGTAACATTGTTTCAAAGACAAAGGTGAAGGAATTTGGTAAGCTGTTTGTAATTGGGTGATCTATAAGCTACTGATTTCCTACATTTTTTTAGGGTGTCTTTCAGATGTGGATTGTTTGATAACTGTTCTTCATTCTTTGTGCTACCACATGGTAGAACCAGGCATGTTGGTTGGAAGGTCATATCTTGAAAGGGAAAATACACATGTAGTGTTTACAGTTATAAAACAGCAGCTACTTTTTATGTGGTTCCTCTTAAAGATGGATGATATTGACAAGGCTATGTTCATCTTTCTTTTTCATTCTGAACTATAAGCACATTACCCTTAAGGTTTTCCTCAGTGTCTTTGCTGTTATAATTGACTGACTTGCTGCTGAAACTCTTCCTCATCTATTGATTGATTGTTTTGGTGCGCTCTCTTGGCACGCGCTCTTTCTCTCTCTCTCTCTCTCTCTCTCTCTCTCTCTCTCTCTCTCTCTCTCTGTCTCTCTCTCTCTTTCTTCAAACAAGGTTTCACTATGTAGTTTTGTCTGCCTTGACCTCCCTTTTTAGCCTAGGCTAGCCCTGAATGCACAGTGATTCTTCTGATTAAGCTTCCAAGTGTTGGGATTACAGGTGTGTGCCATTATGCCGACTGGTGCACTATTTCTTTTGAAAGATTGCATTGGTTCCTTAAAAGTAACTGCAAAGATGTTGCTTCTGCTGAGGTTATTTCAGAAGTTTGGGACATGGGCATTAAGGGATTAGATTACTTCTGCCATCCTTACCAGTGTTACCTGAACCAATTCTGGAACACGCCAGTGCCAAAGGTCATGATATCTAATAGTTGTTGCTAAATTTGTTTGTGGTTTATGTCTTTTAACCATGGTAAACATGTTCTATTACAAAGTTTATGGCTTACCTTTAAAGCATGTAGTACTTTTTTGTTTTGTTTCTCTTTAATTATTGATTTTATAGAATAAACATATACTTTTTTTAAGCAAATAAGTTAGGGGTGGATTTTTATTTTATTTTTTTATATTTTAGAGGTAGATTTTTTAAAAGTAAAAATAAGAGCTTTTTGATTCCTAGAACATTTCGTCACTTTATCTTTTGTAGGTTAAACCTCCTGACTATACTAATAGCCAAACAAAATGATTACTGGCAGCTTCAAGTTATTTATAATTTTAAGTTGACAAGTTCTGTTGGAAAAAAACCATGATAGACATATTCAACTGAATTGCATCAGAAACCCAACTCTTTTTTTTTTTTCCCCATCGAGGGGACATAGATTTGGAGGATAGCAGGTGATTAACAAAAGCAAAAACAAAAAAATGAAAAAAACAGGAAAAAAGAAAAAAAAGTAGAGAGAAGAAACAATTCATTTTAGCTGTTGACATAAAGTGACCACAAGCCTCCCTTAACTCAGCTGTCTTCTCTCAGAAAGTACCTGCCAGTCAGAACCATTCTAGGAGGAAGATTTTTCCTGACCTCAGTAGTCAAGAAAGTAATCTGCCCCTTGAGGCACGACTAGACTGCATTTTTTTAGAAGTTGGAGCCTTAAATGTGACTTTTTCTGCAGAATAATGTGTAAAGTGTTGGACTGTTTTACAGATGTAATTATCTCCTGTGTTTTTATGTTTTTTCTAATTTTCTAAGATGTTGCTAACTGATAAATTGTCTTCTTTTAAGAATATGGAGGGCTGGGGATGTAACCCAGTGGTGGAGCAATTGCCTAGTGTGCATGAGACCCTGGGTTCCATCCCCAATACTTACAAAAAGAGTTAGTGTATCTCAAGACACTAGTGTTTTAGAAAGCCTTCTGTAAACTTTTTCTGGCTCATTTTGCTGTATTTGGGTTAAGTCTCCCTGTCCCCTGGCTTGGCTTGAGTTTTATTCCTAGTATAGAATTTCCTTCTTAAAATATAGGCAGGGACTGCATTCTAAATTCAAATGTGTGGCTTCTGAAAGATAGTAAATTGTTTTTCTTTGATGATGTTGTTTTGGGACAGGATCTTGGTATATAGTTTAGGTTGGCCTTGAACTTACTATATACCCCAGGATGGCTTTGAAATTGTAGCAGTCCTCTTTCCTTAGCCTAGGATGACAGGCATGTGCCACCATACCTGGCTTTGAAAGTTAGTAAATTGTGAAACATGTTTGGTAATAAGATAGTCTCAAATGTATTTGGTGGTGAAACTAGGAGCATTTAAGTGCCAGGCCAGATCATAAAAACATTTAAATCAATTCTTCAGTTATACTTTATGTCTGTAAGGAATAGAAAGAAAGGAAAAAATAGGAGAAAAATGACTATATACACTTTTATTTTTGGTGGTGATGATGAGGATTGAGTCCAGAGTCTTGAGCATGATAGGCAGACTATATACTTGCATATGTATACTTTATTTTTGAAAAAATAATTAAACAGAAAACACAGTAAAGTTGCTAAGATGCATCTTTACTTACTTTTAACCCATCTGCTCAAATCAGAAGTAAGAGACTTTTGTGGCATTTCTTAGAGTGAGGCAGGGGTTAGAGGTGATGTCGGTGACTCTTTTTTCCAACTTCATTTTATGCCATAGCCTTTGTTTATACAAATACATTGTTATGTTTACCTTAGGTTTATTATGAATAGTGCCCATTTTTGACTTATGTAAAACCAAGAGTTTTTTTTTTTTTTTTTTTTAGGGAGGAGTACCAAAAAGAAAGTTTTTTGAGAAGTGGGGCAATGCCAGGGCTGCCATAGCCTATGAAGAAGATCAATTATTATTACTATTGTATTTTATTTTTCTTTAGGAGTTGGGTAGTTTAAATCTTTAGTTCCATTACAGAAGCTGATGAGGGAAAAGAGGTGAATGTTGGCTGATTTCTTCTGTGTCCACTTGCAGCAACAGGGTTTGTGGCCACAATGACTTCCACATTCCAGAACCTCTTTTATGCATTTAGGGGATTTTTAGAGTATTCACAGAGTGGCCTGTTCCTTCCATTTCGCCTTCCTTTTATTTCTTCACCTATGAGTACATGACTAAGTTCTACAAAAGTGTCTTGATTTTTCCTATTCCCAAGGGACAGGAGGTCCAGTAGTGGGATATGAGCATCCTATCACTATCATGAATCCTGCTGAGGGCATGATAGGCAGACATTTCTGTGGTGGTATAGAGATTTTTGAGAGTAAGTTGATTGTCCTTTACTGTCTAGTACTGGTTGTTCTGGTAATGAACTTTTAATTGGAGGAACATAACAGACATTTTATCCCGTGTAACATCAGGTGAAAGGAAGTGTCATGTTGAGGAGAGGTGGGCTTGATTTTCTGATTCCGAATGTAATGGGTAAAGCTGGTAGATGAAGAAGGAACTTATGTAGGAGAGAAAGCCTTGGAGTTCTTTCAAAGCAGGTGAAACTTCCCAGAGAACACAGTGGTGGACAGACAGCATTAATGTCAGAGCTGTACCTGGCAGTAGGGAGATGGGAGGAGTGGGTGGCAGAATGGAGCAGGAATGTGGACGAGATCAAGGATTTTTTTTTTCTGTCTTTTTGAGACAAGGTCTCACTATACATTTCAGGCTGGCCTTGAGCTCACTTTGTAGCACAGATTGGTCTTGAACTTGCAAACAATTCTCCTTCCTCAGCCTCACAAGTGCTGGGATTACAGGAGTGCTTCACACATCTGGCTTTGAGATCAAGGATTTAACCTGGGAATACACTTGTATTTTTACTTTTCACTATAGATCAAATTTTTTTATTTTTTTAACCCAACATTTATTTCATACCTCCTAGGTCCTGACTGGAAAAACTGATGTGAGAATGTGGGTCTCTTTAACCTCAGGGATGTGGTTGGTGTAACAAAACTGTCTGAGGGTGGGTCCTCTGAAAAAAAGCACAATAGGTGTTTTCCTTCCATTACCCATTCTGGAGGTGTGATGTGGTGGGCCTTAAAAGCCCACTCTGACTTAAAGTCTGAGAACCACTGAGAGCTCTCTCAAAGACCGGATGTGAAAAGTTTCTCTTTTCTTCCCTCCCCTCCTTCCTCTTGTTTCACCCCTCTTCCCTTGTTTTCCCTTCTCATGCATAGGTAGTGAGTGGGATTCAGACTATGGAAATCAAAATCTCTTCAGTGTGAGAAATGATCTTATTAGAATCTAGGAACTAAAAGATTCTCATTGATTGATGTTTTATTCAGAAGCAACGTAATAGAAAGGCCGGAAACAGTCTTTGCAGATTGAATCCAACAGCTTGCTGTTTTTCTTAGCAGCTTAGTGAATGTTGACAATTTTCTTAAATTCTCTGGGCCTCGTTTTCCTCCCTTTGTAAAAATGGGTATAATACTGGGATATTCTCCATAGAGTTGTTGAAGAGCAAAGGGATGCAAGGATACTTAAAATCAACAGATTTTGAGAATGATGTTTTAATTTCTAATCTCCCTCTCAGTTACTGCTAAGAGATGCTAATAAAGCAGTTCTTTTTATTGATAGTACCAAGGACATAAACATTTCTAAGTCAGTAACAAATGATAAGATTGGAGAAGCAGCAAAAAGTAAGAATCATTCTAGTAACGTAAGATCTACTCAAGAGTTTATTTTAATGAACATCCAAGTGAAAAGATAGTTTCCTGAATATATCTGTTATTGAATATGGCTGTGTTTTGGTGAACCTGAAACTCTGCGTAGTTAGGGAATTTGTCAGAACTCCAGTTTCTTCAGAAAGTAAGCATAATGTCCCTTACTCCCTGGATTTTATCCCCTCCACACACTAAATCAGTAAGTGTAAATAAGTCAGTGATTATAGCATCTGGCCCATAGCCAGTCTTTCATATCATTTATGCTTATTTTCCTTCTTGTGATACATACTGTAGATGTTAATGTTTAAAGTTGTCCTCACCTTGGTGATCAAAATAGAAAAGATATAGCATCAGATTTCTTAAAAATTGCTGAGGTTTTGGTTGACATAATTTTGCTTATATTAGTGACTGGATAGAAACTGGTAGAGGTAAATGAACGTAATTCAAATGAGTATTGATTGAAAGAAAATCAGAACTAAGCAGAACATGTAAAGCAGATGCAGTAGTACAGGTTTGTGTTACCTGGAGAGATTATTCAGGAGGCTGAAGTAGGAAGATTGCAAGTTTGAGCCCAAGCCCAACTTGGGCCACTTACTTAGTGAGTTCCTGTCTCAATATTTAGAAACATTTAGGAATAGGCCTGGGAATATAGTTCAGTGCAAAGGCTCTAGGTTCAACCCCCAGTAGTGGGAGAGGGGGCGGTGGTGGTGGTGGAAGAAATAATAAAATAAAACAAACCACACCACCACCTCCAACAACAGTAACAAAACCTGACCCTGAAAACAAGAGCAGCATGTAGAACATGATGTCGAGAAACAATTTAAATTACTAAAATTCTGCTTCAGCAGTATCTTTGAGAATAACTTTGTTTTTTGAACATCCTTAACATCTTTGAGAATTTAACCTCAGAAATACTCTTCTACTTCCTAAACTGAGGACTATTTTTATGTTTGAAGTCAGTATACTATCTTTTTGAGCATTGATATGGCTGAAATTGTCGTGTGACACACTTGCTTTGTGTGTATGGGGTTGCCTTTACCTTTGTGGGCCAATTCAGGCTACCAAACTTGTTTGTTCTACCTGAGTAAATAGATGTTCATATTAGAGGCATTTTTTTCATAGGTTTACAAGTAGCCGTTCTTTTTGTAAAATCTTACTGTAAAAGAATTGTAAAAACAAATGTTCTTAAGCAATCTTTATTTTTAATTTTTTAATTATTTCTGTGAGCTTAACTGAAATTTTGTACTTTTTGACCAATATCTCTACTCCTACAACCTGACCATAACCCCTTGAAACTATTGTTTTTTTGAGTTAGACTGTTTGAGATTCCACATATAAGAGAGACCACAAAATATTTGTCTTTCCTGTGTCTGGCTTATTTTACCTAACATACTGTCCTCTCATCTGTCCAGGTTATCATAGATGGGAGCATTTCCTTCTTCTTAAAAGCAGAATAACATTGCAAAATATATCCCACTTCTCTTTATCTGTGCAGACATTGATGGACATTTAGGTTGCTTTCATACACTGACTTATGAATACATGGTGAATATAATGTTAGAGCTACAATGTTAGATATCGTATGATGAGTGTATTTGAAAGAAAAGAATCTCATTCTGCCTGCCTGTTGATGAACTGTCAGTATCAGCATTATGTCAAACAGGAAGACTGTTTCTATATTATGATTTTCTGGGTTTGCATTTAATGGTCTGTCCTTTTGAAGTTTTATCTCTATGGGTTTATTTTTTTTATAAATGCTGAGGCTTCACCCATTATAAGATTCAGAACTATGCATGGGACTGTATACAAAGTTGATGAGCTGTAAATCTTGAGTTTTAAGGTCAAGCACATCTCATTGTTGTGTACTAACTGAAGAAAGCTAATTGGTATAATAAGTAATCCCCAAAGCTCAGTGGCTTATCATATTGAAGACTTATTTTCTTGCTGGCCATATAATTTAGTGTAGATAGGTGAGGAACCTATGTAATCATGTAGGGACCTGTGTGCTTTAACTCTAGTGGCTCTGTCATTCTGTAGTGCTTTGCTGCCCCATTGGATCATCTCCAGTGCAATGCAATCCAGCAGTATTCTGTGGTAGAATAGAAACAGTTTTGTTAAGCACCCAGCCATTACATATGTGTCCTGAATTTAGTTTCTAATCTAGTTGACAAATGAGCTATATTTCTTTTGATGAGAGTTTTATTGTTAGGGCTTATGCCAAAGACTGTATCATTCATTTGCTTCTCTTATTTATAACTCTATGCATAGATTCCTGGAAGGACTGTTTTTCTCCTAGAAATACAACTAAATGTGTTGGGATTGTGCCTGATATCTAAAGCTTGATGAGGATTCTGACTACTCTGTATTTTAGATAAGGCCAGTTGAAACTATTCTTAACCACTCTATATGGTTAACTGTTTCTTCAGAGGCATGTTTCATCAAAGCACAAAAATTATGCAGACAGAGCTGGAAATGTTCTCTGAAGAGCATCCTATCATCTTTCTTTTAATTTTGGTTTTTATTTAACACTTAGCCCCCAAAGGGGGCCGTGGCAGTAGCTTTGAGTTTCAACTCACATCAGGCCTTCGAGGAGTTTGCGATGCTATTTTGTTGCTGGCATACAAAATCAGTGAGGTTAACTGTACTTCTATAGGTCACATAGTGAGTCAAGGAAAGAGCTATGATTAGCATTGACAGCTGGTGAGCTGCTAGGCTGTTGCTAACTGAGCAACATTGACATTCATTTTGATTTGACTTTGCATTTCATTTTCAACTATTTATTCACTTTAAGGCCTCTTTAAGAAACTTTTTAGGGATATTGTGGATCCAAGGAAACTTTCTATAAATGCTTTGGTAAGAGTCCTTTAGCTTCCCTTTCTCCTCTTTCCATCCTCCAGCTTAATAAATTGAGTTTGTATTAGAAAAGCTTTTTCTTGGTGGTTTTGTAGGTTTAAAAAAACACCAATGCTTTGAATTGAAGTTAGGTGGTTACAAATTTATTTTATTTATGTTGGAGTTTGTAATTTTACCACAAAGAATTTCTGAGACCTAACTATATGATAGTGAGTACGAAGTAGATAAATTATATTTGATGAAATAATTTATGAAAAAACAAATTGTAGATCAAGTGAACACATACTATTTTGAACATAAAGTTAAAGTGTAGCTGAACACAAGCTTGGAACTAGTCTTTTGACTCAGTGGGTCACTGTATTACTCTAAGAGGGACAGGGGATGAGGGAGCCCTTTTTTGTTCTGAATCCACTTTGATAGGCAAGCTTTAGGGAGACTTTTAAAGCAAAGTACTGTTTCATAGACCCCAGAGTGTTAACTGCTCAGTGCAGCTGTCTGCAGATGAGGCAGATAGGGCTTTCTATTTCACTGACTACATCAGCATTTCTGCCTTAAGGGTGTTAGGGTGACTGGCTGCTCTGGGGACCCAAAACACTATCTCTGTGGGCAAAGATGACCTAACAGAGCTGAACACGTGGGATTTGGAGTCAAAACTAGGATCAAATTCTTTTTCTCTTAATTACTTTTCCCTAGGATAAATAAATTGGATTTCCTGACTGGTCAAAGCATGCCACCATTGATGTATTTAAGGCCTAAGAAGCTAGCTTATTAGGGGTTTCTGGGCTAGCAGCTGCTAGGCAACCAGTAGTTTCATCTTTTCTCCTCCTCTGTCTACCCCAGGTACAGGTTTACTGTCAAGATCATCTGCTCCTCAGCAAGCTATTAGAATTGAAAAGCAGTGTCATTTAGATACCTCCAAACATCTATGTTTAAAAAATATTTATTTGAAAGCCAAAAAAACTTATCTTACAGTCCTTGGATCATATAATTAAGTACGATGTTAATTTATTTGAAGTGTATCAGGACAGAGGCAAGGATTTTCTCTATTTTCCAGTTATCAAGAACTTTGATGATTTGTTTGGATATATTCTGATTGCTAGTAAAAAAGATTCTGTATGTTTCCTCAAAGAATCACAGCACCTATCAGCATCTTCAGTGTACTGTAAAGCTTCTTCCTCAGCCAATCCAGAAAGATGGGTTTGTCTTGTTTTCTCTCTTTTTGGTTCTCAATGAAGATAAGAGTCTACCCATTATTAACAATCTACGAAGTAATCATGAATCTCCCACCAAGTATATTTTTTTGAAAAACATTGGTTACTATCATATAAGTTACAAGAAAAGCCATCCGTGTTTAGAATCACAAAGTGATTCAGGAGATGAAGGAAGACTTAAAGTATGTTAAATGTTACTGTATGGGGATGCTTGTTGCATTTTCCTTCCAAGAATATATAAATAATCCTTTATTATTTAATCCTTTAAGGATATAAATAATACTTTTCAGTAACTACAAAGCAGGAAGCATTTTCTCTTAAATGTAATGGATTCCATTCATTGAATCATACTATATGGGAGAGACAGAAATAGTTGCAGTCTGAAGTGATTTGCATGAATCCCTACTTTATACTCCAATTATTACTATACATGATTACAGGACAACCTGGCTGTTAATTGCCTGTGGTCTTTAAATATGCACTTCTTTCAGAAATAGACACTAATTATTAGATCTTGTTTTTGGTCTCACCCGAAGTTGCAAATGTCTAGTTTTTTTTTTTTTTTTAAATTTGCAAGTCTAATGCTGCATGGACGTAGTACAGCTGATCTTATTTCAAATCCTGTTTAGAATGAATGTTCTCTGGGTTGTAAATGCTTTTAATTCTATGTAGGTGTTCATGTAGGTCTTTCGGTTAAAGCTGTATGTTAGCTATGGAATGCTGCAGGATTTTATCTTTCTAAAATGCAGACAAAAATTGGTTTACAAATTAAAACAATAAGTATCTACTTCCTTCCCTTCTGTCATAATTAAATATAATCAAAAATAACATCAGTTCAATATTAATTTTAAGATATTATGTCATTCTACCAAGATAAGATTTTGTTGTTGCTGGATTGTGCTTGGAAAAAGCCAGTTTGCTTGGTGGCCTGGGCTATTCTTTCTTCTGGCTTCAATGACTGAATGAGGCAGTTGGTTCTGAATCTGGTAGAGCTGGGCCTGTTCTTATATTTAGGCCAGGGCTGTGCCTACTGGGGCCTGGCTGTGAGGTAAGTGTGAAGCCAGGGTGTGGGGAAGCTGGCTAACAGGAGCAAACAAGAGCGGCCTGTGGGCTGCAGCTGCAGTTCAGTTTCAGATTAATTGCAGATAGAAATCCTGATTTCTGTGTAAAATAGAGCAGTTTAGAAGTAGTGGATGTGTAATTCAGTTTTTAAGTAGTATGCCAAAGGGAAAAAACATGCAAGTATGACTTGTGCTTTTAACACATGCTATTCCCACTTCCTTTCCTGTTTTTTTTTTTTTGTCACCCAGTTAATGCCTGCTTGTCACCCAGTTAATGCCTGCTTGTCTTTTTGACTTGATGTTGTTATCATTTCTGTTTGAGATGCCTCCTGTGACTTTTTTTTTTGGCTTCTTCTGTTTCTGAATACCACTGGTCTTTATCTTTTATTTTTTCCCCTAGTTTATAAAATTCTTGAGGGCGTCCAAAAAAAATTAGAAGAATAAGTGATGGTGAATTACATGTCTCTTCAAATCACATGCAGTTTTTGGTCTTTCAAGTGATACAGGGCATGTGGCCATTCCATGGCTTCTCCCACAACTTCTGGATCAGGCCTTCAGTGTAATCTGTATTCCAGACTCCTGTTTAATCAAATGACCTTAGAACAAGGACACTGAGTTTCTTTTCTGAAAGAGAACTCTTACTACTGATTTTTTATTCCTGCTGCCTTTCTCTTCTCTGTTTTCCTGAATTCAACATATTCTAGAAGAAGGTAGAGTACAGATGTGTTTTTGTGACTCAAAGCCATATGAAACCAAAATGAGTCTTGTCATAATTATAAGTAGGGCCTTAGGCTGTGTTTACAGTCTCGGAAATAAACGTGGTGCTTAGCTTCTCAGTTGCAACACTTTTCAGCTTTTAAGAAAGAAATAAACAAAAATAAAATGGTATTTTAAAAGTAGTTTCAGAAATTAAATGAATGATCCTCAATAGTGCTATATATTTTTAAAAATTTGGAAGGATTGTTCAGTAAAATCTCCATAGCAAAACCACACCCCCCCCCAAAAAAAAAAAAAAGAAAAAAGAAAGAAAAAAGCTTTCTGCATTTGGCAGTGGTTATGTCTAATCCTGTTACAACTGTGTAGTCTGCTTTTTTTATTTTTTCTTTTCTCAGATTATATGCAGAGTCAGTATGGTGTCATAAGACTTAGACTCAATTCCTAGCATTAGCATGAACGGACCATATATTTATGGGACAGTTACCTTCTCTGTAGCTCAGTTACTTTTTGAAATGGAGACCATAGTAATACCTGACTTATAAGGTTAAAATAATGATTATGTTAGTAGAAAAAAAGCAAAACCCTTATAAAAGCATCTCTCATATAAGTGACAGACATACTTGTTTATTTTTAAGTCTAGTTTTTTAAGGTATAATTTGGGTCACAGTTTAAATGCAGTAAAATTCACCCTTTTAATTATGTGCTAGTATGTGATAACTACCATGATCAATCCATAGAACATTTCTATTATCCTTTTAGAGAACATCTTTTGTAAAGAATTATTGCAATCATTTAGTACGTAGATTTCTTAGTGTGGCTTCATTTATTAAACATAGGGATTGGGAGCTTGCTTGCTTGCTTGCTTGCTTTCTTTCTTTTCCTTAACCATTTGTTACCATTTAATGTGTTACCATTTAATGAGTCCTCTCCCTGTGGCTTCAAGCCACCAGGACACAGGCCTCCCCAATACCCTTCATCTTCCCTTCAGCTCTTCCGCTGAAGAATTTGACTACATGATGACAGGCTGCTTTGGGAGCTTCCCTTTTCCTGGGAACTTTGTAGTAGCTGATTGCACTACATCACTGATGGGAGCTACTCCAGTCTTGTTTTTGGCTGCATTTACTCTGTCTGCTCACTGTCTTCTCCACAATGTATCGAAGTTAATAGTTGGGCAGAAGCTTTGGTTTCTGTTTAAGTGGTGATGTCTCACACCAACCTTCCCAGAGTAACCTGGGAGATATTTATCAAAGTTGATCCCGTGGTAATGTATGCCACCAGCATTACCCTGGTCTCTGGGGGTGCTTTCTGTGCATGTTTATGTGACCATGTTTGTGGCTCACATGGCCCTGGAGTTTCCAGGTCTCCTTTATGCTGGGTGACATATTGACAGCTGAGATGAAAGCCTTTTTCTTTAAAGGAACAGCTAGTAAATGTTTTTGGGTTGTGGGTCTTATGATTTGTTTTGTGAGGCTCACCTTTGCTGTTGCAGTATTTGGTTCATAAATGTATTGATTCAACATAGCTATCTTCCAATAAACCTCTGTTAACAAAAATGAATGGCAGCCAGATTTGATTATACTTTGCCGAGTCCTGGCTTAGCATGTTACTTTGAGGTTTGTTTATGATGTGATGGCATCAGTAGTTTTTTTTAAAAATTGCTCATTTGCTAGGTGTAGTGGCACATGTCTGTAATCTCAGCACTTGGGAGGCTGAGGCAGGAGGGTTGCTATGAGTTCTGAGATGGGCCTGGGTTACATAGTGCATTCAAGGCCAGCCTGAACTACATAGGGAGATCCTGTCTCAATGTCCCCACCCCAAATTTACCATTATTATCCCATTGCATAGATAAACAGTTTAGTCCTTCACTAGGTGAAGGACATTTGGGTTTTTCTCAGTTTTGAACAATTGCAAATAAACCCATCATAAGCTTTGCTGACATATTTCTTTGCAGACACAAATTTTCATTCCTTTTGGGATGAAATTTGTTAGGCTGAATGGTAAGTATGTACACTAACCTTCTTAAGGCACTTAAAAACCATTTTCCAGAATGACTGTATCCTTTTACATTTCCAGCAGCCCTGTAGGAGAGCTCCAGGTGTGTTTTATCCTCAGCAAAATTGGGATTGTTCTTTTTTTCTTTTTATTCATTGTAAGAGTATGAAGAGTTTTAGGTAACAGAGTAAAGATGTGTATCTTTCACCTAAATTACATTGGAAACTTTGAAAGGGTTTCATACATATCAGTGACCTTATTTGGGTTTAAAATGATTACTTCAGATGCAGCAAGAAGAATGATTTGGAAGAGGAAGGGCATGTATGCAATGACCTTTGTGAGGATGTCATATAGGACACAGTGAAGATGAAGTGACTAGGTGTGAGAATTTTTAAGGAGATGGAATTGATAAGGCTCCTTGATTGATCAATTATGGCATTAAAGAGAGTGGAAGCTGTCAAGGATGCCTCCAGAATTTCTGGCACAAGCAGCCACTTAAACAACAGTACCTTTCTTGAGGTGAAAAGCACTCATAGGGAAAAAAGTTTGGGGAATACCCATCAGATCAACTTTGAGATGGATATAAGATGCCCAAAATGGAGATCCCTGGACAGTTTGATACCTGGATTTCAGAGTGGGGAAACAAATTAGTAGTCATTGTGGTATAAGGGATACTTGATGATATGAGGTAGTTGAAATTTTCTAGATAGTTTTTACAATCAGAGAAGAGTGAATAATGCATTTAAAGAGGAGTGTCAGTGATTTATGTTGGGCAGTTGAGTGGCATTTGAAAGAAGCTGAGTGTGATTTGGAGAGACTAGAGAAAGAGAATTGTCTCAAAAGATGCTGAGGTGAGTGAACAGGCAGTTGTATGCTGCTGGAAGCAGTAGAATAGGGAGCAATAATTTGTCTTGATAGTGATTGTGATGAGGTGTGTATGAAAAGCCTGATGAGGGGCAGTTGAGGGTTAAGGAGTAAGACAGTACAGAAATAAGCACTTAGAGATCATTTAACAAATTTAGGATGGCAATTTGAAACCTATAAGAGAAGTACTTTTTAACTGTTGAGAAGGGAATGTTAGCGCATACTGGTGAGAAAGGTGAGTGAGGCAGGGCAGGAGCACCGGAGAAACGGTGCATCCAACAGGCATAACTGTTGTCATTCAGATCAAGCCTGCCTGCTGAAGGAAACTCAAGCCTTTGAGTTCAACCTTCATATATGGAGCAGAATAGGGAGTTTTGGGTGTTACCAAGTTCTAATGAACTATATCATAATATGGTCTTTAAATGTATTTCACAAGTATTTCTAGAAAACCTACCAAGCAGAAAATGTCAGCAATTCTTTTGATGTGTGAAAATGCTCTGGTGTTTTAGTCACTTGTCAGTCTCATGTCCAAGTCTTGCCCATCTGTCATGGTGCAGCTGAAGCATTCAGTTGAAAGATCCTCCCTCCCTCCCTCATCTGAATGGTCATAGCCTGCTATGGTGTTTCCTTCCATTTTGACATTTGTTCTTTTTACATACTTGTTATGTTCGTACAGTGAGTGAGTGAGTGTGTATAACAGTAGTAAATATATATATATATATATATATAATCTAATGAGAGGAATATATATATATATATTTATTTATATTCATTAAATGATGAAAGGCAAAGACCATAACCAAAAGATAGTCTTTTCTTCAAAACACTTGGCTGCTATACTTAGCTTGTTACCTTAAATATATATAAAGGTGAACATGGGGAAATAATTATTGGCAAATAATTACAAAGTTATGCTTTGCAGAGTAGGATTTTTGTGGCTTGGCATCTGAAGTAATAGCCTAGAAAATCATGGCACCAGATTGATTATGACCATTGTTTTTATGAAACTTAGATTTTTTTTTTTTTTGGTGCCAAGAATCAAACTCAGGACCTTGCACTTTCCAGGTAGGTGCTGTACCACTGAGCTGTATCTCCAGCTCAGTAAGATATGTTTGGGAACTTATTTGGAGGTTCTAGTAGGGGAGTGCAGCTACTCTGTCCCCTTGACCAAGGAATAGTCCTCCTCTACTGGGGGAGGCTGACACAACACTCAGCTTCGGGAGGGAAACACGTGGAGCATTGAGAGAGGAAGGAGACACCTGCCTAGCCAGCCAGATCAGCCAAATCAACCCTGGTGATCAATAGTGTGACAAGACATCGCAGCCAGATTGCCCTCATAGCCCAGACATGTTTTGAAAGTTCCTTTTTATATGCTATTAAAGAGTCCTTTTATTTAATAATAATAGTAAGAAGTACTGTGGGACAGTACTGTCTAGAGTACCAGTGACTTTGATGTTGTTGTTGCATTCAGACAGAAGATAGGCTGGAGATAGACAGAGACATCACTGGAGCTTTATCCTCATTGGAGAAATGAAGAAAGCAAAGCCCAGAGAGCTAATGTGTTAGAAGTGGCAGTACTGATAAACAGGAGTGCAGTCATGCAAATTGGGATGCTCTGACCCTAACCCAGCATTTTCTTACGATACTCTGAGGTTGCTAGACTGCTTTTCAGAGAAATACAGTTGGCCTGATAGTAATTAAATCCAATCATAGGGGATCATTTGTTTTGTTTACTAGGTAAAAACCCCCCACTTATCCTGAATGATCTGAATAATCTTTAAGTCAAGCATAAATCTTTTTGAACAGACTTTGGCCTGGATATCCACATGTGGCCTCAACAACAGAATGGGAAAAACACCATCATATGGATTATGCTGATGCTGTTTTAAAGAGAGGATAAATGTTATGTACCCATGGGTTACTAATAGAGCACCTTTGGTCAACACTGTTCAATATAGTGAATAAGCCTAGTGTTCATGATTTAGAAGATACTTTTTTTTTTTTTTTTGGTTTTGACTCTGATTTTGGGCTCTGGCAACTGTTGTTTTTTTTTTTTATACCTAGGATCTAATAACCTCACGCTTGCCAGGCAGGCACTTAGGCCATTGAACTAAATCCCCAATCCCCCTGTTTTTTGAGTACCTGTATTATTTTTAATTTGTTATGATGGTAAGTTAAATTATTACATACAAATTAGGAATAGAGAATGTCATTATCCTTTAAGAGGACCAGGCATACCTTTAATAACTTAAGTTTTATTAAACAATGGAAATATTATAAAATAAATGCATGAACTCCTTCATTTTGTGTTAAAATATTTAATGGAGAAGCCTCTGAATAAAATATTTGAAACTATGATTCTAGTTAAATATAGCTAATTACTTCAGGTGGTAAACAGATTTGTTTTAATTGTACTAATTAAACATAGAACTCAAACTCTAGAATATATTTTTGTCATGGAAACTGAGAAAGGAAGAATATATATTTTTAAAAAGTTTTCAAAAAGCAAAATGGTGTTTTTTTCTTCTGTTCTTATGATAACAACACTTTTAAATATTATCTGGATGAGTTGTTGCTACTGGGTAGGATATTTCCTTCTTTTGCCCTATAAATTGTCTCAGGTTTTTGGATATTGTTACACTGTGGTGGAGATAATTGAACCTAGTTGTATATAAAGCCAAAAGAGGCAGTTTTGAATCTGAAACTGTGTCTTTTATGGCTAGTCGAGACTCATATAAAGAAATACACTTAGCTTTCCTTTTCCCTGTGATGGTCCCGCACATCCATGGGGACTCTGGTCTAGCTCTCCTATTCCTTATCTCCACTACAAATTCCTTTTATTTTTTTATCGGTACTGGGGATCGAACTCACCACCGTGTGCTTGCAAGGCAGGCATTTATGCTGCTGAGCTAAATCCCCAGCCCAAATTCCTTCTTTTAATGTACTTTAAAATGTAGTGAGTCAGCATTCGGGATGAACCTTGGAAATTGTCTGCTTTTTCATCAGGTGAACCTGGCATATGTGGAAGCAGCAGAGTATTTTGCAGAGCCTGTTAACAGGGAGCCTCCTTCCAGAGAAGCTCAGCTCCTGACTTTGCAGAGCACCTCAGAATTTGATATCCTTGTGATTGGAGGAGGAGCAACAGGAAGTGGTTGTGCACTTGATGCTGTCACCAGAGGTGAGTCCTGATGAATGTGACGTAGGTAAAGGCTTCATCCCTGACACCCAATGTAAGCACAAATGGTAAGCATTCTGTGTTAGCAAAATCTCATTTCTTCCATGTTTCCTAATTTTTTTTCCTTTGTGAAACCTCCTTCACAATTTTAAAAATACCCTACTTGGACAATCTAAAAGTTAAGTATAACTTGTGTTCACTACAGTGGATTTTTTTAAAAGGAAAATTTTATATTTCTCTAAACTCCATTGATTTGATGTTGTTTAATTTTTTTCTAACATATAGTAAACACATATACAGTTTATGGAATAAAAATATGTATCATCTAAAATCACATTTATATCATTCTGGGGTATAAAAAATATATTAAAATGCAGTGGTTTATTAAGATAATTCTTGTCATTCATGCATCTCAGTATGAATTGCAGTTTGAAAAGTCCACTTAGTATCTTGGTTCATAAAAGTTCATTCTTTTTACAATTCTAGTCTCAAACTGAATTGGATGAGAACCATATCCAAGTCAGGGGTTAGGTTTAATTTTGACCTTATGGGAAAATTTGAGTTGGTTCTCATTCAGTTTGGTTTGTGACCAGAATTATGGAGAGAAATGAGTTTGTGAACCGAGGTACCACTGTAGTGGAAAACACTTTTTTTTTTCATTGAGATAGGAACTCGCTACAGAGTTCATGCTGGCCTTGAACTCTTAAATTCACTGTATAACCCAGGTTGGCCTTGAACTTGTGGCAGTCCTCCTGCTTCAGTCTTCTGAGTGCTGGAATTACAGGTGTGCACCACCATGCTTGGCACACAGAACAAAACAAAACACTGTTATTAATGCATAGTTCTGTCCCCAGTCACGCTCTCTACCATTGATAAGTATTAGGGAATACATGGTGAAAAGGTCCGTAAAAATAGCATATACTGAGTGAAAAGATGACATGCACTGAGTGAAAGTATAGTATACAAGAGCAATGCTCTTACCATATGATATAGTTAATAAAATAATCCTTTTCTTTGCCTGTGGGATTAGTGGGGTATATGGAGTCAAAGGAATCCAGGTGTGTGTGCTTGTGTCTGTGTACTTGGGCACATTACTTCATTTCTCTGAGGTTCTTTATGTTTCAAATAGGTTAAAAAATACCTTCTTTGAATGATTGTTGTTAACATTTTTGTGCAGTCATGAAGAGACTTAGGTGCTTTGTCCCATAAAGTGAATGCTTAATAAATCAGGCAGAGAATTTTAGCTACTACTATTAACATGAAAGCAAAGGATTTTTAGAATCAGTTGCCCTGAAGAAGTAGTACTGCATGTTACCTTTGAATGTATTAAATTGGGCCAGGCATGGTGACACATGGTGAGCCTGAGGCAGTAGCATTACTATGAGTTCAAACCAGTATGGGCTACATAGTGGGTTCAAGCTAGCCTGGACTATGTGGCAAGATTCTATGTTAAAAGAAAACAGAACAAAACAAAACTCCTCCAAAATGTGTTAATTCCTTGGACACCACTGCAAGGAATTTTACCTCTGTATTATTTTAGTTTCTAAATAATGGTCAATATTTATGACAGTTTTATACTCAATGACAGGAATTTATTATGGAATGATTTTTCTCAGATCAATGAAGTTCCTACCAATGCTACTCTACATTTATTTATCTTACATACCTGGTAGAATTTACTGTCATAGAAATGAAGTATGTTTAATGAGATTTAAGCACACATTAAACAAAAAGTACCCTAGATTACTATGATTTCACAGCACTCACATTTAGGTTGAAATCTGTGTGAGGCTCATAGCTGAGTACTTTTTTGTTAACTTTAATAATGGTAAGTTCAAAGCATAGGCATTGTGTCTGGTAAACCTGAGCAACTATTTTGAAAATAAAAAATGTGGTATAACACCCATTGTTAAATTCCTATCACCTTTTTAAACAATCTTTTATCATTCTTGTGTTTGTTGTCGATGATGTTGTCATCCATTGGCTTTTTTTTTAATTTGTTTGATTACTTTTTGATTTTTTTCTGTGCTTTTTTTTTTTTTTTATTAAAAAAAAAAAGCCTGGGGGTTTAGCTCAGTGGCACAAGTGCCTTCCTGACAAGTGCAAGGTCGTGAGTTGAATCCCTGGTAAAAAAAAAAAAAAAATCAGTAATAGTCAAGTCAAACAAATAAGCAAACAAACAAAAAACAAAGTATAGACATTGGAATCTAGTTGACTAAAATTTCCTGACTCCAATCATAGTCAGTTTGAGCCAAATTGTCTTTGAACATGATAAAGCAGATGGGGAGAGCAGTTAAGAGTTATCACAAGTTGAACTCAACTTTGTACCTGGGAGAACCTGGGGAGGAGAGTGGAAAGACAGGAAACTTTCCCAACTTAAAGGAAGGTCTTATTTATAATTACAATTAGGAATTGCATTTAGTAGGTGGCAGTTTTCTGTATCAAAGAAAATCATTTCTCTTCTAGGATTCAGAAAAATATATTTCTTGATATTTCCAGTTATTTTCATTCTGTTGTACTAAAATACATATCCATTGTTTTTATTTTAGTTCTGAAAATACACATTGAGAGCCTGCTGTATGTATGGCGAGTATGTAAGGTCCGAAAGAGACTACAAAGACGATTGATAGAGTTGGGACCTCAGAGTTCTATAGTGTTTGTTCATGTATGGCAGATTACTTTATAGAGAACATGTGCCCTTCAAAAGGCTCAGGGACATGATAAAGGTATGAGTAGGTGAAAGGAGTCATGTCTTCAGGGAATGATCAGAAGCGGGAAAGCTGCTATTTGGTATGGGTAATTTTAATAGGTAAATATTGCATGTTCAAAGTGCTCCAGGCTCAAGAACATACAGAAGGGACAATGTAGAATCATTGTATGTAGGAGACAGAATGCACTTTAATTTTTGTTTTTTTTAAGACAGTGCCCTTCTGTGTAGCTCAGGCTGGTCTTGAAATCATGGTGATCCTCCTGCTTCTGTCTCCCGAGTGCAAGGATTACAGTGTGTGCTATCATGCCTGGCTTGTCTTTTTTAATTAGCTTTCCTGTCACAGGCACAAAAACACCTAGCACTCACAATTTAAAAGATGAGAGATTTACTTTGGTTAATAATTTTCAAAGGATTTAGTACATGGTCTGACTCCAAGGCAGAAACTGTATGAAGGCAGTGCATGGCAGAAGAAAACTGCTCATTCCAGGGCAGCCAGGAAGCAGAGAAAGGAGGGAGGCACTGGGGACAGGAATACACCCTTTCAGGTTGTACTTCCAGTGAGCTGCCTCTTCCAGTCAGGCCCTACCTTGTAACAGCCATTCTACTGTGAGCTCATCAATTGC
>PVLA01001889.1:46192-65281 GCA_004027455.1 Hydrochoerus hydrochaeris
CCGCCCCTATCTCTGTGTATTTCAGGCTGCTTTTGAACTCACAGTAATCCTCTTGCCTTAGCTTCCCAGGCACTGGGATTACAAGTGTATGTCATCATGTTCAGTGGTCTTTGACCTTATTGGACAGGCGTCTTTACATACCGGAATGCATGAAGTTTGGTGACTAAGAATGGGTTAGCAATAGGAAGATACAGAGATAAGCATAAACTTTCAAGAGATCTGGAGACAGATGAGATAGAAAGGAAGTAATCGTACAGTAGGATGTAAAGAAAGGGAGGCAGTATATTCAAGGATTTGTTTTTTACCTTTCCTCCCCTCCGTTCCCCTTTCTTTTCCTCTCTCATTCTCTGTCTATAGGAGGGATCTAAATGATCTATAGACTAAGAGGAAATAGTCTGTGTGAAGGGGAGCGCCTGGAAGCAGTGTCTTACAAAAAGACAAGGACAAGAGTATCAGAATGTGTCTTAGTTTTGGCAGCGAGAAGAGATTTGATAAAGATTCTAAGATATAGAAAAGCAAGGTTGTATGAGAACTATTCTTAAACAAACAGAAAAAAAGTGATGTTTTACTTCTGGGTGTGAAGAAACAACTCTAGTGCAGAAAAGGTATACAGTTACCTTGTGGTGCTGGGTGTGGTTGTGCACGCAGGTAATCCCTGCACTCTGGATGCTGAGGCAGGAGGATTGCTGGGAGTTTGAGGTCAGCCTGACCTACACAGTGAGACCCTGTCTCAAAAAAAAATTACCTTGTGGAGATTATAATAGGGAATAAGGTTTTCTTTGAGGTTAGAAAACAAATCTTTGAGGAGATTTGTTTTCCATGGAATGTAGGGGAGAGGAGAGAGAAAAGGAAAAAGGCTGGAGGTCTGCCTGTACAGTTTTGCTGAGTATAGAGGCAGAGAAAATAGTAAGGTAGAAGAATCCAGAATTGAGAATTGACTGGATATTCAGAATAAAAGGAGAAAATGAGGAAAGATTGTATGTGAGCAGAGAAAATTGTTTAAAGATAAACCTAGAACTAAAGGAGGTAGGCGGTAAGGGATGTCAGAAAACCCTGCTTAGCGGGAGAGCCGGGAAGGGGAAGGACTGTGCTGCAGGCCGAAAGGCAGCCACTGAGAGCCTTCTACTCCTTTCCTCCTTTTGAAAAGTTTCACCTCTGTTCATTTCTGCTTTTATTTAGTTTATCAAACTTACATGACATCATAATATAGTTATATTTTTGCAGTGTGTTTATTTACAATAATATAGTATATATTTTAAAAAATTTTATCAGTACATTTTAGGTATACATAATGATCTTACTCAGCATAGGAAATTTGTACCTGTACATGATATATCTTGCTGCTTCTTTTTTTCCTATTTTTCTTCCCTCCTTTTAACCCTTTTCCCTCCTTATTTATAAAAGCTTTGTTTCCATTTTTTCCCTTTCTATTCTTTTTTTGTATTGTCCTTCCATTCCCTGTCTCGCTTTCCATGTTCCCCTTCCCATTTGAACATTTTCTTCCCATTTCTATACATTATAGTATATTTAATCTATAAAAGCAAAATAATATTCAATTTAAGGGAAGGAGGGATAGAGTGTATACAATATTCTTTTTGATGACAAAATTTCACTTTATTTTTACTCAATTACTATACATTTTTTTAAAAGTGCTAGTCTTGAACTTAAGGCTTCACACATGTTTAAGCACATGCTCTATTTTCATTGAGCTATACCCAGCCCAGTTTTTTTTGTATTTAAAACTATACTGTTTAAGAGGCAAGCAAGTATTGAATCAACTTAGAAATCAGTGACTAATCATATGTAGCCTTGCACTCAAGAAGCTTACAGTTTATTGGTGCTTACTGAACAAATAGATTTATTTTTTTTTTGAGTAGTAAAGGGCACTAAGAAGAATTAGGGAATTAGCCTGTGTGTTAGTGGGTGATTGTGGGTATGATGGTGGTGGTAGTGGTGGTGGTGTTTTTGATACTTTCCAGAGCCTGAATATTGATCACAGTTTTAACTTATATAGTTTATAACAGCTAAAAATGGAGGTACTTTTAATGTCTCTTGGCTGAATACTTTAAATTTATATGAAACTATGATTTATAGGAGGAATGAACAAACTTTAGTTTGTGTGTCTTTCATTATGTTGTTAGCTCTCTGGGCATAATGTTTATAATAAAATGTATAAAAAGATACTGAAGGTAATCTGTATTTATCCTTTTACTACAACTTTTGGTCATATCAGTAGCTTCCTGAAGTGTGACATAATCATGGGCATTTGGTTAATGAGTTGTGCATTGTTGGTGTTCATTCATGGAATTTGCTCTTTTATTATATTTGCTGCTTCACTTAACAGCAAATTTTGCTTTCTCTGTGTTTGATACGTTTTTACCAAATTATTCCTGATTGTATCCATTAATCTTTAGTCACATTTGACAAAAATAAATTACTATGATCTTTTAAAGTTACCAGTAATAATTAGATTTTTTAGGACATCAAAGTTTTAGGGGAACTATTAGATGTTAAAGGGCTTGTGTAAAAATGTTTGCACAAGCTTTTTAATAAAATACTATGCCCAAGTGCAATTTTGGTATTAGATAACAATGACTGTAGAGGGGAGAGAAGTCATGAAGTCTTCATAATGAACACGTATTTGCATTCTCATCATACTCCTTTTCTTGAGAATCAGTTTTCACTTGGGAATACAGTATTATTTCATAAACAAAAATATGCACAATTCTCCTCATGTTCTCCTGCAAGTCTCTAGGATCAATAGAAATTATTTCACTGTTTAACACCTTTGTGCCTGATAACTGAGCAGAAACACAGTCCTGAAGCCCAGCTGTGAGCACTTTACTCCCAGAGGAAGCAGGAACAAGGAGAATCTGATAGATATATTTGGTCCCTCAGTGTTCTTTAACATGTTTTCTTTAGTTCTTTATGTTCTTTTATATGACTCTACCTGTCTGTATTCAGAATCACCACGTACATTTTTGGTTTGAAATGTTTCACATAGCTTAACTTTTATGGTTTTGGTTCAAGTTCTAGAGAAGACTGCTTCTTTCTGGAAGGAGACATTAAATGTAGTTCTGTTGCTTAAAAATGGGTATATAGAAATGGTGTCTGGCTAGCGATTCTTGACTCTCACTATAATTCTTCCAGGTCTAAAGTATTATAGCATAGTGAGTAAGGCTATAGAAGTCTAATGATGTGGGGTCAAATCATGACTGCATTCTTAGCTCTATGAACTTCAACAAGTATCTTAACCTTATAGACAATCTCAAATTTTCAGGGATAAATGGAGAATAATAATAACATTCTCCCTAAGTAAAGGTTTGGAGGTGTGTGTGCATTACAGAAAAAGTGTGGAAAAGAGGAGAGCCTTGGAGACAATGCATTTTGGGAATTCCAAGTCTTTATCATTTAGCTTCCTCCTACCCTTTTGCCTGAGAGTAGGGGAAAATCCCATTTTAAGAAGTAGAATTGCAGAAAGTTTGTTGCTTGTTAGCCACTGCTAGTTACACAAGATTACAAATTTCTCTTAAAATTATTCTGGAAATTTAACATAATCTTAATTGATAATGAATTCCTTTGAAAGAGATTGGGTGGAAGAGGATTTGAGAAGTCAAGTTTCTCCTAAGAAATTAGCCTGTGAGACATACTAAAGCTGATAAGGAAGATAGAGGCCTGGCAGATATTAAAGTATATTCTAACACTATTGCAATTATAGTTCACTCAGGAAGTAGAAAGATTGGTAGAACAAAACTAAGAGTCTAGAAATAGATCTGTGCATTAAGTTTAGAATATAGCTAAAGCAGTATTTCAAATCTGTCATTATTGGTTACTTAGTGCTGGAATATTGTCTCCCCAATTTATGTATATGTATATGTATAAGTATATATATATATTGTGTTCATCATCCTGTATGGAAATTGAGGATTTAACAGAACACAAGAACATCATATATATATATATTGTTTATCATCCCCTATGGAAATTGAGGATTTAACAGAACACTTAGAAAAAGTATATGTAAACTTTAAAAAATGGATTAGGAAACATCTTTTTTAACATGACACCAAAAAACTACATAGAAAAAAGTCCTTTATATTTGATTGCATAAAGATTAAAATATCTATGGCAAAGATACAATAAAGTGAAACCATGAAATTTGCAAAATATCTGCAACATATCCTGTAAGACAAAGTTTGTTTTGGGTATTTTTAATTTTTCCATGTTCTTTTGTTTTGGTATGTCTGATAAACAGTATGTATGTGGGTTCCATTTACTTATTTTTATTTAATACTTAACAAATATAGGCTATATTTTTAATAGAAAAATTATGCTTATTTGATTTTATGTGCATTTGTCTTTTTAAACTCCTTATCTTTTTCCTTTTTCCTCAGTTTCTATCCTACTATATTTGGATACCCTCAGCTTATTTATTTCCACCCTCAAGTCTTAGGGACTTTTTCTGCCATCAAATCCAGGTTTCTGACCTGTTTATCTCATGGACCCTGCAAACCATCTGCTGAGACAACTGGCCCCATGGCTCTGGTGCTGGTGTCCAGGCGGAAACTGTCTTCCTGCATCCTGGCTTTGTCCCAGCAGATAGTCTCTGGCTCCAGAGAGTGGTCAGGAGTAGCTTTTCAACCTCCTTGTGTAAGAGGCACAGCCCTTCTTCAGTCCCAGCATCCAGGTGCTCATCTGGTTTCTTTACCTTTCCTCACAATAGATAGTTGTATTGTTGCCCTTTGGGGATCCTAAGCCTAGCAAGACAGAAGCATTTGGGCAAAACACTCTGCTCAATTTCTGGTCATAGAGTGTTTGCCCTATTTTTGAGTAAACTGTGCCTTTACAATAATTTTGTCTGAATTTGGAGAAGATAAGGAAGAGTTCAAAGTTGGGTGGTGTGCAAACCATTTTAATCATAATTTTATTTGTAGCAATATTTCTAACAGTGGAAAATTGGGGACTGGCTCAAAAAACTGGGATATACTAAGTTATTGAAAAGAGATAAACATTTCCATGAAAAATCATTAAAATGTGCTGTAAGTTGAAAAAGTAAGTTGTGAAGAATGACTCCTACTTTTGTTTTTCAAGCAAAATGGCACATAAATTGTATTCTTTTTCATAAGTATAAGTTTGTAATAGTGCGTGAGATATTTTAAATAATTAGCCTTGGTTCCCTCTGGATTTTACAACTAGAAAGCTAATAATGTGTTCTTTCATCTTGTTTTTCTTCCTTCTGTATTGTTCGGAGATGTTTCTGTCTTCAAACAATGGCTATTTTTATAATAACAAAGTAAATGGAAATAGCATCAGCAGTGGTTCTCTTATTCCCAGAAATAATGCTATTACAATTGTTATAACTTAATGTAATTTTGTGACTTTATAATTACATGTATATTTTAGGAATACAAGGTATATTAATGATACAGTCTAAAAACATAATATCTATTAATACTAATATAAACATGAAAACTGATGCTTAAATGACCAAACCAATATTTTACACTTCTATAAAATGCTAACATTTGCTGTCAGAAAATGCCAGGCAAAGCACAGGATCCTGATTACAGGGATTAATAAGGCAGGATTACTTTGCAGCTTTACAGGGGTGTTATTTTTTAGAGAAATTGATCCTTCATATAAAATGTTCAGCCTTTACATTAGTCCCTTTTTCTTATTAATGCAATGACTGTCTGAAATCCAAAGTTAAGTGCCTAAAGCTTTTCTAAATAAAGATTATCTCACCTTTCTTTAAAATGTATCCATTTTTCTTTGTGGAGCATGTGGATTTAATATCTATGCTTATGGTACAAATGTATATAAAGTATCTTAAGTTGCCTGATTTGTGTGTTACTACCTTGGTGACTTTGATAGTTATTTTCTAGTAATTTTGTTTTCTATTAAAAATTCTTTAATAATGACATTTCTGAAATTTTATTGTAATGAAATAAAGATATAGTTGAAATGAAAATACAATCTTCAGTGCTATCTGTAATAGTGAAAAAATAGCCCAAATGTTCAAAAGTACGACACTGAATAAATACATCATTGTAAACAGTTAATATGATACTGTCCATTCTTTGAAAATGAAATCATTGAAAAAAATATAATGATGTGGAGAAATGTTTACAATAAACAGTGTTGAATTAAAAACCCCTTAAATATACCATATGATCCTATTTTTGTAAAAATGTACATATGTAATTATATACATGCATAAAAAATGTGAATGTTTAAACACCCAAATGTCAACTGTGGTTTTCTCTGAGTGGTGTAATTACAGGAGAGTTTTATTGGGTTCTCTTTGCTTCTCTGCATTTATTATATTGAGCATGTTTTTGTGCATAATAAGATAATCAGTAAAAGGTATTAAAATATACTTCTGTTCTATTTCATGTTGTGAAAATTAAATGTCGAACCATTTCTCCCCTTAGATTGTAATTACCCCTCTATATTCATCCAACTGTCTTGATCCATGAATTGGTATAGTTAGAAGTAGCTAGACAGCCTAGTTTTGCTGAGGTCAGAAAAGACAAAGCTGTGTTCAGTGCAGACCCCTCATCCTACCTACAATTTCAGTCAATTAAAAGATGGAATGAAGATGAGTGAGAGGTAAATTCAAGTTTGATTTTATTTTTCTACTATGACTAATTTTGTTATTGTGCCTAGGACTGGGAGTAATTTCACTCTAGATGTTAATATTTCATCACTGAGAAATTCTTGAGACTAGATGCTTAAAAATACTCAGTAAAAAATGAAAAATAAAATAATATTGCCACTCTCAAATGTACTGGTTCAAGCTGGATATGGTACCTATAGTCCCAGCCACTCTGGAGGCTGAGGCATGAGGATCATAAGTTCAAGGCCCACCTAAGCAACTTAGAGAGACTCTGTCTCAGAATAAAAAGTGCTGGGGGTCTAGTTCAGTGTTAAAGCACTTGCCTAGCAAAACCCAACCCAACCCAACCCAACCCAACCCAACCCAACCCAACCCAACCCAACCTATAGCCACAGTCATAGCCATAGCCATAGCCACAACCAAACAAAATCTTATTTTATTTTAAATCTTTTAGTAATGTATCTTACAAAGTGCTTTAATTTGTCAATTTGGCTATAATTTTAGAAAATGGATTTCTGTTTTTGCTCTGGAAATCCTGGTTGGGAAACTTGATTGGATGCTGGAAATAATGGGACAAAACAAGAACAACAGGGCCAAGATACAACTCAGTGGCACAGCACCTGCCTGGCAAGTGTGAGGTTGTGAGTTAAATTCTTGGTGCCCAAAACAGCACACAGCTAGCGTGGTTGACTGAGGAGGAGCTTATTTTCATTTTATTTTATTTTCTGGAGTTTCTCACATAAATACATGTGAATAATTTTTAAAATGTCCAGGATTGAAAAATCAGTTTGAGAATTTGAAAGTGTTATCTCTCACTTAAATATTCTGAAATATCCCCCTGAGATGGTTCTGTGCCTCACAGTTAGTTTGGGAAAAAAAAAACAAATCCAGCCTGACACAGGAAATTCTTTCTCCTTATCACTCTCCAGTACCATCTTCTGCTTTGGAAGGCTGGATTTTTCATTGCTGTGTTCATTTATGTGGCCCTTCTCCATCACTACCCCTGAATCCCTCAGTCAGAGAAATCTTTTTGGAATATTAATCAGATTTCTCAGCATAAAACATTTTAATGGTCCCCTAGCAAGTAGTATAATAGCATTTCTCAAGACAGTATCTTAGAATTTCTGGAAAAATTTAGATTTTTTTATAGTAAAAAGATAACAGTCTCACCCTACTTCCTTGGAATAGATACCCCGTAACTGAGTACAGTGCTTGTTTTTATGCTTCTGTGTCATTGATGTCAATTATTGTTCTTTTTAATGAGTTGTTTCTAAAACTGATCCAGGAATATAGCCATATTCTCAAAGGTATTTTCCTTTTGAAGTGACCCAGAAATTACTTGTGAGAAACAGGGACCTCCCAAGATAGTATATACCAAGTCCTGTTATGGTTGAAAAGCCCCTTGTGATCAGATTTGTCACTGGGATCTCCTTTACGTTATCTGTCCTCTCCTACACTACTCTCAGGCCCTGACAAGCAGCTCCTAAGTGAGCTGGGCCATTTCAAACATTTTTCTCTTCTTAAGCTGATGTTGGGCAGTGGTACTCACCATCCCAGCTGTCGTGATTACTCCTGTGTAGATTCAGCCTTCTGAAATCACATTCCCAGGGATAGAAAATTTCCAATTTGAGTTTGTTATTCCTCAGATAATTTTGTCACCAATAAACTGTTCCTCAAATTTAGTGACGTAAAACAACGATTTTTCTTCATTTCACTGGATCAGGAATCTGAGTGAATTCAGCTGGGTTCAAGGTCATTAAGTCTTTCACAAATAGTACCATTTTCTAGTGGTTCTCAGGGCTCAGATTATTGGACTGAGGCTGGGTTCTTCATGCCCTTGGTTCCAGACTCACAAGATGGCGTCTTTTATAACTATAGCACAGAAGTGACATGCCCCTTAGGGTTGGTGTATGTTGCTCCTTAGAGGAAAGGCACTAGGTCCAGCCCATGTCCAGGCACCACATCACAACCTCAATGGCTAAGTGGGGATTGCTGGAGACTTTCTGAGAATTCTGTCTACTACAACCTGAGGGACACCCTTGAGCAGGCCCAGGTGAGGAAGCCATGGTTAGATGGAACACTGCAAGTCCTCTCAGTCTGTTTTCTATCTTTCCCGATATAGGCATCTTGATGCTATGGCTGATTCCAGGGTTTAAAGAGAGGTATATTTTAAATAATCTGGCTCCAAATGCCACTTGAAAGTCAACTCCCTCGTTTGATCTTCAACTGAAGAAAAAATGGTCTATTTTAGTGCTGAACGAAGAACTTTGTGTTGGACTTAGTAAGGTGACACAGCTCACTGACAGTGTATTCTTACGAGATTTGCAAATGCAGTTTTAACTGTGCAGCTTGGGATTTATGTTCTGAATTCTAACCTAGAGGAAGTTGAATGTCCCTCTATATCCTTAAGCCTTAAAACCTGTGTTGCGTTTTATTTGCCTCTTGAGTTGGCACCTACCTGATAGTCTGGCCTGCATCTAATTCATAACAAACATTAGCACTTTCACTTTCAACATTCTTTTTTTTTGCACTCCTTTTTTTTTTGTGTGTGTGTGTGAGTGTCTTTAATGCATCTAGTACTAAGCTTACTAAGAATATCTAGTGTCTAAACAGAGAATGTTACAGAACTTTCTCTGGCATACTTGCTTAAGAAAAGTAGGCTGACTCTGTGGTATCTGTAATTTCAGTGTTATTTTACTAGTTAGGTAGGGCATTAGCAGTTTTTGACCTTGAATCAAAATTTTCTGCTTTTCTCTCCAGAGCTTCCAAATATTTTGTCCTTTAAAATCAAAGGAGTTGCCCTGATTTTATATGACATTTGGATACAATATTTAAACTCTTGAAAGACCCTTTATAGAAAAGACCCTTTGATATTAAATGTAATAAATGGCTCTGAGTTGAATACGTGCACAGGTTCTCTCTTTTGAGATTCATAAGCTCAAACTGCACCAGTTACACATTCTCCATGATGTTCCTTCATTCCCCAAGAATCCATCTGCTGTGAAAATTTCTCTGGATTTGGTGTTGATGTGTATGGTGGGTGTGAAGTTTTGACTTTCATTTCTTAGCTAGTGTGTGACATTAGGACATGTCTAGTCCTAATGAAGCAGGGGAGCAGGGATGTCTCTGCAGGAAAAAACAAAACAGAACACAGCAGGGTGATTTGTGTAGTTGACCTGTCTTGGTGCAGCCTGAATTATTCCAGGATATTTTCTTTCCTTTCCTGTGGATACTCTACATTGTGTTCATTTGTCCTGGCATTTATGTTTCTTTATAAATTCTAAAGTATGGTTATGTTCAAATGTTTTAAATTAACCTACAAACTCCTTGATATTAAAAATCACTCTTTCATTTTATTATATTGTGGTATCTTGGATGTCTTCCTCATTCTATACTCACTATGACAGCACACCAGACACATTTGAAAATATGAGTTAGCACACAAAGGAGGTTAATCTAGACTTACCAGAAATGTATGAGAGCAAATTAGAGATGAAGGACTGGAACTCTGGAATCTGGTAGGGAGAGGTGAACATGTATTGCAGAGAGCTTTGTGTGGCTATTTAGTGAACTCTACATGGAAAAGGTGGGTGCCAGCCTGTCTTAACCCCCTAAACACACCAAAGTATGTTATTACCATGAAATTGTACTGTGGTATTTTCTAGTTGTGATTCATTCACAGTTTAATATGCTTCTAGTTCTGGCTTGACTTTCCCCCCAGGAAGAGTCTAAAATCTCTTCATTATAATATAGACTGTGCTGCACTTTGAATACAAATTTATCCATGTTCAGACTAATTTTTCTTGTGATTGTCTCTACCCTGGAGAAGTGCCTTTAATGAATTACATACAAATTGTGTAATTTAAGAAGTTAATTTGGTTTTCTGGTTACACAGGACTGAAAACAGCCCTTGTAGAAAGAGATGATTTCTCATCAGGGACTAGCAGCAGAAGCACTAAATTGATCCATGGTGGTGTGAGATATCTTCAGAAGGCCATCATGAAGTTGGATATTGAGCAGGTAATTGTGTATGCTGGCTGTTAAACGGAAATTGTAACTATGTTTTTTCTACTCAATTATATCACACTGTTTAAATACGGCTTTTAGCATTTCTTCATCTTGGAAATACTTATTTTGTGTATGCTGCTGGAATATCTTTCAGGAGAGGTGTGTCAGTTCTTTCCTATAGTATTATGTTTATGGGTACTCAGGGGCTTTTTCTACACAAGCATGTCAAAGTAGCAGATTTACAAAATCACTTTTGGATGTGTTACCTTTTAACAATTACTGGATTTTTGCCAGTGGCCACCAAATTGCAGTTGCAGGGGAGCTGTGCTGCAGTGCAGGAGGAGTGCCAAATTGACCCTCTTAACTACAACTGCAATCATACCCTCATATCATCACTGACATATTGTTAAGGAAAGATGATCTGAGTCATGCTTTTCCTGTGTCACACTTTATTGTGTCCAGTCTGCCACCAATTGAAAACTGCCAAGGCAATGTGGAAGATGACATTTCCCAGAGGGGTAAAAAAAATCAGCTGCACTCCCTATCTGCATTTTGTACATGAAAAGCACAGCATACTTACTTGACATTGTCAAGTTTTGAATCGGTCTCTTTTTTTTCTTGACAAGCCAGTTTTGAATCTGTCCCCTTTTCTTATGTTTCTCTTGGACATCATGATGGATTCAAAGAAAACAGCACAGATAGAATTTAGAATCAGCTAACTTATAATGTGCTCTGGATTATTTATGCAGTGTCTATGAACCTTAGTCTTCTCATTTATAAGATTAGTATAATAGTAATCATAGTCATAAATACTGGTTCTTTAGAGAGTCTTAAGGAGCACAGGGGTTAAGACAAAAGGTTTTAAAATAATCTGGAATACTGTGCAAGTGTGAGGCATCATCTTTTCTGGGTTTAGTGAAGGCAAGAGAGAAACTTTAGCATGAATTTGAACAATCTGTTATTTCTTACCTGGAGAAAATATTATGAAGAATTGAGAAAGGGGAACATTACAGAGAATGCAAGATAAATGGTTACAATAATCTCTGAACTCAAGTCAGGAAAATATGTTACACCTGGGAACTCTGACAGCATGTTTTTCTCCTATGCAAATACAGTTATGGTTTCTAAAAAATCTTTGAGGTTGACAGCATGATGTATTATTAGAAATTTGATTAGGAGGGAGCTATCCTTACTCAGAGGTAGAAGGTTTCTGTGTATCATTCAGTTGCCAGGGTGTCTATTTGCCATTTGAAAATATTATGATATGTTACTGCCAAACTAATTTTCTCTGTTTTGATTTTCAGTATAGGATGGTAAAAGAAGCCCTTCATGAGCGTGCCAACCTACTAGAAATTGCTCCCCATTTATCAGCCCCACTGCCTATAATGCTTCCAGTTTACAAGTAAGCCTTTGGTAGCACCTTACTCCTATTTGATCGCCTGAAATCAATGGAATGACACACTTTTAATAGAAATAATTCCTCATTGTATTTATCAATGTGATTTTAACTAGCTCTAATTTTTAATCCTTCTCAAACATTTACATTGGTGTATTTAAAAGTATGAATTTTCTTAAATACTCTCTTTGGACTTATCTGTAAAGACTAGATCTTAAAGGCAAAGGACAATGTGTTCTGAATTTATAATTAGTAATACCTTATTATCGTTTCATATATATAGATGAACAGTTTCATTTGAAATGAGAAATAGGAGGGCTAGGCACATAGAACCCTAAAACGAATCCTGGTTGTACAATTTGAATCTCCAACATAGCAACTGAAAACTCAAACTATTTTGGGTCATTTTAAGTATCTGAGTTAACTGAAATTGAAATTTGGCTAGATGTCAGATTATAAAACCCAGTTTCCTAATGTTGTTAAAGCTACTCATGAGGCTTCCTTAAATTGTAATACATGTACAATAATGTGAAGTGGATTCTGTAACTCTTAGGTACATGAATATTGTGGTGACTTGAAATAAATTTTTAAATTTTGTCTCTGTTTTGCCACAGATTGCTCAGGACTTCTTAAGTCAGTGACTCTCAGCTGTGGGTGCACATTATAAAACACAGGCCCTCATCTTGCTCTGGTTAAATCAACCTCTGGGCATGGGAAGTCCAGCCATCAGTATTTATTTTTAGTGTTCCCCCAAGAATTCTAATATGCAGCCAGGATGAGAGCCTTAGAGAAGATTGATTTAAAATCTCACTGATTCATTTACTTGCATACTCCGCTAGACTGGTGTCAAAATCAGTTATGCAGAGCTCTTGTTTTTTTTTTTTTTTTCTTTTGCAATCCACTTTGAGGTATACTTTGTTTTCCATAGTGAAAAGTTTCTTTTAACTTAAGGTATCATTCTATAATGTTACACTCTGTTTCTAAAGAAACTTCACCCCTATTTATGCTGTAGATGGTGGCAGCTACCTTACTACTGGGTAGGAATCAAGTTGTATGACCTGGTTGCAGGAAGTAATTGCCTGAAGAGCAGTTATGTGCTCAGCAAATCGAGAGCCCTTGAACATTTCCCCATGCTCCAGAAGGACAAACTGGTGGGAGCAATTGTCTACTATGATGGTATGTGATGCTTTTTGCATGATATTTTTCTCTTCATGTGACTCCTTAAAATATACTGTGACCTTTATAATATGCATTTAGTGAAGTAGTTTTGCATTCTTAATTTTAATGCTAATCTTATAAAACATGCAGACATGCACACACATACCCAGGTTCCCTGTTTTCTCTAATACAATCTGAAAAACTACCCATAATGTTTTGTTTTTTAATATTACTTATTTTGTATAGATTTTTTCTTTTTTGATTTCTACTTGGTTTCATGGTTGGTTTAAACCATGTCTCTTATTAAGAATTTGGGTCCCAGCCATATGCCATTTATTTTGTTTTATTTTGCCATTGAAATATACTTGCCTTATGAATATGTTACAGTGGTAAAAGCTGCTGAGGCTCTGTGAAACCTTTATTTTCAAGGGGTTATAAACGTGGGGGAAAATGCCCCTTGGGCTGTAATTGACATGATTGTATTTTGCATAGGACACGTTCTTGAATGTGTAATTTATGTGATAAAGGTAGATGAACAGCATTGTTAAACCAAACTCTCAGGTTTTATTACTTATGTTATTGCTGTTAGATATTTTGTAAAACTGACATTGCCTAGCGTCCATTTACCTTGTGTTCTAGGTGAGTTCTTTTTTGTATATAATATAATTTTGTACACTTTCATTTGGAGGGACTAAATACTTAATATATCTCAAGATGATGAAACAGTACAAAGCAAAACAGCCAAAGCCATTTGTTAAATTTTACTAATGCTCCAAAGATACTTATTTGTAAGGAAATGGCTAGACACAGGTGATTGTACATGTTCTAAAGATCTTAGAAATTTTGTGACAAGGGCTCTGTATTTTACCCCTAAACCCAAGATTATGTGACCCTTTGTATTTGGTGTTGGATAACTGAAGTCTTAATACAGTGATGGCAAATCTTTTAGAGCATTCAGTGATGACAGATAGCCATGCCATAGATTCATCACCACTCTCTTAGCATGAAGTTTTGTTGATGTTTGAGGAGACTTTAGTATTTATACTTCATATTATGGGATGTCCTCAAGGCTACCCTTACCTTCTTTTTTTTTTCCTTTCCAATATTATATTTCTGAATCAGTTTAGCTGTTTGTCAGTCAGGCTTTCATATATAAATGCAAAATGTGTATGTGCAGAGGGAGCAATGGGGACAAACTCAAGAAATTGTCCTAGGAGCAAGGATATTAGAAAAATGGTAAGGGTCTTAGACAAACATTAAAAGCTAGAAAATTAACAGTTTGTAGGGCCTTCCAGCATCTAAACACCATGGGGGGGCTACTTAACTACTTTTTTGGTGTCCTTGATTAATCCTGCATGTTGAAGGACAAGCTTCACTGTGAATTTGCTTTCTCTGCATCAGACCCTTAATGTCAATCCATTGTTACTTATTGGTTGATTGTAGTAAAGAGGTTTTTGGTCCAGGAGAAGTAGAAGGCATTCTGTAAATAGCATCCTAACATGAAAATGTTTGTGACCTTTGCTTCTTATTCTTCATCCTTTTTTTAACATACAGTGCTCCTCAAATTGTTAATCATATATCATTCAATAGGTTGGGCATTAATTTGATTTGTTTGCTTTTGCATATATGAATTGCCTAATGAAGACTATTAGTGGATATTGTATCTTAGTTTGTGGCTATCTTGTATTAGTTTGTTATTGTTATGAATTACAGATTATTTTTGATTCTACAAGAAGAAAATGAAGGGAAATCTGTTTTCATTGCAGAACTATTACTGTAGTAAAGAGGAAGAATTTCTTTAATGTAGAATTGATTTTTATAGCTAATTATAAATTATAAAATTATGTTTAGTGAAGATTATTGAAAAATAATTTCAAATTCCTATTTGGAAATTGGTTATAAAATCTTAAGTCTTAAACTGAAGGAGTGAAAATAATTCTATCTTGGTCATTGGATATAAATTATTTGCTTTTTCACATTGCTCTGAAATGGTACAGGTGTTACTGTTATGCTTGAAGTGAGGCAAAACGATGTAAAACAGCATGGTTCTCTGTTTTCACAATTACATTCACAGATTGAGGCAGCTCATGTTTTAGGTAGTATGTTATGATGAACAAATTAAATATCAGCATAGAACTAAGGTGGAGAAGATGATGTAGGTAAAGAAATGCAATACATGCTTAGAAAAAGGGAAATACCTTTCTCTTGACCAGAAAAATATTTCAAAGTCGTTCAGAGAGAAAAATTACCTAAGTTTCATTAACCATTGCAAATAAATGTGTAAACATTGTAATTTATAAAGTAAAACTTTCTTAATAATACAGAAGTACTATTCATAAATAACTACTAGAAGAATGAGTAAACAGTGACTTAAATGGTTTAACCATGAATTTAGGGTACTTGAAATAACTTTCAAAAATATGTAAGTTCATAAAACATTACTTGTTATACAGCTGGGTGTGGTGGCCCATGCCTGTAATACCAGCACTTGGAAGCGCAGGAGGATCACAGTGAGTTCAAGGCCAGCCTGAACTACATAGTGAGAACTTGTCTCAAAACAAACAAACAAAAAACAACAACAAAAAGCCAACCCCCCCACCAAGAAACAACAACAAAACACCTCCCCCAAAAAACAAAACAACAACAAAAAACCACAACAAAAAAATCCATTATAAGATGAGCAGAAATAATAAAAAATGTATTATAAAATGAGCAGAAATAATAATTTTTATAATTCTCACCTTGGGAGAATCTTGATTCTGATTAAAATGTCTCTATACATAATCAAATGAACTTTTAAATACTACCAGAAGTTTTACTAACTAAAGTTTTACAAACTCTTATTTGTAATTATTATACAGTTATTTTAGCCCCAGTGAAAAGTGAAATATAATGGTATAAAAATATAGTGATCAGAGCAATAAACATTGCCATGAACTTGGTACAGGAGTTTAGACAATTTAAGATCTCTTCAACATAAAGATGTTAAGGGCCTAAGATGTTCTCTTTGAAGTACAAAATGTACAATTATCAAAATATTTCTTAATTACTCCAAAGCACATGTTCATCCTAAATAAATTGTGTTTGCTGTTGAATATGATTAAGAGAAAGTGTTTCCCCACAGAACTTCATAAATGTAATACAATAAACTCTGCATCTTTGGCTGTTATTTGTATGACAGAACTTTGATCCATTGCTGTACTTTATTATTAACTGCTAAAAAACAAGTTGACATGTATGGAGGAATAACTACTATCTTTTAAAAATGCAGAGGCAAAGTTAATTGTCACAGAATTCATATGAAATGTAAGTGTGAAATGACATGCCAGGTTTTTCCTCCAGTTGTATTTTCTTCTTATTTTGTATAGAGAAGACAGAGTGATCTTAGCAGCCTTCTGACTGGGACATGTCCTAGTGTGTGTGTGTGTGTGTGTGTGTGTGTGTGTGTGTGTGTGTGTGTGTTTGTGTTTTTTGTCTTTTTGAGATGGGGTTTCATTGTGCAGTTCAGACTGGCCTTAAACTTACTTTGTAGCCCAGCTGGGCCTCAAACTCACAGCAATCTTCTTTCTTCAACCTCTTGAGTGCTGGGATTACAGGTAATTTCTACCAGATTTGGCCTCCTACTGTGTTCTATCTGGTCCCTTGCTTGACCCTTTCTTGTACAGACCCACTTAACTATGGCCATTGCCACTGATGAGAGGGTGATTCTAAGTAGAGAGTGGATCCCCTCCCAAACTGGCAAGAAGTGTTTAAGACATGCTATGTAAATCAGCGCGTGTGGAGAGGTAGATAGTTCTTTAGGAGCTTATTTTGTGTTCTTCTACCAACTCTGTTTTAGTCTACCAGTTCTTACAGTGAATCTTTGTTGCCATTCTAGTTGGTCTTTAATCATCCAATCCAGTGCACAGAATATGATACATAATTAAAAATCATTAAATATCTCCATTAAGCCTCTGTAAAATGAAGGTGGACACAAAATTATAGCTTTACATTCCACTTTTCTGCCAGTCAAGACATTGACAGAGAGAAATAAATGCCTGTTATTTTATACCTGATAATGCCTGTATTTCTTATGCTATGAAAATAGCTACCTACAAGAAATTACATTGGCTTTCCTAATGTAAATAAAAGTTGGTTCCACTCATGTTTCAAAGGGGGAATTAGAGCCCAGTGTTCACTAGAATATTCATTTTTATTTCAATCTAAAATTCATAGCATACAGATAGATAAATTCAGCTCATGAGAGAGCAAATCCAATTTAATCTCTGGCTCCCCTGAGGTAAATATAGTTCACGGTCCTGCCCCCACCTCAACCTCAGCTATAATCCCTGGCTCCTGGAGGTAAAAATGCACCGAAGTGAGGAAAATTCTGCAGCAGGATATAATGATCCAAAATGACAGGAACAATAATGACAATGAATTTCATGTCTCCTAGTCATGAGCCAGAGATGCTTGGCTAGGCTGACTTACACAATTAAATTGTTACAGGTGCAGCAGGAGCTGCAGTGAGTGGTGTGCTTCAGGGAATGATGCCTCTGGCAAAGCCATAGTGTGGAATCTAGGCTCTTTTTTGTTTGGAACAAACTGTTATCCTTCAGGCATGCACTTACACTCAAGATTGTACACTTTAATAAAAGAAATCCTAGATTAATAATAATTTCTTTAATAAAAGAAATCGTAGAAGTCTTGATTTTATCTACTTTGAAAGCTAAGATAAATCAAGTAGTCATTACCATAAGGTGAGTTTTTTAGGCTTATGTTTTCAGTTTTGTTTTTTTCATTGAATTCCTGGGACATAGTCAAATCTACAGATGATGTGTATGATCCTGCTTTATACTATTTGTAAATATAGTTGTTGAGCTATCTACTTTCAGTCAGAGAGACACATTGGGTTTTTTCAGAGTAATAAATACAGATTTAATAGATAACTGAAAATTGGATTTACAACCAAAATAGCCATGCCATTTGCAAGACAGGGTTACTTGCAACCTTATGCAATTAATTCTTCTTGTTAGTTGGAATTACCAGTATCTCTAAAATGGAGTTTATGAGCCTCAGGAATGCAGAGATCTCCACCAGGTTGCAGAAAGAATGCATTATAACTTTTCTTTACATTATTTTTATCAATTTTTTCCTAAATGCATCTTGTGTATGGTTCAAATGTATATAAGTAAAGTGGTATATATATTAATTTATAAATAAATATACCCATTGGGGTATTTGCTGACATTTATTTTACCTTTGAGATGCTCAGTCTCAATTTAATTATTATTTTTTGGGTATTAATTGGTAATCTGTCATTTTATTTATTTGCTAACCAGCTAATTATGGGCTAATGTAATGTTTTCAAAATAGATATATAGAACAAGAAGAAAAACTTCTCTGGAAAGATAAAAAATTATCAAATCTCTTCCTATATTTTCCAAGGTCTCATTTCTGTAAACTTTGAGGAAGCTTAAAAGAAATAAACAACATGAACTTGAATCTATACTCATAAGTGAAATAAATCAAACTCACATGTATAAATACCATATAGTCTCCCTAGTGTAAGAAATGGTAAGAGTACAGAAGATTTTGTGAAAATCATGGTTCACCATTATACTGCTTTGAAGTCTTATGTTTTCATTCATTGGTTGGAATGGTTTTATTCTGTTTTGTTTGATCTTAATATATGTGATCGTATGAATAGTTACTTTGAAAGCAAGACAATATGGCAGCCATTGTTGATTTAATATCTTGCTCTGAAGTCCTACCATGCTCTTGTTTTTCTATTACCATTGTTTCTATCATGTTGTGTCTTATTGGATTTTAATATGTATGATAGTAAAAACAAAATTTTTATGGAAAATGAGATAATATAGCAGCCATTGTTCATTTTCAGTTATTTGGTTCAGAATGCCTTGCAATG
>PVLA01001889.1:65381-210178 GCA_004027455.1 Hydrochoerus hydrochaeris
AGTGGTTTTATTCTATTTTGTTATGTTTGACATTATTGTGTGTAAAGCTAAGCTCAACTATTTCAAAGAAAGAGACATTATGATAGCTACTGTTAATATCCAATTGTCTTGTTGTGAAGTGCTGTGTTGCTTACATTGTTCTGTTCTGATCTGCTTAGATCTGTCCTCTTTTGTTTTATTCTCTTTAAAATAAAAAAAATTAAAAAAGAAATAAAACAAATGTATGAGAAAGGATAGTATTTTGGAGTCCTGCAAGTTATCAAAATTTGGCACAATCCATTAAAAACTTGTGTAATTTTATTTTAATCTCCATCTTAAAATAAAAGTAATAAATCTATTAAGTTCTATTTGCTTATAAGTCCCAAAGCTCCTACAATTTTTATATCATTATTATGAAAACCAAAGTTTAAAATTATAAGTATTGATAAAATATAAGATAATACATATGTAAGTTATACAACTTAATCATACAGATCCTGGAATCTATAAACAGGCTTCAAACTTGAAATACTGCCATTGGGTTGAAGCTCTTTATGACTCTTCTCTATTTCATCCTATCTCTTTCCTAGGTAGTAATTGTTATTTTGAATTTTGTAATTAGGATTTTCTCTCCTTTCTTTTATGTTACACATTTTGAAATAATTAATTGCCTAGTTTTCAGGGTTTGGTAAAGTATATAGTGCCTTATATAAATTGATATAAACATTGGGGAAAGCAATTGGACACACATAGTAAAGCCTTGTGATACAGTAATTCTGTTGGTGGGTATAAGCCCTAGAAATTTCTTAAGTATACCAGGAGAGATGTACAAAATGTTCATTGAAGCAGTGGGTATAATTTCAAAAATGTAAATAATGCAAATGTCTGTCAAAAAATGAATAAATAACTATGTTCTATTTGCACAGTGAAGTGAAACAGCATTAAAATGGAGAGAACTACAACTAAACTGAGTAGCAGTTAAATCTTAGGAAAATAATGTTATGCATGGGTTGATAAATTGTCTTATAATTATAAGCATTATAATCAAACTAGAAACTGTTTTCCAAGTTAGGGTGATATAGTTGCAACAATCAGACATATGGAGGTAGATGACTCAGGTTTTTACACTTAACTGTGTTTTAAGCCATATGGTACTGAACATATAGGCTATTTTGAGATTTAAATGAGCTAATAAAAATAATAGTTTTGCCAGATGTGGTGGTGCATACCTGTAGTCCCAGCACTCAGGAGGCTGAGCCAGGAGAATCACTGTGAGTTCAAGGCCAGCCTGCGCTACATGGTAAGACCCTGTCTCACCCCTTTACCCCCCAGAATACTTTGCAACTACAAAACATTATTCAGATATTAATTGTTTCATCTGGGTCAACATCCTACAATATACCAAATTTCTACTTCCCATAAAGATGTTTCAAAGGAGAGAACAGTTCCAAACACAAACATCTGCCTAATTTAGTTAAAATTAAAGGATTCTTCCTGAAAAATTTGTCAAATATTTTTAGAGAAAAATACTGTGTACAGGAACATGTTCTAGGTAAGTGTATAGTGTTTGAAGTTGAAGGATTAACAGGTAGGATGTTTTTAAAGAAAAAAGTATCTGCCTTTTAGAAATCACTTTAAAACTTTTTTTCAATATTTTAATTGTTCCTGTTCATACTAAGTTTTACACTTTTAAATGAATAGTGCTGGGTATGGTGGCTCATCTCTGTAATCCCAGCACTTGGGAGGTTGAGGCAGGAGGATCACTGCGTGTTTGAGGCCAGCCTGGGCTATAAAGTGAATTCAAGGCCAGCCTGAACTGCACAGTACAGCCCTGTCTCAAAAATACCATAAAAAAAGGCTTTACTCTTGATTTCCTGTCAGCTTTCTCATTGTATATCTCTTCTTGTTTTCTGTGAGTTGCATAAATGAAGCTGACATTATTGCTCTTATAGCAGGCATTTTTTTTTTTTTTTTTTGCCCTCAAATGCTGCCTTTTTGCTATTCAGTGTATCTGGATACCAACTAATGCTAAATGAAGTTTGACATGTACCCCTAAGAAACAAAACTTATAAATTGTGACTTTAAAAGAAACCTGAATAAATAGGACATATTGTGTCCAGCCAGGCTAACATCCAACATATGCTTTAGCTTCCTGATGATGAGACAGACCAGAACAGCCCTCAGGAAACTTTGCAATTGTTTATTGCTCACTTGACCAGCATATATTAAATACCCGGCTTCCATTGTTCTAAAATCAGTTTAAAAATCAAAAGCACATAGCAGTCAATTTGGTCAGGTAAATAGTACTTATCCATAATGTACTCTGTATATAAAAGCTTAAAACCTATGCTGAAAATTCACTAGTACTGGGAAATGTATAAAGTTGTTTAAGCAACTAGTTCTAGTAAGTTCACGATAAACCAATCTGTTGTTCCATTGTGTCTCTTAAAAAACGTAGGATCAAAAACAAAGATTATTACAGTAAAAATTACAGTAAAAATTTTTCTCCCAATTTTCTCATTCACCTAAAATATTTATGGAGCCAAATGTATTAAGGATAAAGTTCTGAGCTAGCAGATTTTGAAAGAATTTGCTGCATATATGCCACATATTTTGCCAACACATGGTCTTTACTACCAAAGATGTTTTACATTTGTGTAACTGAGTATGGTTTTCAAAACACTTTTTCCAGAAGTTACAATAGTCAACTCAGCTCTGTATGTATGGTGGGATCAGATATCATGATCTTTATTTTTTAGAAAGGAACAGGAAATATAACTAAATGTGTGGATCATTTTGGATTTGTGAAGATATAAAATAATTTATTTTGGCTAAAAAAAGAACTTTACAAAATAAAGATTGTTGTATCATACCTTCTTTCTGCTACCATTGGGGTTTTTTTCTTTTTAATTTTATTTAAAGAGAAATAAAAGCAAAACAGAAAAAAGGGGAATAATACAGAATTTCAAAAAAAAATAAACAGTAAGAAATCACTAGTTGATAAATTATATATTGTCCTCTTAGAAATAGTTGTTCAAGTTACAAAATTAAAGCATACAAAGTGGACATTCAAACAGTGAGGCTGCAAATAGTTTTGTTCGATGATCCAACAAAAACTTAGTAATATGGTTATTAATCCTACACACTTAAATATGCATGCAGTTTTAACCTATTTAGAGCACTTTCTTTTCCTCCTTTTGCTTTTTAAGTCCATTATCTGTTTAGTTATATGATGGTTCAGCTTGCTCAGTACCTTACTGATCTATTTTGTTGTTATTATTTCCTTTTTAATCACTTTATATAATTCTGATGTTTTGTTTTTGAGTTTCTCCTCATCCATGCCTCGTGGATCAGCTTTGGTGGAATTGGGAGTTTTTGGAGGTATTTTGTTACCTTGTTTTCTCATGTTCTGTTGTTTTTGTTATTGTTTATTTTTTAAATTTTTTATTTTGAAGGTAGTGAATACAACAGAACAAGACAGAACACAGCCAATTGAGACAGTGTAGTGAAATAGACAGAATATCACAATAGGTTACCGGGATAACAGTAATAGGTGCCATAATATATCTCATTGTCTTCACAGTAGTTGTTGTTTCAATCAGGTATAGCAAAGTCAAACCAAATACAGAACATTATAGAACTTATGAAAACAGAATATCAAATAGAGCAATACAGTTAATCAGAACAAAGCAAAACAGTGATGACAGTATTTGCCTTCAAAGAGATGGTAGAAGGAAATCCCCCCATTTGCTATATTGCATATGGTCAGCCTCCTAAGAGATGCTCAGATCTCTGGCTCCCATTTATTAATGGGGATTGGGGGAAAGTTTGATGCTCAGCCCTTGAGCCAGTAGGCTCATGGCTGCTTACCAAGGAGAGGAGCTGGTTGCTTGGTTTCCCAGCGCCCTACGTTCCAAAATGGCATGGATCTCTGGAGACCCTGGCTGCTTCTCCCTCTGGGGCGGCCATCGCTTGCCCGAGCCATGGCTGCTTACCAGGGAGGCGAGCTGGTTGCTTGGTTTCCCAGCGCCCTCTTTCATTGGTTTTTAAGTCTATCACAAATTTTTAAAAAATGACCAACTGGTTCAACAAAGTAGGTACATTTTCTATTATGGAAAGTTCAAACATCTGTAAAAGATATGAAAATAATAAAATGAACTTGCACTTTCAACACTTGTAAATTCATGGCCTATAGTGCTAATAAATTTCATCAAAATAGCATGATACAAAATTAGTACACAAAAACCAATAGCCAGTGCTGGGATTATAGCTCAGTGGCACATGAACCTGACTGGCAAGTGCAAGGTCTTGATTTTGATTCCCGGTACAAACAAAACAAAACAAAAAAACCCCCAAAAACAGCCAGTGATGAGGGTCACAGTAAGAAAATATCAGGAAAACAGTCCCATTTATGATAACTTAAAAAAATGAAATACCAATGAATCAAGCCAAAGAAAACTGTGGTACTCTGAAGTAGAAACTGTAGTACCTGAAAGAAGAGATTGAAGAGAACTTTTGGAAATAAAATGACAGCTCCTGTTCCTGAATAGGGGGAATAAATACTGTCAAAATAGCCACATTACTAAAGGAAGTATATAAATTTCTTGCAGTTACTATCAAAATACCAACATTTTTCACAAAAATAGAAAAAATAATCATAAAATTATAAGGAACCAGAAGAGACCCTGAATAGCCAAAGCAATCCTGATTAAAAAGAATAAAGTGGGAAGCACACAATCCCAGATTTCAAGTTACTCTACAAAGTCATAGTAGTAAAAACAGCATGATACTGGCACAAAAATAGATACGTAGACCAATGGAATAGAAGACACAGAAACATCCCTATAGAAGACACAAGCATAATACCTATTTAACTATTTGATCTTTGACAAAGGGGGCAAAATTTTACGCTGGAGAAAAGACCTCCTTTTTAACCAAAGGTGCTAAGAAAACTGGTTTTCTGTGTACAGAAGAGTGAAATAAAACCCATGCACTAAAATAACAGAATGGTTTAAAGACCTAGATATAAAAACAACACTGAAACTGCTAGAAGATAAAAGAGGGGAAACATTTAAAGCCAAAGGAAAGACTTCTTAACTATTTCCTCAATAGTACAAAAAATAATACCAAGAATAAATATGAGGTTATGTTAAATTAAAAAGCTACACAGGAAAGGAAACAATTTACAGAGTGAAACCTACAGAATGGGAAAAATTTCTGTGAGCTAGTCTTCTGATAGAGGATTAATATCTATAGTATATAAAGGCCTGAACACATTAGACCTCAAAAACAAGAGTCAAAAAACAAAGAAAATGCACAGGCACTTATCAAAAAGAAGTACAAAAGACCAGTAATTACATGAAAAAAAGTTCAACATCTTTAACCATTAGAGGAATACAAAATCAAACAATTCTGAGATTTCATTTTAATCCAGTAGGAGTGGCTATCATCAAAAACACAGACACACATACAAAACGAAAATGCTGGCAAGGATGTGGGGAAAAAGGAACCCTTCTACATTGGGTTTTTTTTTTGTTTGTTTTTTGTACCAGGGATTGAACTCACGACCTCACGACCTCACGCTTGCCAGGCAGGTGCTTATACCACTGAGCTAAATCTCCAGCCCTCCTTCTACATTGTTGATAGGAGGGTAAACTACCACAGTCATTATGAGAATTAATGCAGAGAGTTCTCCAAAAACTAAAACGAGACATTTCATTTGACCTAGCTATACCTGTCCTTGATATCTTCCCCAAAGAATTGAAGACATCATACTATAGTGAAGCAGTGTGGTTATAACCCATGGTTATAGCCATCTGATTCATTTTAGCCAAATATGCCCATCAGCATATGAATGGATAAAGAAAATGTGTTATAAATACACATGTAGCCATAAAGAATGAGTTTTCATGATTTATAGAAAAGTGTATCTGGAAAACACAATGTTGAATGAAATAAGAAACAGAAGGTTAAGTATTGCATGATTTTATATGAAAAACTCAAAATTTAAAGAGTTAAAACTTTTGGAGATGGGCAAGTTGTCAGGAAGTTGGGCAAGGCAAGGAAAGGTGAGGGAGAGGTTGAAGTGTTCAAGAAGAATATATATATATATATATATATATATATATATATATATATATATATATAAAATTTGTTGAAAAAATATAATTATTATGTATGGCAAACATACCAGTTAAAAAAAACCTCATGGCCTGATTTCATCTGTACCCCTCCCCAATTCTGAGCTTTTATCTGCAAATATCTATGAATATTTAGTTTGTACCGTTAAAGTTAAGGATTCTATTTTAAAATATCTAAGTATTTTAAAATTTTATTTTAAAGATAATAAGACTTAATAAAACAAAACAAAACAAAATAAAGCCAATCAAAACAAAGTAGAGAAGTTGGTGCAGAATTTTAAAGCAGGATAACAGGAAACCAACAATGGCTACCATAGTATATCTTGTTGTCTTCACAGTAGCTGTCTGTTCCATCAGATATAGCAAAATCAAACCAATAAAAACAATATTGAATAAAGCAAAACAATTGGAACAAAACAAAACAGAACATGATTGGATTTCACAAATAAGATAGAAGGAAATCCCCCATATTTGTTATATTGCATACTGTTATCCTCCTGACAGTTGTTCAGAACACCAGCCCCAGGCCTGCAAAGTCTGTCAAACAATACAAGCATTTAGTTGCTTTTTGTACCTTAGTTGCTATCAACTCAGCCTGTCCTCTGAACTAGCTGGTTGCTTAGGGTGGGGGAGGGAGTTGGTGATTCTCTGCCTGCGTGCCATAGGCTCATGGGAGGCGCTATCTGACTTTTCCTGGACCCCACATGGCTTTCCTGGCTTGCCAGAATGGCTGGCTAGTTGGCTTGTTGGTCACCTCTTTTCAGTCCAGCATGGCCAATTCTCGGGAGACACTATCTGACTTTTCTCTTCCTGGACCCCTCATGGCTTATACCTAAATTATTTAATGATAATTTCTTAGTGTTCAGTTATACTAAGTATACTTAGTATTCTCTTATAGTCTCATAACTTCATAGTCTCTTTTTAAAGAGAAATTCCATGAAACAGATGAAACACTAGTTAAGGTTCCTATAAATTGACATTATTATTAATTATTATTATTGTTACTGATAGGTGTCCCATCCCTTTCTTTGTTTTCTAATGGTTTCATTTGACAGGCCCTCTGTATTTCTTATACATTGGTGGAATTATTCTGTTAATCTGTTGCTACATAGAAACAACAATCACAGTCAGAGATTTAAAATAACAATTTATTCTTATAGTTCTGAGGGTGGATGGGCTCAGCTGGGTGGTTCTTACTTGGTGTTCCTCATGAATTCATAGTGAGATGAAGCTGAGGTTGGAAGACTGTTTTACTTACCTGTCTAGTGTCCAGCTTGTTTTACTTACCTGAAGTAAAGTTTTACTTTACTTACCTGTCTAGTGTCCAGCCTGCAAAGGATGGAGTAACTAGAAGTTTTGCTGGCATCTCTCTTTCCTTGTGGCTTTTTCCCGTGTCTAGCTTTTACTTTTTCACCAGGCAGTCAGACGTCAGCATAATTTCTGATTTATGTCAATGACCATGCAGGAGTCCAATGCAGAAATACACCTAACCTTAGAAGTAATGTGGTATCATTTTCATATTCTGTTAATTGAAGTGAGTTATAGCACTGGATTTAAGACATAGGACCTTATGAAGAATAAAGAAAACAGAAGATGTACTTTATTGGGAAGAGATGGAACAGCTTTTGTGATAAGCTCCTGGGAGATAGAATCAAACTATTTTGTCAAAAACACTTTATAAGTGGAGGTGTGAGTTTCCAGTTAAGTCTTTTTCCTCCAGAATTTTGTTTTAAAAGTTAGTCATTATAATCACTGTCTACTTAATTGTAATATTTAATTTGTGGTTACAGAGTTACAAAATGGTACTTTTCTAATTCTGTTTTTCCTTATTACTTTATTTTAGAATTTTCTGTTTCAGATATTTACCTGCATTATATATAAGAAATTCTGGGTATGTTTGATCCTTTCCATTTATTTACTAGTTTTTAAAAGTAACTAATTAGTTTTCTACCATGTTCCAAGTGTAATGACATTTAAAGTGTATTACCAGTACACATGCATTTATGTGTAGTTGATGTGTACCACTCCATTAGAGTTATTAATGTTCAAGTTGTCTAATCTCTGACCCATGGGCAACTTTTCAAGGTGGCTACCAGGCCCTTTTAAGGTACTGTTGGTGGTGTGTGATGACTTTGGTGCTATCTACTATGACAAGACATTTTAGGCTGGTCTTGAAATCTTTTTTCCCTGCTATTGGAAGCAGTCATTTCTCCAGTAAGCTATGATTCCCTCAAGTGGAGCTGGAGATTATAGTCATTAGAGACCGTAGATTGTTCTCTCTTTTTCTTTTTCTTTTTCTTTCTCTTTCTCTCTTTCTTTCTTTCTTTCTTTCTTTCTTTCTTTCTTTCTTTCATTCATTCATTCATTCATTCATTCATATGGAATCTTTTTTCTTTTTCATATGCAATCTTTATATGGAATCTTTTTCTCATTCATTCATTCATTCATTCATATGAAATGTTTCATGAATTTGCATGTCATCCTTACACAGGGAGTATGTTAATCTTATCTGTATCATTTCAGTTGTAGCATATATGCTGCTGAAGTGAGCACTAGAAACCATTATCTATCTGCTATGGATATTTGCTGCTTTTCAAACAAGGCAAGCCACTCTCCGTTATTTTTTTGTTTGTTTCTGCACTCCCTATTATTTCTTAGGTAGTGTAGGACCTTGCTTTTGCAAGGTGGTTGTTTTTGCTAAATATGAGACCCTATTTTTAGAAAGGTGAATTTTAAAAAACTTCCAAAATCATATCTTATGAAATTAAATTTTATAAGTATGTTAACTGTTTAGATCAGATATACTTACTGGTACAGACTTGTCCACCAATTTACTTTTCATGAATTTACTTTTTTTTTTTTTTAGTAAAAGAATAAACGTCCTATTTGCTTTCTTTGGACACCACAGAAATGGCCTATCCATTGGTTTTATCTGCACAGAAAGCATAAAATTAGTCTGAGTCTCAAGGGCTATTATTATCATTATGTAAAATATGCTGTGATTTGTTTAAATTTGCTAAAACCTAGTTCATATCATCTGCTTGTGCTGAAGGCCAATCTGCTTAGTCAGACTAAATGCTCATGTTAATTAGTCTTTTAAATGGTTGGATCTATTTTACACTAATACAAGCAATTATATACCTCTTATTATCTCTTGGTAAAATTTTATTTTGATATGCTTCATATTAATGGAACATTTAAAAAATTTAAAGATGAAGCTAACTAATTATAATTTAAAGTTAAGATTTTAAAGTGTGAGGGGCTTTCTTTTCTTGTTGTAGAGATTGTGGGAAAATATTTGTCTAAGAAATCATTGACTGTGTTTAAAGGTACTGCATTTTGAAACTTAAAGTAATTACTAGTGATTCATCTCAAAGTAATTCTTCAAGAACAAAATCTTATAGGTCACATTTGGAAAAAAAAGTGTGTGGAGGAAATAGTTGACATTGAAATATGAAGAAACAGGAAATAAAAGGCTATAAAGACTGTTCATCAGGAAGCCATAAAGATTAACTCTTAGGAACTTTTCTGGCTACTTTATTGTACTACAAATAATACTTCATGTATCTGTTGGCAGCATCTCTAAGGTGTCCAGTGTTCTAACCACTCATACCATGTTCTCTAGCATCCTTTGAAGGGAAATAAGAATTTTTTTCCTGAAAAATGCTTAGTAAAAAGGAGAGAAAAAATTGTAATCAAATCAATTTCAGAGTTGTTCTGTGGATGACACAAATTCACTATCTCAGTGAAATAGAAAGCCAGCCTGGTGTTAATGGATCTAGCCTCCCAAGAAAGAACAGCAATAAAAATAATCTCTTCAGTTAAAAAGCTCCACACTTGAGTTTTAACTACAAATTCTGCAGTCAAGCCCCAGAAGTGTAATGGAAAAGTTGTGAAAAAAACTTATTTGTATATAGTCCTTATAAATATAACTAGCACTTTAGTAGATTATATTCTGTGGACCCAAATAGATTACTGTTTTAGAATGTGAATTATCAAACTAGTTTCCTTATTACTCTTAATACTTATATCACACTTTATATTATTAATACACTCCTTAGATCATCATAACTATCCTCAGAAAGCATGAACCACATAACACCTATTTGTTTTAAAACTCAGCTCTGCTCATTAAACACACTTGCACACACACATGCACACTTCTTATACAATTTGCATAACTATGTGCCTTTTCTGTTCAAAGTCAATTATGTGTTCTTGCATTTACTGGAGAAGTATTAGTAATATATAACTTGCTGTCTATTCAGAAAAATAAATTTTTGAGAAGAAAATAGTAGAAATATTCAATAAAGTAACTACCAGATTCAGAACAAAATCAAGTACCATGTATTATGTTGTTATGTCAAAGATGATTATTATATAACTCTGAATTAACTGGAGAGAGGTCATATTAAAGACTGGCGGTAAACCAGAAACTTCATATTTCCGAGAAGTTTTAAATTTTCTCAGTTTTTAGTTTGAGGAAGCTGTAATGAATGAACTTGATGATTCATGCTTTTAACCTTCTCTTAAGGCTGAAGTCAGCCTGAAAGATAACTGAGAAGTTGTTCTTAGAGAGCAAGGTTCTCTCATGCTAATTCTCTATATGAAAATTCTTGTACCTCAGGAATTTCCTCAACTCCATTTTGGTAACAGAGGAGTTATATATGTTATCATTAAAAAGTAACCTTGAATACCAAAATTTTATTTTATTTTTAATAGTTGCCCTTCCACTGGCATTTAAAAAAACAGACACTTGTACACAACAGTTGTGAGAAGTATGTCTAATGTATTAAGCAAGGTCAATATATACTTATACTTTTGTCTTCTAGCTGTATATTTCTTTTTCTCATCACACCTTTGGATAAAATTTGTCTTGTGATGATCATTAAAAATAAATACATAAAACATATTTCTTCCCTCAATTATGTTGATTTTATTTATTTATTGTCTTTTTGGGACAGGGTTTTACTTTGCAGTTCTTGCTGGTTTAGAATCCTGCCTCAGCCCTCTAATGCTAGGATTATAGGCATGCGCCGTCATGCTCAGCCACTTATATTGAATTTCAAAGCAGCAAAATATCTCATTTTTTTAAAAAAAAGTGTAAATATTATTAACACAAATATAATGAAATACACAATTTAAGAGTACCATTAAAGTGATATATATGTGTGTGTGTGTGTGTGTATACTTAGATGCAATTACACATCCCACTCAAATCAAATTATTTTAATTTGCTCTGTTTGCTGTTTAATATAATTTGGACCCTCTCTTCTGCACATCCTACCCAAATATGAATAGAATTAATTCATCCTATAAAGTTTAATTTAGACTCACCTCCTTTTTTGTTGTCATGTATCTCAGTTTAATAAGCCTTTAATTGCACCCAGGTTTAATTGAGGGCTGTATGTGTGTCAGGTGGCACTCTGTGATTGAATTTTTTATTTTCTTAGTCTCAGTTACTTCCCACCCTTAGATGTGTGGACTTGAGTTGTAGATTTCAGAGTACTTAATCTTTTGTTAGTTCCTTTTGATTTATGGCATTTTAACCATTTTTCACAAATACCGAACTTGAAATATTTAAAACATTAGAAAGACCTGATTGTAGCAGCTCTTTCTGAAATTGTTCCATTGGCTGCAATAAGGGTTAGTCCAGAGCAGTGATCCACAAGAGACCAGATGAAATGAGGCTGGACATTCTAGGCAAAATCAACAGAATGACAGGAATTTAGAAGCCCATTGAATATTAGTAGGTGGGCTTTGGAAAAAAGAAATTTCCCAATTTTCACCACTATTACCTGTAATTGATATGGAAATCATGTTTTCTTTAGTACTAGACAGGGTCACAAATTAGAATACCTTTCCATGAAGGTTTTCCTAACTCATTAAAGGTAGAGTTGCAGCACTTTGCATCACGAGGGAGTCCTTTTGCTTGACTAAAAGCCTCTGGAACATTCAAATTGATCTTTACCCTCCATAGGAAGGGAATTTCCCAAGGGCTGAAAGAAGCCTCCTCTGAGCATGGAGTGCTTTCTTGTTCAGCTGTCTGTGACTGTATTCTCATTGTTTGCAGTTTCCTTGTATCCAGAACCAAATGGTCTTTCTCTAGAAAATCCTGTACTACTGCAGCCCTGAGGTGCACTCAGCTGTGTTGTGCATGTCTCTGTCTGTTTGGCTAGTGTGTTTAAAGAGAAATACAAGTCTTTTTCTTTGCTGTCAAATCATGAGCTATGAGTTGTTACAGACCAGATTTTTCTATAAAGTGATATTTGAATTTTAGTCTCATATTTCTGCTGCTAGAGGTTCAGTTCCCCAAATTGCAAGCTTCTTGACTAGTCTTTGACTATCTAATGTAGCATTTTTGTCTTTTCTTTCTTTTTTATTTTAAAGAGAATAAAACTAAGTAAAATAGTACAATAAAGCCAATCAAAACAAAGTAATACAGGACTTCAAAACAGGATCATAGGAAATCAACAGTGGTTACCATAATGCCTCTCATTATCTTCCAAATTGCTGCCATCAGACATAATAAGATCAAACAAAAGAGAATACAACCAATCAAAACAGAACATTGAATAAAACAAAACAATAAAATGGAACAAAACAAAACAGTGAGAACAATATTGGATTTCAAAAATAAGACAGAATGAAATCCTCCATATTTGCTATATTACATATTGTTATTCTCTTAATGGATGCTCAGATTGCTGGCCTTAGTTCTGCAAAGTCAGTCAAACCATGATAAGCATTAAGTTGTTTTTGTACCTCAGTTGCTATCAATTCAGCCTCTGATCTTCCAAATCAACTGGTTGGTTACTTAGCAAGTGGGTAGGTGGGGGTGGGGTGTTCTTGTCTCCCAGCCCCATGCTGGTTGGCTCACAGGAAGAGCAATTTAACTTCTTGTTACTCCTCTCAGGGCCAGCATGGCTTGTGCTGGCTCATGGGAACAGCAAATTAGCTTCTTGTTTCTCCTCCCAGTCCCAGCATGGCTTCTGCTGACTCACGGGAAGGGTGAATTGGCTTGTATCTCCTCCCAGAGCCCTCATGTCTTGCACTGGCTCATGAGAAGTGTGAATTAACTTCTTATTTCTCTGCCCAGGCCCAGCATGGCTTCTGTAAACTCTTGACCTTTCTATTAGTGGGGTCCCAGGTTTGGATGTTATTACCTCTGATGAGTTTTGATAAATCTGTCCTATGGAAATTTGTGAAAAATCCCAAGATGGGAAAAGATGTGAATACTGCTAAACTTCCTGTTGTGGGATTTTGGGAAGAAGTTGACTAAGTGTTGACATATAGTACTTCTGAATGAAGTGTGCTCACTGTAGGCCAAAGCTTAGATCATCCACACATCTGTGTAACCATAGAAATGAGTAGTAATAGTTTCTAACATTTTTCATTTATTTCAGTTTTCTATCCATCAAGATTAGCTTTATTTTATTTATTTTTGGTACTGGGGATGAAACTTACAACCTTGTGCTTATCAGGCAAGTGCTTGAGCTGCTGGCCCAAGATTGGCTTTATTGAATTAGTTTTGGAATGCCTAGAACGATTATAGAGAGGGCAGCATTTTACAAGTTGAAACAGTATATAGATTCCTATTTTTTGAGATGTGATATTCTTAGTTGTTTTTATATGAGCATCAGTTTCATTTATGGTTGTATCTATTCAGCAACCACATAATTAGTATCATCTGTAAAGAAGGCACTATAGGTACTAGATAGAATAACACAAAATGTTTTCTTTCCTTGAAAAGCTTCTTTATGATACTGGGGTTTGAAATTAGGGTTACTCTGACCCTGAGCACTTTTAATTTTTTATTTTGAGATTGTCTTGCAAAATTGCCCAGGCAGGACAGGAACTTGCAATCCTGCCTCATCCTTAGCAAATGGAAGATACACACAAGCAAACTAGTGATTTACAGTAGCATCTGAGACTTTCTGTGTGAGGCATATACATACCTAAAGTGCATGTGGGGATTTAGTCAAATTTCCTTAATTAAAAAGTAATGCTTTACTGAATCTTACAAAAGAGTGGTATCACCAGGTAGAATCAGTGGGGTTGGGGGTGTGTGTCAAGGCGGCAGCATTAGGTTCAGAAGCATGCAGGCATGTGGAGTACATGAGACAGTTGTATGGAGTTTGGGCACAGAGTGAGTTAGAGGTATGAAGTAGAGTAGAGGGTTTGAATCACGGAAGACACATGTGCAATGCTAAGGAATTTAGTTTGAATTTTATAGGCATTGGGAATCCAGTGAATGAAAACAGCATGTGACTCAGGGAACTCAGCATCTAAGAAGCATGCTTGTATGACTAATGGAAAAGTCTTGGATGAGATGTGAGGCTGCTATGAAGGAACCACAGTCCAGAAAGACAAGTGAAAGTGTGGGAAAGAGAAGGCACAACACATGGGACAGTATCTGTTTTTTTTGCTTGTATTCCCTAGACAACTCACAGTTTCTACTACTTAGGTTTTCTTATTTTATTAATAGGTGGCCTTGTGATTTCTCTCTTTATATGTCTACCTTTTGGAGCTTTTATTAAATCTTCAAACTGGAAGTGAGTTAATACAGTTAATGTCAAATGTTTACAAATTCTGTTTTCAGAATAATCTAGATCTTTTAAAACTTCAGTAATGTGTGCTTTATAAAAAAATCTGTGCTTGCCCAACTGGTTTATGTCAGTGTTTTGGAAAGAATATCAGTCTTTAAGGCAGTGCTAGAGATACAAACCCTCTGGAGAGTACAGAATCCCTGATGCATGCTAATTTTATACTTATTCAGGTGGAAGAAGGCAAGGAATAGCCAAAGCTATAGATAGAAAAAAGGCATGTCGGTTGTAACCTGGTCTCAGTTTGGGCTTAGTTCTTACCAATCCTATGTAGGGATATTGGTGGTTTATTTGTTTATTTTTAACCTGTACCATATTAAGATCTTACTTTGACAAATCACATTTTGATTTATAGTCTGTGCTTTTGGCACGTGCTCTAATGGCATTAGCCAACTCTAGACACATATTGAATTCATTATGTACCTTATGTATGTAAGTAGTAATACTTCCTTTTAATGAACATACGGTAACATCAAAGTGCTATGAGGGTGTTTTACAAAAGTGTCTTTGTGCAGTGTTCCTCAGAAGTTTGGAGACATGTGCTAAAGACTAATATGCTGTATTTTAAGTTGTATTTTAATGGAGTAATGTATTATAATTTTGCCCTCTTCTTAAGGTGAATAATCTGTTATAGTATGCTTGAGTCTTTGATTCTGAAGCTTGACTTTTAATTAGAATTCCAAATTTTTTACATGTAAATTTATTTATGACCAGATGAATTAAGAACTCAAAAAGTAAAATTGAATTGTAACCTGAATAGACAGTAGGTAAGGTACTCTTTTTCTTATTTCCCATAGATGGTCAGAAATCTACAGTCTACTGATGGCTATTTGGGCAGCATTAAACCATGATCATGTCCCTTAAAAGATTTCTTGCCCTTAAAATGTGGTCACCCTTCAATAATACTTGAGAGCAGGACTTTCCCAAGGCAGGGTGTTAGAGGCTGAGAAGTAAGCCAGGGTAGGGCTCAAAGTCTTGCCTGGTTGAGAGCAGACTGATTGGACATTCTGAATGCCCGTCGCACTTCTCATCTGTGTATGGGATCTGATCAAGGGTCTGAGAAGAATAGCACTGGTCTTCTTTGTGAGGTGATCCAATGAATTAAATTGTGACAGTACTTTGGAGTTTCTTTGGGAAGAAGGAGAGTATGTGGAGGACACTAGCAGTTTCTTTCAGCACTAGAGATTGAACCCAGGACTTTTGCATTGAGTGATATCCCTAGCAGATATATAAAGGGAGGGAGAGATGGAGGGAGGGAGGGAGGGAGGGAGGGAGGGAGGGAGGGAAGGAGGGAAAGAGAGAGAGAGAAAACTATATACAATATATAGTGTTTAAAAAAATTATATTTATATATATATTTATATGCTTTTACTTATTTACTAAATGGTCCAGGATGGGCTTCAATTTGCTGTTGTCCTGCCTCAGCTTCCCAGAGTGGTAGAATTACAGTTGTGCATCACTACATCAGCTCTGGCTCAGCAGCTCTTTGAAAGGGAACAAGGCTGTTTGTTGTTTTGGGGAAAGGCTAGGTGGAATGTCAGAGCACTGGCTAAACAAGCTGAGATGGAAAAGAGTTCTAGTCCAAAAGAACACATACTGGGTAAGGAGCTCTGTGTTTGGTGTAAATTGTGGGAGGCAACGGCAGCCAGTCAAGCATCAGGGATTCCCTTAGCTAGGGTTCCCTGAAGGCAGATAACAGTTTGTGGGTAGAGGGATAGGGCCTTTTGTGAACTGCAAGTACAGTCAGGGTTGACTCAGGGTCTGGGTGGGCCAGATCTTCCAGGTTGAAGGCTGCCAGTAATTATGACAGATCGAAGCAAGGGCACCTTGACTGTCTCTAAAACCAATAAGATCTTTCTTTGATAACAAGCATTTCCAGGAAGACTGTGAATCTGGGAATGTGCACCAGAAGCCCTCATCACAGAAACACAGAATTTGATTCTTTTTACTTTTCATTATGACAAAAATGAAATATTAGTAATAGTTATAGTATGTACCAACTTTGTATTTAAATGTTGAAAGTAAAGCCAATAAATACATTTTTAATTTGGTAGCATTCTATACTATCTAAATTTGTAATTCTTTTAAATTATAGGAAATGATTAGAAGTAGGAAGTGTATGGTTAATCTGTGTTTTGAGTTCTTGTTACATGTTACCATGCTCCAGCATTTCAGAGACAAGGGGAAAAATTTTAATATTCATTGGAATCTTTTGTTGAAAGAACTATCTCTAGTATGACTTCATTTTATGTGTAATTTGTATAATAGTCTGACAACAATGTTCATACCTCATTTATTGAATTATTTCATTTGTAAACTCTTACATGTTTATTGAGTGCAGATTTGAGTCAAACTGTCTAAAATATGAAAGCGTCTTTCTCAAGCCCATAGGGTATTGATTACAGCTGTAGTTATTTGCCCCCTTACAAACCCAGGGGGATTTTATGTGTTCAAATGTTTTATGTCAACAAATTTGTTGATAAAAATGGCTATAACATCTGGGATAGAATTTGAAATATATGCTTGTAATATTGACATAATTGTGTTAACTGTATTGTGTATAACTTCCTTTTTATATCTTTTTTATCTGGAAGATAAGTCAGATATGTATTTTAGGAGGTAATAAACCTCCTAAACCTGATTCTCTGTATTTACATCTCATTTTTTTGCCTCCACATGTGATTTTGGTTATAAAGAATCACTGTTTTATCATTTCCCTTGGGATGATTAGAGTGTGATAAATTGATTGGCATTAATATGATCATGTCCCTTAAAAGATTTCTTGCCCTTAAAATGTGGTCATAAATAAATTGATTTCTTTGTAGAAAAAACATTCAGCACTTTCCTACATGTAGGGCATTGTTGTCCTTGATAGAGCCAGATTTCTGGAGTGATGGTTGAGGGGTAGAACTAAATTTTTGCTCTTAATTTATTTGTTCTTATGAGATATGAAACATTCACATAAATTACATGACTCAAATGGCTGTTTAAAAAACATCCAGTAGGGCAAACCTGTTTGTATAATCAGATTAATGTTTGAATTTTGCTTAGTAACCATTGAGTTCCAGAAGCTGGATGTTCAGCTGGATGTTCTTGCTGTAGGTAGAAACAGTGTGTTAAAGGTATATTTGTCAAGATGTGAACCTAAATACTTTGCTTTGTAGTTATAGCCCCCCACGCCCATCTTTTTCTCTAGTACTGGGGAATGAATCTATGACCTTAAAGATGCTAAACAAGTACTCTGTCACTGGGGTACATGCTCAAACCCTATTCCCCACCTTGTTTTTTTTGTTTTGTTTTTAATTTTGAGACAGGGTATCAATAAGTTGACTAGGCTGGCTTTGGCCTTTTGAGTAATTGGGATCACAGGCATGCACCATCATTGCCAGCTCAGAATTAAATTCTGTCTTTCCATTTCTTCTTCTTTTGGAGAAGAAAGCTCCAAATAAAGTTTTTCAGTAAACATTGACTCTAAACTGTTAAGAGATATTAATCTGATAGCTGAGGAATGTGTACAGTTTGTCTTCCAGAGAGGGAAGGTCAGTTGGTAGAAGGCCGTCTTTTTTTTTTTTTTTTTTAACAATAATTTCATTCTCACAGTGCTTTTACATAAGTGTGAATCTGGCCATTTCAGTAGTTGCAGTGGGTCAGCAGAGAAATGGATACTAACTCTACCTTAGATGAAGAAACAGCCTAAGGAAAAAGATTTGTGTTGTCTGTGGGTGGGTCCTGAACGCAGGCATGTGAATCTCCCAGTGCCTGGGCCAAGGAGAGGTAGCCTTTCTTTCAGACAGTCAGGATGCTGAGCTCTGGTTAACCTGATTTGATAACAATTTGATAAGATGTGGAATCTTTGTGATTAGAGGGAAAAATCTGATACAGGAATCACTGTGAAACAGATAAAGGCTCTCAAAAGGCTGCCTCCCGTTAGTATTCCCTGGCTGGTCCTTAGCACGTGCTTCCATGTATTTATTATGTAGCTCACATTCAGAATCACCCCTGGGGCAGGTTGAGCCATTCTAGCATTTTCTAAAAAGTCATGTGCATGTACTCACACACACATGAGGAGGGGAAACTGAAGAGAGAATCCTGTGTAATAAAAGGACTCACTTCCTTTGCCAGTCCTTGGATGAAAGATAGTTTAGTTATGTCAAGGAATGTCTTTTGGCTTGTTACATAATTGGGTTCTCAACTAAAAGTTGACTTACTTGACTTATTTGTGATTGCAATTTAAAGAATTGATAGAACTGAGAGCTATTACAGAATCATTTTCCACTCTCTAGCTGGAGCAATGAGGAAACTGAAACACAGAACGAAGGACTGGCCTACGATTTTTGTCACAGACAAAAAAAAAAAGAATCTAACCAACTTTAGAAGAAAAGGAATTTTTTTCAGAGGACAATGAGTCGCAGTAGAAAAGCAGGGAAAGCAGAGTTAGATTTTTAGCACCTAGAACTAGGACAAAATCCTATGCTACAACCAATGCAACACAGAATGGAAGTGCTTGAGTCACTTGCTTTGATTGCAGGGAGCAGGTTTAGAGGCCTATATCCCAGTGGCCCCTGTGGGAAGGAAGGCTGCTGCTTTGCAAGGCTTATGAGATGGGGAGGGTCTTCCAGGCTAGGAAGGAAACCTCAGCCGAACTATATCTCTTATGGAAACAACCCACTAGTGAGTGGTTAAGGGATTATAACTCAGGTTTTCTGACATTTCCCAAGATATCAAATTTATAACTAATGTTGGTTACCTTTGTAAAACTGACAGACATTCTCTAGTTTTTAAGAGAAATAAAATCCCCTAGGTTTTATTCTATTATTTTCACACAATCTATTACCCCATCAACACCATTTTCCTCTGGATTGAAGACCATTCTCTTATTCTTCTGTCCTTAGTGACAAACAGTGAAAACAAAACAAAACTTGTTTGTCAGTGGTAAAAAGTGAAGGAGAAAGATATTAGAGATTAGTAGTTACAAATTTTAGGAAAGGTTTGCTAGATTGATGAGCAATAAAACTATTCAGAAAGGCAGGGAACAAAACAAAACAGAAGCTCTTAGAACTGGAAAATATCCAGAATCCTCCCCCACCCCTTAGTTTAAAAAAATTCTTTTAAGCAGTAATGATGACTTGTAAGTATAAAGTTTTGGCTTTTCAGTAACTTTTTTACCTTTTAGTAATAAAAGATACAGTAATAATTTACATTTATTGAAAATTATTGTGTTCTAGCATGCATTTCTATCTGACTGTTTTTAATAGTCACTCTGTTTCAATCTTGTTGTCATTCCCCTTGTATAGATGACAGACTAGAAACCTTAGATGAAGCAGCTGGCATGAGTTAGTATGTATGGGAACTGTCCTTAAGCTACACTCCTATATAAGAAGCTTTGCAAATTTTCCTATAACTAAAGAGAAAAGAAGAAATGTCTTGAGTATTGGGTTTGATGGCATTTTCAGAAAACTGGAAAAACAAAGTAAGTGTAGTAGGAACTGGTACATGTGACTTTGGGAGCATGTGACTTTTCCAGCATGGCTGTAAACTTCTTGGGTGCAAATGGATCAATCTGGTCTTTTCTACTTTCAAATGTCCACAGTGACACTTGTTCAGTGTCTGGTATATAGCAGGTATTCAACACAAATTTTCAAAAGAAACAAATCTCCAGCATCCTCAGGTCAGTTTTCTCTGGTGGAGAAACCATACTGTCTAGAGTGCACCTTATAAAGAGAGACCTTTATCTGCCTGCAGAGCTGGGCATTCCAAGGAGGTTTACCAGTGAATTTAGTACCTTTCATGAATAAACAAGGAAGCATATCTAGGGTTTAAAAAGGCTGTATAACTGTATGGTCCATAAAAGAGTCTCTAGTATGTCTTGTTTTTTCCTTTCCAACTTTATTTCAATTAATTTTTGTCACATTGCTCTCTTTCCTTTCCCCCCCCCCCTAAATTGTATAAACAACTATTTTTGGTTTGTGCTAGAGAAAGAATTGATTGTCCTAGAGCAGGCATAGGGAGTCTTCATTGTGAACTAATGTATAGAACATTTTTGTACAGAAATAGCTAATGAATACCCAAAGCATTCTGTTGTTTGCAGTTTAAATGTGGTTTCATTTTTGTTCAACTTTAGCTAGATTCCTAACTGTCTGAGAAGTAGAAAATTTACTCCTCATTAGATTCATTTAAAACTTTTGCAAGAAAGAAAAGTCCTGAGGGTATAGAAACTTTATGTACTTGAGTATGTCATGTTAAGGGATTTGACAATGTTTCGTTTACATGGGGGCAAAGATCACAGTTCCACCCTGATTGCTGATTATTCAGATTGTAAATAGCTTATTCTAGAACGTAGGGTGAGACAAAAGAAACATGAAGGAACAAAAGGCCCATGATAATGAAAAAGATACTGTGAAGAGAAAGGCTGGGCAGAATTATGATGCAGGTCACATCCTGTGCCCACATTTAATTGTACCTTTGTATTTAATAATAAAAATGATTACATGCTCAGTGCTAACAGGTGTCCCTTCTTGAGAACTGTAGTATGAATAAGTGACAGCAAATTACTCCCAATTCATAAACTTGGAATGTTATGCTTTTATTTAGCATTTTACCAGTCTATATTACAGGATATCTTCTGCAAAAAATGTACTAAATTTAAAGATTTTTAAACTTAGAAATGTATAATATTTTTAAACTTAAATAAAATTTAAACTAGAGAATATATCAAAAGCATAGGCAATCATTTAAAAATATAAATGAAAGAAAAAATACCTTTACAGACACTAAGTACACTGGGATTATGCTAATGCTATGGTCACACCGCTGGTACTTTATACTCATATATAAGCTTTGGATGTAATTACAAATTAGCAGTGATTAAAGTTAATAGGTAGTTGTGCTGTTGGAATGTCATTGCCTTAATTGCTCACATTTTACTGCTCATGCTTTGAAGTGGTCATCAGTCCTTTGATGTTGTCTGGGATTGGCTGGGTTATTCTGGTGTCTACTGAACTTGCACTTCTGTGTGGAGGTATTGACTGACTGTCAGAAATGGCACAGCCTTTTCTGAGATGACTGGGGTGCATTGTCACATGTTTCTAACCCTCCTCCTAGTATCAGCTAAGCTGGGGATACTCTTTTCATGGCATTGGCAGGGGGCAGGAGCACAAGTAGAGACACACAGGTGCTCTTTTGAAGCTGTTTTTTCTCTAAATCATATTTACTAATACTCCATTTACCAAGCAATCTAACTGATGACTGAGTCCAGAACAGGGACACTATGAAAACAAAACAGAGGGCATGGCTATAGGTAGGGAGATTGGGAGCAAGATTTAAAAAACACTACATAGTCCATAAAAATTAATTAATCAAAAACTATTTTTAGATTGAGTGGTAGAGGAATACCATTTGTGATTTTTCCCTTTTTCTTTCATGAAACATATGTCTTTTGGTCTTTATAAATGCTCAGTCTCTTTCTTACAAGTGGAGCAAGGTTAGAGAAACCAGAAATGGGAAAAATATAGAAGTGATGTCTAGAAAGGGATAAACAACTATTAAAGATTGGTCTTTATATGGGCCAGTTACATGCCCTATGTGATTTCAGGGATACCTCGCTCCTGCCTTTGTGTGGGTCACAGAAGCCCAGAGGAAGGCAATGTATACCCACTTTCCCCTAGCATGTTGGTGACACTCCCAGAAGCTGCAACCCAACTTTCCAACCTTGCACCATTGCTTACAGGTGTGGATTCTCTGTGCATGACCCCACTGGCTTCACTGACCTTTGCCACTCTTTATACACAATTAGTACTACTAGAATGGATTTACTTTTGGGCATTGTATATTGTCATAAATTGCTACGAAAGACTGTGTTCTCATTTCAGATTTTCTCTTTTAAACTTATCACATATTTAAAGCAGAATTTAATCTCCTTACATGCACATGTGTGTGAACATAACCTTTTTGCTGTGGCTCTATCTGTGTATTTCCCATCAGAAGAGAAATTTTAAATGTAATGGTTATTTTAAATGAGTCCCAGTTCGGCAGACTGCAGAAGGGAAGCTGTCAGAGAGGTCATTGTGACACTAGTCTGAGGCAGTAAAGCGTGCTCTGTGGATTTTGTTGGAAATGGGAGATATTCTTGCTTGGAACCCTCTTTTCTCTCCTTGCTAGAAGTAGTCAATGTGATTGCACAATCCCTAGGTCAGGGCACAGGGAGACAGAAATGTTCTTGGCAGTGGCACTTTTCATTGATGATAAAATTATGAGTAGGTTAGATTTTCTATACTGCTAGATAGATAACCAGACAGACAGGTCAGTGCATACAGAAACCTGCACGCAGTTAAGGACCATTTAGCAGTGTGCGCAATTGAAAGGAGGACTGTGTATAGACTTTCATAGCAGCACAGAATTTTAGACCTTTAGGAACAGGAAAAGTGCCAACTAATTTGCTACTCTTTTTTTTCATATTTACTCTTCATATTCTTCACATACTCAGTGATTATTTTATTTTTTAAAGCTGTTTTGCGTGTTAACTTAGTTGCCAAACTTTGACTCTGAGGAGAGCAATAGTGCTGTCTCCAAAACATTTAAATGTAAGACCAATCTTTTAGATGATGACACCCATATTTCACTTAAAATATCTCTATTTGGTATGTGGTACCACTGAGGGTTAAGATAAAATCTCTACCACCATCAACTTTATTCTTTTTGGTGGGTGGATTTTGTATTTTGTTTTTCTAAACAACAGAAAACAGTTATAGTTCCACCTCTTATGTGCTTCCTTCCCTATGAGCTTTAAGCTCAGTATGTGCACATATGTAAGATTTCAAGTGCAAACGAGAACAGAGCAGGAAACAGATTTTCACAGTTGCCGTCTGGGTCCTTGTGCAAGTGCCAATATAAAGCTATTCACTGAACAGTGAAACACAGTATAATGTTGCCTGGCTCTAAGGAAATGGATTTGAAAATCTAAACTTCAAAGCAGATCAGTTGAGTGGGAATTTGAGATTACTATATCGCATTCCAATGACATGTAGTGTTGTCAAAAACTTTTTTACTTCAAAAGTAAAATTATGGGAGGGATTGAGATACCTTTTAAATTGTTGGAAAGAGGATTGAGTAAATTTAGTTAAAAATAAGAAAATATGTCACTTATGACCCAGGAAGCATATACTGCAAGCATCCAAGTGTCACAGGGTACAGGACAAGTTTAATGTGGGCAGGGGGAAGAGGTTTGTCTATGTAACGAGACCCTGTATGTAGGATCAAAAATTTAAAAAAAGATAATTAGGGAAACATTTATTAGTGTACAAACAACAGAACTTGATGAACTATACTAATTCTTTAATATAAGCTGTACAACAGACTGATATTCTGAGAATTTTAGATATTTAAAATATATTAACATTTTATATTTTCAAATTCAGTTTAAAGTTTGTAATGGATATATCACTTTACTAAGAAATTTTTCACTTAATAAGTGGAATTTCTGCCTGGTTCCTAGGCACATGGATTCAGGTAGGATTGAAAAGAATTCATTCACACATAGCTGTCCATAGACATAAGTCTATAAGTCAACACACCTGAATGGGGGGGGGAAGTTCCTGTGATGTGCTTTTCTCTGCTGCTTAGGATGTTTTATTGTTATATATAAACCTCTATCATAAAGAGTGGGTGGGATGATACTGTGTGATCTCCTGAGGCTGAAGAGAAATTTTAGAGTGGAATTTTTAGTTTCTCTGAGCTGCGTGCACCTAACTTTAGGGAGGTTTTTTGTTTTTTTTTTTTGTTTTTTTTTTGTTACTGGGAATTGAACTCATGACATCATGCTTGCCAGGCAGGTGCTGTGCAGCTGAGCTGTATCTCTAACTGAGTATATTTCAGTTGTAGTTTTTTTTTTTTTTTAATTTGTTTGTATGTGTTCATGTGCATGTTTGTGTGCGTCCACATGCAATGCTGGGGATTAGTCAGGATCTTGCAGATACTAGGCAAGTGCTTTACCACTGAGCTAAACCATAGCCTGGATAAGATCAGTTTTAAATAGGAGCTGTACATTAATAAAAGTTGTTCTCTTAAGCTTAACTTTGAATGCAACTACTATTTTAATCTTCAGATTATGTTGAGTTGAAACTGGTAGAATTGCTATTCTTTCTTCTCACTTACTGCTCAACTAGTTCAGTTGTCATTGGGGTTTTCTTTCTTTTCCTGCTTTCAGTCCCTTAATTTTTGTATAGGAAACTGCAGAAAAATTTATTTTGGGCTAATACATGCTATGTTTTTGGATAAGATAACTCCAAAATAGCAAAAATTTTGCATGTTGAGGTTTAATGAATGCTCTTCCTGTGATAGTGCTTATAATTTGGGAAGAAAGTTTCTTGGCTAAGATTGTATTAGTTCAGCAGTTTTAGAATAAGATGTTTGTGGGAGGGGCGACAGAAGCTTCAGTCATTGATTCTCTCTTTATAACTTTGCCCTTTTAGCTGGAACAGATTACTTGTGTAGTGCTTCTAGCCCTGCACAGACAGAATCACAAGAAAGAAACTTTACATAAACCATTTATACTCAATGTTTGGTATGCTGGCAACATAAATCAACAACAATATCTATTACAAATTCATCCCTTTATCAGTATTATCTTGATAGAACTGATCCTAATGTGTGGGAATTTGAACTCTGCTTCAATACATCTAGCCCTGGATAATTAATTATTCAGGGCACAGAAAACCTGGCCCCTGCAATGTAGAGTAATTCTTCTGGTCAGCGTTAACTCCACTGGCAATAATAAATAGAAAAAGTCTCCAGTGATGCCAGTATTTTAAAGTGATTAATCATCTTTCCCCCCTAGACTCTCCCTTAGTTTTCTTTAACTAGGATTTTTCAGCAATAAATCTTTAACAATACAGGTAGGAATTGTTCTGTAATTAAATTTTGCCCTGCTTAATTTCTTACCTTTTATGTGCATTTAAAAAATGTTACATTTTAAGGAGCCCTGATCAAAATTCAAATCAAGAAAAATCCTTTTATGGAATACGGAGACATTCTCTATGGAAGACTAAATTCTGATTTTGAATATTAGATAGAGCACACACTCATAAAAATTGTTCATCAACACCATTTGGGGTGTCAAATATTCTGAAGTTTTGAATTGCTTCATTTCATGCTTATGGTTTTTCTGTATTAGGAAGAATGTGACATATACATATGTTCCCACATGGAAAGAATAATTACTTATTTCTTAACTTTCAGATAATTGATGTCAGCTTCTTAGCAAAGGGATATTTTTCTCTAGGTTGTGGCACACAGAATGTACTTGCTGAAGTGATAGATAAATGCCTGACTGAGGATGACCATGTATTTTCAAATTATGCCCAATAGAGCTGCCCAGCCATCATGTATATTCTGGGCGACAGGGACAGATGTGACATATTTCTTGTGACACACTTCTGTACACCAGTCTTTGGCTCGAGGTGACTCCTGTCTGTCCCCTGGTGCTTTTCCCTGCCTCAGGACAACACAACGATGCACGGATGAACCTTGCCATTGCTCTCACTGCTGCCAGGTATGGGGCTGCCACAGCCAATTATATGGAGGTGGTGAGCTTGCTCAAGAAGACAGACCCTGAGACAGGAACAGAACGTGTGAGTGGGGCCCGATGCAAAGATGTCCTCACAGGTAGGCCAAGTCTTCGGTAAGGAGCTATTTCTTAGCATTTCACCTTCCTTCTATAATGGCTAAATTATAATTTCTGTGTCACTTTTCTTTCATTTAAGCCAGACTTCAGAATCACATTAATTATATTCTTTATCATCAATAATGATTGGTTTAACATGAAAATTTTCCCTTGTGGGACTTGACAATTTTTTTCCCTTTGTGTTAAATGATAATAATCATAATGATAATAATAAATGCTCTCAAAATTTCCACAGCTATGAATGCAATTTCTTTACACAAACATATTATTAATAAAATTAAATAAGTGTGCCAAGTTTCAGAGTATCACTGAGGTGTGACACAGGCAATGCATTTATACATCACTAAAGTCAGTCACCTTTAACTCTGGTTAGATTGTCATTCTTGCCCTGGTCCTGTGGCCATGCAGGCAATTGGAAAGTTGCATCATTCTTGAGTAAAACCAAAATGGGGCAAAATACTGTCTCACAGCAATGCTGTTTACACAAGAGAGTTTAAGGAAAAAGTGGCTTATTTACTCATTATATGTGTTTCATGTTTGGCACCTTGATCCCAGGTACTTCATAAATAGACTGAGAAACACAGTGGAAAAGTAGCAGGCTTTTTTGCTTTAATTTGGACTTGTTTGGATAAATTTACTCAGGAATGAGCCTTTTGTTTGGCTCTTCAATAACGGTGACTGCTCATGTCTGTTAGTATAGTGTGCAATATACCTTACCATAGGTTAAGTTAATAGATGAATTAATAATCCACAGCATCAGTGAGCTGAGAAACAAATGGGGTATATGACTGATGCTGCTTTCTTTTACAGGGAAGGAATTTGATGTGAGAGCCAAGTGTGTTATCAATGCTACTGGACCTTTCACAGACACGGTTCGCAAAATGGATGATCAGAATGCTACAGCTATCTGCCAGCCAAGTGCAGGTGTCCATATTGTGATGCCTGGTTATTACAGGTAACTGCATTTCATCTTACTGGCTAGCGCCTGAGAAAGGGGGACACAAGTAATTGTCTATGCATTTAATTTCTTCTGGCGTAATATGTGATCTAAATGCTGCTCACAATGAGGAGAAATAAGAAAAGAAGCTCTTCCAAAGCAGAATATGAACCAGCCCTGTGAATGTTTTAGCCACTTGCAGCAGTACTTGTTTCTAAGGGATAATGATTTGGGATCTATTTTTTTACACTGTATTTTTTCCAATGTAGTCACCTTTGAGACTTCAGTATTAATATTTTTGAATTAGACTTTTAATAAAACAGTAAAAATTAATCTTGCAGAATTTTCCAAGGAGGATGTATTTTAATTAAAATATTAAAAATTCAATTTGCAAAAATCTCAAATTTGCTTACAAGTGATTTGAAAATGTGGGCTGTTCTGCTATTCTTGGGATTATAACTTTGGAAGTATGTTTTTAAATATGTTATAGCAAATAAAAAGCAGATATAATTTCCAGTGTATAAATTAAAAAAGCTAAGTGGGGATGAGGAAATGAACACAGATTAGGAATGTTTATTAACTGAGAATCATTTAAGATGGGTACTGGGTATATGGAAGATTTCACTACTTAGTATGTGTTTGAAATTTTTTTTTTTAAATTTTGTTTTAAAGAGAATAAAACCAAACAAAATAAAACAGAATAAAGCCATTCAAAACAAAACAGTGAAACTAATGCAGGGCAGGATCATAGGAAATGAACAATGGTTACCTTAATGCCATTTATTATTTTCAAAATTGTTGCCCTTACCATCAAACATAATAAAATTAAACAAAACAGAACAAAATAAAACCATTCAAAACAGAACACTGAAGAAAGCAGAACCATGAAATGGAACAAAACAGAACAATATTGGATTTCAAAAACAAGACAGAAGGAAATCCCCCATATTTACTGTATTGCATATTGTTATCCTATAAATAGATGTTTAGACTACTGACCTTACACCTGCAGAATCAGTCAAATAATTACAAGCATTAAGTTGTTTTTGTACCTTGGTTTCCATCAACTCAGCCTGTGATCCTCCCAGTCAGCTGGTTGCTTGGGGGAGGGGGAGCAGTGACTCTTTTTGTATCCTGGCCTGTGAGCAGGATGTTCACAGGAAGGGTGAATTGGCTTCTTGTTTCTCTTCCTGGCCCTGTATGGCCGCTGCTGGCTCTGAGATTTTTCATAAACAAAAAAGAAACATTTATGTGTTTCTTACTAATTTATTAATAATGTTTATTCCTAGTGTATATTTTAAAACTTCTGTATAATAATTCTGTCTTGCTATGCTAAAAGTACAGAATGTATATATACTATTTTTACTTCCATATATGGTAACTCTAGTAAGCAAACTATCTATTACTGTGAAATAGTAACTTATAGGAAAAGTTGTTTAATGTGACATTATTTTCTGGGAAAGATTAGAAACTATTTCTATTATCCACCTTGGGAATAAATAAATTACAGCATATTCAAAAAAGGAATTATATATATATATATATATATATATATGTATGTATGTATGTATGTATGTATGTATGTATGTATGTTTTTGACACAGAATCTTACTATGTAATTCAGCCTGGTCTTTATCTCACTATGGCAGTCCTCCTGCCTCAGCCTCTTGGGTGGTAGGATTACAGTTGTATGCCACCATGCCTGTCAAGAATTACAAGTAACTGTAGTGTTTTGGGAAAGCGCTAATAATGCAATGTTAGTTTAACATGCAAGATTAGAGAATACATATATAATAGAACCAAAACAGTATATATTTCTCTATATTTTTCAATATATAGAAAAAGACTTAGAAATATGTTAAATGTTAATGGTGATTATCTGTGGATTGTGTGATTATGAGTAAGAATTATCTCTCATATTTTAATATTTTTTCCATAAAGAACAGATAGGCCTTTTAATATTTGATAAAATATACAGAAGCTAACTTATTTTAATCTTTGTATTCTTGTTGAATGCTATCCTGCTGTGTTACAGGTGATAGTACTTGGTAACTAAATTTTCCTGAAGAGAATCCAAGATGCATCTAATTTGTTCTATTTACACTGCTACTAAGACATGTATTATAAGGGCTGGGGATTTAGCTCAGAGCGATAAACGCCTGCCTGGCAAGCGCAAGATTGTGAGTTTGATCCCCAGCACCCAAAAAAAAAAAAAAAGTATTACAGAGAATTCCAAAGTTTGCTTTTCATTTTCTAAAATGCAATAGATAATCTTTACTGTTTTACTTTGGGCTGGAAGCACTAGAGTACTGATAGCTTTTAGAAAAATTTATAAATTCAAGTGTTTATAACTACTTGTATTTTAAAGTATTAATCAGAAGTTTAATTCAAACACAAAGGAGTTAATACATATACATGTTCCATATGTTTTTGTGTATAGAGAATTCTTCAACAGTAATTCCAAACAGAGTTCTGCACAGTTGTTTTTTGGTGGTTTAAAAATATTCAAGGCTGGCTAGTTTATTAAGATTTCTTTAATTTTAAGGATCTTGAAAATCAGAGTATAGAGAATAATTACCATGATCCCATATTTGTTTATATGTAAATATACATATTTTCATGTATATTATATCTTAGATTTTCTTAACTACTCTCCTATGATATCAGATATTAATTATATCCTTTGGGATAAAACATTTTTATTTTGTGAACTTTAATTTTGCCATTAGTAAAATTGGAAAACATTCTGGTTTTTCAAAGTATGTAGACAAGGGGACAGTATGGAGGGTAAGGTGAGCTGATACCATGGTAAAGAACAGTGGTGACAAACCTATGGCGCGTGCACTGCAGTGGGTATGCAGAATGTTCTGGGTGTGTGAGTGAAGTCACGGGGCAGCCAAACAATAATAACTGTGTTTTCTAAACTAAAATTTCAGTATTTGCAGTGTTGGCACTTTGTGATAAGTAAGTGGGTATTGGGTTGCAATTTGGGCTGTCAATCCATCACTAGTATAAAACTTGTTGGTCACTTCACTTTGTTTTGTGACCTTGTGCAAGTTACTTCTTTCAGATTCTGATCCATTAAAGCACCTAATTTGTATAAAGTTGGCAGTGATTTTTTTTTATTAGTTTGTATTTGTTTTGTTACTACTTTATTCTCAGGTCTCCTTATAGTTTCATATAAAATGTAGTACCAAGGATATCATTTTTCTCTCATAGTGCTGGGGATTGAACCCAGGGCCTTATGCATGCTGAGCAATAAATATTTTTTGAATGAATCTTACTTTACTGTGTTACCTGCCATGTTGAGTAGCTGCTTTCTTTGTATGCTACAGTATTAATGTAATATTTGCTCAGTTTGGATTTGCAATGTCCCCAAAGGCACATGTGCTAAAGGTCTGATCCCCAGCTTGGTGCTATTTGGAGTTGGCAAAAACTTTAAGAGGTGGGCTTAGGAAGAGGGCTGCTAGTCATTGTGGGTGTTCTTGAAGGAGTATCAGTCCTTGTTCTCTTCTCACTTAGTTTTGAGTCTGGCCATGAGGAGAGTAGTTTTGCTAGCTACTTGCTTGTGCCATGATGTACTACTTCACCTCAAGCAACAGGACCAACTGGTCACAGGCTAAAATCTCCAAAACTGCAAGCCAAAATAAAGCTTGCCTCTTTACAAGTCAGTTTTTTGTTTTTAAGTGATGGAAAGAAGGCCAACACAACATTTGTAAAGAATTTTTTTAAATATTGAGAACTTAAAATGCAGAGGAAGCAAAATGTAGTTCTTCTTTCTGATTCTCAGATATAGACAAAAATAAATAAATAAAATAATTTAAGTGCAAGATCAGAGAAGTCTAACGCAATAGAAAAAATCAGAATGACAGTGAAAGTCTTCCTGCTCTCCTACCACTTTCCCCTAGTTGTTTTCTGTTAATCAGTAAACCTTCCATTTCCTTACAAAACAGTTAACTTTTACTTACACAAATTTCTGTTTTGTTAAGGCAGGAAGAATTGTTTTAATGTTAGAAAATCCACCAATTTTTTTTAAAGCAACTCGAGTTGATATTAAGATGTTCTTCCAAAAATAGCTGTAATACAGCAAGTGACTGAAATACATGAAAATAATCTTCTGCTCCATCTAGTGTGCTGATGCTTTTTACTACTGACAAGAGGTCAATTTTTTTCCTATAATGTGTGTATGTCCTGTTAGCTCTAATGTAGATTGCTAAGTAGTTAACAATAAATTGATTTCAGTTTAACTAAGGGTACTTCAGGAAAGCAATGGTCTACACGAGAAAAAAAGCTCTTTACTTTTGATCCTAGACAAACACATAAATTAGCAAGCATTTCTTCCTGACGTCACATGAATCATATGGATTGAAGAGACCTGTGCCACACTGCATTGTACAGCCATCACTGTAGTTGATATCCACAGTCAGACTTTGGTGTGACCTTGCAGAATTAATCCTTCATCAGAAAACAAACTTTTCCTTAAGGGGGAGTATGAGTTAGGTAATTTAGAACTGGTGAACGATATTTCCAAGTAGATTCTTAAAAATTTAGATCATGCATTAATAGCTTTGTCTTCCCTCTGTGCTTGTTAATTTTATGTTTGACACATCTGTCTTCGCTTAAGCAGTTGATTCTCTATAGGCTCCAGTTATGTGTGTGTTGGTAACCATCACCTTCACCCTTTAAAACTGCTTTTACTGCACTAAAAGTTGTTAAGGTATTCACTAGTTGTGAATTTCTAACTATGTTTTCTACCTGGCTTGCTGAATGTTATAATTTGATGCTTAGTTTATCAAGTTGATTGTTTAAGGAGTAGCATTTGGTCTGTGAGAATAGTTGCATATAAAATATGTCAGCATATAATTTCTCAGTGTTAGAAAATGGAATTTTTTGTGTTTTTTTTTTTGGTACCAGGGATCAAACTCACAACCTTGCGTTTGCCAGGCAGGCATTTATCCTGCTGAGCTAAATCCCCGGCTCTTGGAATTTTGTTTCAATAAAATACTGTTTATCAGCTTTAATGCCTGAACTCTGATGCATTAATTTTTAATTCTAATATGACTGATTTAACCTAAAGATATATCAATTTGGGATAAATGTACTTATATATAATCCCACCATTGGGATAGCTTCAGGCATGAAGATTGCAAGTATGAGCCCGTCCAAGGCAACTTAGTGAGACTGTTTCAAAAATACTGAAGGCTGGGGATATAGCTCGGTGGTAGAGCACCTGTGTATTCATTTTGCAGCACTGTCCCCCAAAACAGTGCTTACAAAACTCATAATTCACTGATTAACCACGATAAGATTTTCGTGACAAATATAGAAAAAAATGGGTATTGTATTTAGAGACCGAAAATACTCAATCCTCCTAGTTCTCAGTGTATTAGAGTAAAAGTAATTTCCTCTAAATAACCCTAAGTGAAGGTAGGAACCTTTGCAGAAGGTCTGAGTGGCATGTATCTGTGGTGTTTTTTCAGGTTTGCAAAGTGCTGTCCTCCTTTTTCTCCTGTGTCTCTGGTAGGGAACAGGCAGTGGTTTCTTTCTGTGAAGGCAGGGACATAACAGGGATTTCATGGAGCTGAGGATTCATTGAAGAGAAGGACTGCATAGTAGATCTTTTGACTTATATAAAAGAGATTCATTAGCTAAGTTAACTGTAGTTTTCTTTTTTATATAAAGATATTTTCAGTTTGACTTTAAACAGTTGTGAACTTCTTACCCTTACACATTTGAATACATTTTTAAAAGTTTTAATGGAATAATAATCATAAAAAATTGACTGTATGCTCCTTTATTATTATTTTGTTTGTTTGTTTGTTTGTTTCTGGGGAGTTTTGTAGACTAGAACTTGCTAGGTAGTCCAGGCTGGGCTTGAATTCACATTCTTCAGCATCAGCCTCCCAAGTGCTGTGATTACAGGCATGCACCACCATGCCAGACTCCTCTATGCCTTTTAAAATTTATGTGTGTAAGAGGGATTTCTTGAAATTTATTCAAAGCAAATAGAATGTGTTTTTTATTTAAGAAATTGTATTAATAGAAGCTAAAAATATTATGCAAAGTATTTTTAACTTGGCATTTGTATATGAATTTAGTCAAATTGAAACAGCTATCTGATTTGTTATGCTCTATTTGATTATGACACTTTCAGACTCCTTCCATCCCTTTAACATCTTCTCCAAATTTCTTTGAATAGCTAATGACTGTATTAAAACAATCAAGTTTCTATTGATAAATATGACAGCTTTTGTTAGTTTATTTATTATTTCAAATGTGTTTTATACTTTGATTTTTAGATTATTCACTTTGTGCCAGTGAAAATTCTTGCCTAATATTTTGAAGATTTTATATAACTGTCAGTAGGCAGCTTGCCCTTTCATTTAATAGCAGAATGCACTGATGTTTTCTGTTTAAAAGATTTTTCTTGCTAAGGTGTTACTTTCCCTTTGGCTTGTTCTAGGGCATCATTACTCAAGCAGTAGTAAAAAACTGAGCTCTTTTCTCCTGCATGCACTTCTTGAGATTTCTGTAACCTTGAAATAAGGCAAGAAGTCTCATATTTGGTGAAGTGGCACAAGTTCTTCCTAGCACAAAGAAATAAAGAACTTTATGATTACATTTTAGTTTCTAGAAAGTTAAACTCTACTTTCTCATGTACTTCTGAGGCCTTCTACTGAAAGATGTGCCAAATGTCAAATGTCTAGGAAAATACTTTTCATAGACTTAGAAGGAGGTTGAAGGGCTTTCATTGATCACAATAAAAGAGATTATAGGCATTTATCCCCCTGACATTATCTGATGTGAATGGCCCAATGAGTAGAAAAACCAAACAATTGGAAGTTAATTAAACTTGGATTATTGAGGTGGGAGGGAGGTTCTACTGCACAATAATATTATTATCGCATTTGCATAGTACCTTTTTTTGGGCAAAATTAGTTTTTCTTTCATGAATTTCTGGATTATGGCAAGGGCAGTAAAGTAGTAGTTTATGTTTTTCTTGTTTGCTTATTTGAGCATTAGTGAACAAAATAGTTTTTTTTTTTTTGGAGTGCAGTTTAATACTAAAACTTCTGTGAATTTCAAAACTAAATTTCTTTTTACCGTAGCCCTGAGAGCATGGGACTCCTTGACCCAGCCACCAGCGATGGGCGAGTTATTTTCTTTTTACCCTGGCAAAAGATGACCATTGCTGGCACTACTGATTCTCCAACCGATATTACACATCACCCTATTCCTTCAGAAGAAGACATCAACTTCATCTTAAATGAAGTGCGTAACTACCTGAGCTGTGATGTTGAAGGTAACAGAAACATTCCTTTAACCGTATCCCCGCCATTGTTTGGTAAAATTTATTTATTTTTTCTAGTAGCTAATCTTTATTTTCACTGGTTGTACAGTTTTTATTGGTTAAACATAGATTTAATTTTGGCAGATTTGTGCACACACATAACATACCTCAATTATTTTCATTCTTGTTCTCCTTCCTTGTATCTCCCAAATCTTTCCAGTTCTCACTGGAGTTGCCATGTCTCTAATCTGCCTCATCTTCATACCTGGCCTGCTGTCACTATTTTGTGCTGCTCATTGCTAGATTTATGCTGGCCAAATTACAACACAATACAAAGAAACTGCATTTTCTTCTCTACTTTCTGCATCCACGAGAAACACACAAGCCATTTCTGATAATTTCTAATGGCAAAATTGAAGTGTCATGTGCAGCCTCCTCTGTCAGAGGAGTAGGAAATGTGTACATCACTGTTTCTGTAGTTTGGGAGGTCTGACTTACAGATACAGGATAACCACAAGAAATAATTAAGCAAAGAAATATATATAGTCTAAATATATATAGTCTGTAGTCTAAGAAGTTTAGTGCTCTGTAAGTGTAGTCTGTTTTAGTATTGTTATAAGAAAATACTTGAGACTGGGTTCTTTTATGAAGAAAAGAGGTTTATTCAGCTTATAGTTTTGGAGATAGATGATCTAAGATCAGGCAGTCCCATCTGTTTTGGTTCTGGTAAGGGCCACCTGGTTATGCCCAACATGCTAGCATCACATGGTGGGAGCTTTTATAAGAAAATGTGAAAGGAAGAAAGAAGGGAGGCAACAGGAGGCTGGGGAGGGGCCAGAAGCTCTCTGGATTGGGAGACCTAAGTCATTCTGTGAGACTAGCATTAATCTTGAGATTGGTCATGGCATAATCATCTTCTAGGCTCTACCTCTTAAAGCTCCCGCTGCTTTTTGATACTCTTACAATGTGGACCATACTTCCAGCAAATGAACCTGTTAGAACTAATCATATTCAAGTCATAGCAGTCCATTACCACATGGAAAGTACAGAGAAGCACAAGTTTACTTCTTCCCAAATCTTATCTGGGCATTTTACTTGGATGTTGTAGGATTTTTTTCAATGAACCCACATAATAAAATTTTTAACCAGAGTAATCCCAGAAGTTTCTCAACAGTATCCTTTCATATTTCCTTTCTTTGTTACCAGTCTCAACAGCTACCAAGTCATCCAAACTAGAAATGGATTGCTTTTCTTTGGTGGTCTTTTTTTCATTCCATATCAGTCTAATTCCTTATCTATGCCTGCTCTGGAAACCACACAGATCACTTCCCACTTCATTGCCTGGATGCACTCCTGCATCATTTCTTACATGGACAATTTCATCAGCCTCCTAATTGGGCTCTCAGTGTCAGGTTTCTGTCCATACCTCATCTAACCTGACATCAAAACTCACTACAACTCCATATTCATCATCACTTTCCTACACAAAAATATTCCTTAGGTGTTTCCTCACTGACTTTAGGAAAAGTTACAGACTATCTTACATTGAACATAAGGCTTTTCATAACTGTCTTTGCAGGTGTATATTTATACCCTATATATGCATTTTATGGTTTATTTATTCTATTATTATTTCCAAATCAAGGCATTATACTTTTAGACATTCATGCCTTGTTTTTGTTGAAGCCTTTCTTTGGGATACCCTTTCTGGCATTACTCATATTGGCAAAATATTTATACTTTAGAAATTTTTATAAACCACCTGTCATTTGTATTCTCATGTAGTCACACTGGTCACACTGCCATTACATCATAGCATTATGTTTTCTAGGTAATAGTGTAAGATGTAGTCTCAGAGTTCCTTGAGGGTAACAATTTTTTTTTCATCTACAAAAATCTATTATTTAACTTTCATACCATTCATGATTGTTTTGAGTTAAAATTTTAGTTATAGGTGCTTTCAGGGTTTTTGATACTGGTGGCAATTTGAAAATGCTAAAAGCAGACAAGATTTAGGTTTTGAAAAATAGGTTTATCTTTTTTGTCAGCAGTCTTACAATATTGATTTCAGTGAAGGACACAGAGATAACCATTTTAATCTAGATGCAACTCATTAGCAGCCATGAATTCTTTTTTCCCTAAAGGATTTTTTTTCATTTTGTGATCTCATATTAACAAACAAAACAAACTACTTTGAAAAATGGTTCAAGTTACTTTTAATTGATTAATCCATACTGTTTACTCTTCTTGCTTCTAATTTGAGAAGGAAAATGGATGTAATTTCATTCTGAACAGTGTCTTTGGACTTTTATAATACTTTAAATATATTGAATATATATTATTGAAACCTATGTGACTTTTTCCTTTGTTTTTTTATCAGTAGATATTTATACTACATAGTAATTACATTCATTGAGGTATTATTATTATTAATGAGGTTTCTTGTGTTTCCCAGGGTTGTCTTGTTTTCACCATACTTCTTCCTCAGCCTTCTGAGTAGCTAGGCATGCACCATCATATTAAATACTCCATGTTGAAATACTCAAACTTCATTACAATTTTAGTTTCATACTTCATTTTTTTCTTTTAAAATCTAGGAGAAATTTCAATATCTTGGGTTCTATTTCAGTACATTTATTATTAATAATAACTCCTACTTCATTTCACATTTATCTGTGTATAATCTTTTAAAAGTGCCCTTAAGAAAGTTAGATTATTAGAGCAAAACAAAATTAATTCAAAAGCAGAGCGCTTTATGTTGACAGTTTCCAAAATTTTGCAGTTCAAATGCAGCAAGGATGGGAAATCTGACCACTTACACTGTGGAGAACCAGGATGCTGCTGGAAGCACCTGTGGGTTCCAGGAGGCTGTTGTGCTATATCGTGGGTGGGAATCTCCATGAGAGAAATGAGCCTTAAGCTGTAACAGATCCTGGATCACTTTTATTTTGTCTCTAAATAGAGGGAAGATTTGGCAGTCCTTGGTTGACTTATGAAAGCTTTTTCAGTTGACATACCTTTTGGTTGTCATGGAGTTGATGAAACTAATGAAGTTATTTTTAATTCTCATGTTTGATAGAAGAGGTTGAAATTGACACCTAAACATGATAGCTCAGACGTTTCTCCTGATAGCCTGGGGACATCTTGAGAGTAAAAATCTTCCAAGGAGCAGATACGCAGGGTAAAAGCAGAGGTGACATCTCTATCATAGATTTTGTTTATTTCCACCTGTGCACCATCTAGTACACCTTTTCCTCTTAGTCTTATGCTTTTAAAAGTTATTAATTAATAATGATTCTTTATAGTTTGTTTCCATTCTCATTTCTAGTTGTGGTGTCTTCATATTTGGAGAAGTTACCTTGAGCTTCATAAAATGTCAGCTAAAGTATTCTATATCTTAAAGTGAGGATATTTGTGTTTGTATTTTTTCCAAAGAATTTTGTTGAAACTCAGTATTCTCTTCTGTACTAAGGAAAGGTGTGAGAGAAACTCAGCTTCAGGCACCATTCAGTCATTTGATTACATGCTGTTACCACACATATTTTGATATTTACATTTGTAGGCCATATTTTAAAAACCACTATTCAGCATTTTTTTTTTTTTTGGTCTTTTTGAGACAGTGTCTCACTATGCAGTCTGTGCTGATCTTTTTTTGTTTGTTTGTTTTTCAGTCATTAAACATATTTATTGCTTGCACTATTACAGCCTTATCTGGGTAGTGTTTTTCTACAAAATTTTGCAGTTTCCCACATTTTATACATCTCTGTTCCTCATTTGAGGTGAGGAATTCCTCTGCTTTTTTCCTTTGTAGACAAAGGAATAACCTCTTATTATTGGGAGATGATTACTCACAATGCCAGAGAAAGAGGAACCATTGGCTTAGTTGTGATCATGTGTCATTTGCTGCCACACACTACTTGTATTGCAAGACATAGCTCATTTGTCAAGTTAAATTTATCAGAAATGTTTGTTCATCTTGCAGAACACTCACGGAACAAGTTACTCGCAATCCCAGGTTTGACTGTAAAGGAATTTCCCAAGCTCTATGACACCCTTCCTCATTCCTTCCTCCCTGAGACATCATAGATTTTGGGGAGGAGACTTTGTTATTTCTAATTTTTCTAATCAAAGTGACTTAATTGGACCTTTTTTCCCCCTAGTTTTTTGAGACAGGGCATACTATGTAACCAAGGCTGGCTGGTCATTTATCTTTTTGAGACAAGATTTAGCTATATAGTTCAGGCTGGCCTTGCATTCACTTTGTAGCCCAGGCTGGTCTTGAACTTACAACTATTCTCCTGTCTTAGCTTCCCAAGTGCTGAGATTACAGGCATGCAGCACCATGCCCAACTCATTAGCACTTTTTATACTAAACACTCTTGCTATAAGAATGTTGCCTATATTAATCATTTGATTCCCTGTAACAACCTTAAGAAGCTTATTTTTCCCACAATTGTTGAAGAAACTGAGGCCCAATAATGCTGTTAAATTTCTTGCCCATAGCTAGTTAGCATTAGCACTTGATTGAGTGTAAGTCAGTCGGACTGTAACATCCTTCTAAATACTGCATAGTACTCTGATTAGTAGTTCTGGGTTTCATGGTGTGATCCACTAAGGAGTGAATTAGTCTATCAGTTCATTTCATGGAAGCTACTAGACATCTCCAGAATGACAGTGACCTTTACTCTCCCCTGGCTTTATTTGGATTTGAATGTTAAACTGTGGAAGGTTTCATGTCTTACAGTTAATATCCTGGGCCAACCAGTTTTTGCCAAGGGCTAAAACATAAAAAGTTTGGTTTAGATCCTAGAGTAGTGCTTTTGAAATGTTTTGCATGCAACCAGGGTTGAAATAATCATTTTAAAATGATTTATTAAATGGATAAGTATAATTCTGATGACAGTTTCTGAGCCTCCCCAAATGGCTATATCCTTAAGAGGAAAAAAAAAAGTGTCAAATCTTAACACTCCATGCTGTTCACAGCAGCTGCCACACTTCTGCAAAATGCGTTGGAACAATTCTGAAAAGCATTTTGCCTGTTGGGAATAAGACCATGTCTTCTTTTACAATTTGGAAGGCTTTCTATTCACAGGGTGAATTTTCTAGATTACTTGTTTGTTCTTTTATGAAATGGGTAATTGATAGTTCTGCAGTTTGTATTGAGTTAGGAAGAAAAATGATCTTTTGAAAAATGTATCATTAAGTCTGCTGTGTAGACGTTAATCAGAAGGATGCAGTGGTGAAACTAAGCTATGACTTAACTTGATTGAGAGAGACAGAAGATTTGCCGAGTGCTTTATCCATGTAGTTTTTCTGGAGTGCTTCTCTGTGCAGCATCTCTACTTGTGCACAGGTTTTCACATATGCAATTAGTGGTGTTTATAGATTGCTTGTTATTCAATTAACAACTGAGCTGGCCATATCAACTCAATGCAGACTTGCCTTTTCACTGCCAGAGATTGTACCAGGGTTATCAACTTACACAGGCTTGGATGTCTTCCAGCTGTTTAATTATAGTGTCATGCGCTTTGCTTTTTCTAGTTGCATTAGTTTATAAATGTAATATGGTATCTTATTTCTGTGATGAACACTTCATTTCAGCAGGTTAAACATGATAGTAGAGAAATATTGATTTCTGACACTATTTCCCCTGTGTTCATTTAGATATTTTCACATGGCTCTTTATTGATTTTTTTCAAAGGAGGTAAACATGAGAAAGAACATCCCAGAATGTGTGCCTGTCTAACCCATGTGAAGCAAAATCACACATTCAGCTCTTCATAGTCATTTCCTCTGGGCTTCATTTTCTTTTAGTTTTTAAAACAAATACTTAGAAAAGAATAAAAATATTCTAATTTCAGACAATCACATCATGCTTATGTTTGTCAAACTATGAGAAATATCTGTCCAACTTGACTATTTATTGTCAGTTTACTCTTTACCTGTTACATATAGTAAAACCTGAATGAGTTATCAAGGATGTAACAATAATTGTTTTTAAAAATAATGATAGAAGGATTATTTCACTTTCTCACTATCTTTTTGTACATTGGAGGTACACCCTGTTTTTTTGTTTTTTCTCCCCCCAACATCTTGGAAATCTGGCATCTAAAACCTCAGCTTGCTGCCATCTGGGTGAGCCAGTTTAATAAAAAGTCTATAGTGATGGATTTTTAAAGCTTTAATTAATAGTAGTTTTGCTTCCTTTGGTTTTTATTTATAGTATTCACTAATTTAGAAAGAGGATACTCAGTTGTCTTGAGTGTATTATAATTGGAATCCTTACTTAAATCTTCTCACATTGGCTCAGAGACCCAAATGTCCTTGCTTTTGATTTGCAATATCGTTTCTTATAGTTTGACACAAAAGTTCAGAAAATGCTGCAATATTTCCCCTAATATTTATTGCTAACTATACACACCTCCTTACTTGGTGCAGTGTTTGGGATATTAAGAGTTGCTGGTATTAGAATTGAAAGAGATGAAACAGTAATGAAATCTTTAGCTCTCCTGGCAGTTTGGGAACCAGAAAAAAATCAAGGGAAATCTTTGAGCTCTAAAGCATGAGTGCCCCAAATTATATTATTTTCTTCATATGTTTTACCATGGAGAGTTAAAGTAGGTTATATTAGCTACCTACTCTCGCCTACAACTCGTTTGGCATAACCAGTTTTCTTGGTAAAATTTGAGGGCAGGAATACGTATTGGAGTAAAGGTACAGTGTTACCCCAGTTCACAAATACTTTTTGTTTGTGAACAGTTTGGTTCTCAAAAGCACTTGGCAAAATTTGGTTTTTGTTTGCAAACTCTACATTGGGTGACAAACACAACCACAGCCATCTTTCCCACACAAACACAAATGTGACTGTCTTTTCCAAAATTGTGGAAAAGATTAAGTACATGAGCCATGTTACCAATATATCTTTTATTTCTTTGAACTCATGAGATTAGTAAGCAAGGAAGATGCTTTAAACTGACACACATGGAACACAGAGAACAGAAAATATTTGCTATTACAGCAGATTTAATTCTCATGAGCAAAGAAAATAGGTTTCAGTGGCAGTATGTTCTACCAGAAGTGTGGGCAGGTGGCCATGGTGTCAGTAACCAACTTGGTGATCTACCAGGACAAGTCTGAACCCTCTTGATTGGAGGCTTTTTACTCTGGGATTGCCCTGTGCTGTAAAGTAACCATTGGATATTGTGCCTACTTGAAATTCAGTTCTTTCTTCAGTAGAGTGAATAACATTTCACGAGCTTAATAGCTGCTTGCCACTAATAGCTAGCAAATTGGACGGTGTTAATATAAAACATACGTATCACTGCAGAAATGTCTTTGGGACTGTTATTGCTTCTCAGAATTGATGCTGCTTAAATATACTAGAGAAGGAAATGCCCAATAAAAAACATTTTTAGTATATATTTATAGTACTTAATGATAGTATTCATTGTGGGGAATTAGTACATGGTAATAATAGATCAATTCTTTTTTCCCTGTTTTAAATTTTTATTATAAATCTTTGACATGTTAACTATCATAAACACATTAATAGCCAGGTTGACTGGTTAAAACACATATAAGTAAAACATGACAGTTATACAGAATCATTGTGCACTCTTAGACACATTGATCATGCTGGACTATAATTTTTTTCCTCTGTTGTCTTTTATTTTGCACATATAAGAGAAATCATGAAATATTTAAGCTTATGATTCTGATTTACTTCACTTTGTCTTATGGTCCCAACATGTACCCTTTTTTCTACAGATGATTCAAATTTATCCTTCTTTGTGGCTGAGTAGTACTCCATTGTATATAAATACCACATTTCTTTTATACATTCATCTGTATATAGTCTGCTTCCAAGATTTAGCTATTATGGATTGTGATGCTATACTGTAGGTATGCATGTATTACTGTAATACAATGTCTTCAGTTCTTTTGGAAAGATACCTAGAGGAATAGTTCAGTCAAACAGAATTTCTGCTTTTTGAAGAATTTCCATTATGGTTACATCAGTTTACACTCCCACCAATAGTGAGGAAGAGGTCCTTTTTCTGCTGCAGCTTTTCCAGCATTGGCTCATTTCTTGATGATAGTAATCCTCTTTGAATTGAGATGGAATCTCTTGTTTTAATTTCCAATTCTTGAATGACCAATGATGTAGAACATTTTTCATGTGTTTATTGGCTGTTTTTACTTCTTCATTTGAGAAGTACCTGCTCATTTCAGATGCCTATTTTTTTTTAACTGGATCTTTGGCTTGAATTTTTTGACTTCTTTATTGTAGATATTAGTCCTTTGAGGAGTAGGTTGAAAAATTTTTTTCCATTCTGTAGATCACATCTTCACTGTGTTGGTGGTTTCCTTAGCTGTGGAGAAGCTTTTTAATTTGGTATGATCCCATTCATTGATTCTTGGTTTTGTTTCTCGTACAACTGGGGTTCTGTTCAGAAAGATTTTGTCTACATCTATATCTGCAAGAGTTTTACTTAGTCTTTCTGTTTTAATATTTAAATCTTTGGTCCATTTTGATTTTTGTTTAGTGCATAGTGAGAGATACAAGTCTAGGTTCAATCCCACCACCATTTGTTAAAGAGGATATCTTTCCTCTAGTAAAAGTACTTGTGTCCCTTGTCAAAAATAAGGTAGTTTAGTATGCCTGGAGTAGTTTCGTGCATCCTCTGTTCTGTTCCTTTTATCCACAAGTCTAATTTTTTTTCTCCAGTGCCATGCTGTTTTTGTTTTTTAAATCACTATGGTATTGTAGTATAACTTGAAGTTCAGGATGCCCCCTGCTTTGGTCTTGTTGCTCAGGATTTCTTTATTCTAATTCTCTTCTGGTTCCCTATGCATTTTAGGATTGTTTTATCTAGTTCTGTGAGGAATGCTGTTGGTATTTTGAGTGAGATTGCATTGTCTGTATAATAGTTTTGGAAATATGACCAGGTTGACTATATTGGTTCTTCTAGAACCAGGATGTCTTTCCACTTTCTGATGTCCTCTTTCAGAAAACAGTCCTGTAGCTTTATTATACTTTTGCATCCTTGGTTAGCTTAGTTTCTTAAGTATTTCATTTTTCTTGATGCTGTTGTGAAAGATACTGTATTGTTTCCCAAATTTCCCTATTAATGAGTTTGTTATTAGTGTACAAGAAAACTGTTGATTTTTGAGTGTTGACTTTATATCCTGCTATGCTATTGAATTTGTTTATTAATTCTAGGAGTCTTTTGGTGGAGTTTTTGTAGTCTGCCATGTAGAGGATCATGTCATCTGCAAATGATAATTTAACTTCTGTATGCTTTGGCTAATGTTTTGAGAACTGTATTTGACAGGAGTGATGATAGTAGATCTATCTTTGTTTCTCTTGCTTGCTTGCTTCTTTCTGGACAGGATCTCACTATGTAGTTCAGACTGGCCTTGAACTCACTATGCAGCTGAGGCTGATCTTGAATTAATGGTAATTAATTAATGCCTCAGCCTCCCAGGTGCTGAGATTACAGATGTGCTCCACCATACCTGGTGGTTCATGATTTTAGAGGGAAAGCTTTCAGTTTCTCTCCAGTGATGTTGGCCATTAGTTTGTCATGGATGGCTTTTATCAGATGGAGATAAAGATTTTCGATAACTATTTTCTTTAGGGTTTTTAAAAATCCTGAATGGATGTTGGATTTTCTCAAATGCTTTTCTGTGTCTACTGAGATGATCATGTGATTTGTGTGCTTTGTTCTGTTTATATGATTGACTTGGTTATGTTGAACCATCCCTGTATCCCTGAAATGAGTCCTGCTTGGTCATGATGTGTGATCTTTTGATGATTTGCTGCCTTCTGTTGCTAGTATTTTATTGAGGATTTTTGTTTTTATGTTCATTAAAGAAGTGGTCTGTAGAACTCTTTTTTTGGTCTGATTGTGGAATCATGGTGTTGCTTGCTTCCAGGAATGACTTTGGGAGTACTGCTTCCCTTTGGGAAATGCTCAGTTTAATGGAGTCATTTAATTTGGGGTTTCCTAATTGTTAAACGAGACAAAGAAATTGATTATCTTGTAAAACCAAACCCCGGATGTAAGAAGGTTTAAGAGGTGATGAATTCAGTGATTCAGTAATAATGTTTCTTCTATCTGAGGTTTCATCGTGGGGTTGTTTTACCCATGTTTATATACTGCAATGTCTCTGACAGAATTAAAAGATATGGTAATGATTCTTTATTCTGACTGTACTTGTTCACTGCTTTAGAGTCTTTCTCCAGTAAGTTATAATTAAAATTTGTTTAACATTGTACAAGGTTTCCGCTGAGGGTAAGTTGTTTATAGAGAAATTTGATATCTCAGTTAGTTGCTATTTTTTAATTTATGAGGTTAGAATTAATGTTTCACATGTTTAGCTATATTGTGCCCCATGGGCATAGATTATGACTGTGGCCCTGACAAGTCATTACTAAATGTGAGTGGTGGTGGGGTACAGAGGTTATACTTAAGCAACAAATAGCATTTTGAATAATCTAGAGGTTTTGTAAGGATTAAACAAGTAATTAAATCTCAAGGGAGGGAACTAATAGACAACTTGACTTAACCATCTTTTGGTCTAATAATGTAGAAATACTGCATGCCAGAAACACTGATTCATATTTTAATTTAAATTGTACTATCCTTAGCAATACATATTTTTTGAATAAATTTAATCCCAATGGTCATCTGATATAATTCACAGACTAAAAAGCTGAATATTAAAATCTCAAGAAAAAGTTTTTAATGTGTTGTGAACCCTTTGTTTCTAGTAGTAGTTTGTTTTATTTTGACTATTAGTTCCATGACTAAGGATTAAAACTGACATCAGTGTATATACAGTGTTTACTTTATCTTTCCTGATGAGTGAAAAACTTAGCTGTTATTTCAGTTTAGTCTCTTTGTTTCAGACAGCACAAGTTTCATAGATGTGTGTTTCTGCTGTTGTAATGGAAAAGGTAAAGCATCTGCCACAGATTATCTGCATATGCTTTACATTTATTCTGGAAAGTCTGATTTTCATTAAACAACTTAAAAAATAGCCAGAGATGTCCAGGAGTCGAAACCAAATTCCTAATCAGTGTGGCTGTCTAAGGAATGCCACAGACATTGGACGGACTATGTGGTGACCACAATGACGTTCTAAGTGGGTATTGGTTAAGTTCTATTTTTGACTTGGAGGGTAATGTGAACTCTAATGAAAAGTAGTAGTAATTTTCTAGTTAGATTTTTATTTTTTGTAAAGATTTAAACCCCTTGAATTATTGTTGAGAGTTTAAAAAAATTTTTTTTAATTCAACTAGTAAAATTTTGCAGTACATAATGATTACATTTATCATGAGAAATTGGACATATATAACACATTTAAATTTTTCTTATACCCTTCCCCTCTCCCTCCATCTCTTGGTCCCCTTCACTTTTGCAAAAAGATCTATATCTTTGTTTCTGTCTTTCATTTTGCTCTTTATTTATATTTTGGATTTCTTATGTAAGAGAATTCATGCACTATTTAAACTTGTCTGATTCATTTCACAACATTATGGTTTTTAAGGTGTATCTGTTTTCCACCAAAAGACTCAGTTTATCCTTCTTTACAGCTGAGTAGTCCTCTACTGTGATGAGCTTTTACATGACATACAGAATTTTGCAGTGCAGGAGTTAACCCCTTATACACAGAAACCATCAGGTTTAAGCATATTTGAGAGAGTGCTAGCATCAGTGGGACAGATGTAGGGCCACCCACATGGAGATTTCAAATGATTTCCAGTTAGCAAGACTGAGAAGCTTTAGGCTTACTCATCAATTAATTATGTCCTTTCTCTGCTTGTTTCAGTTACAGTGTTTGAATATGGGCTTCGTTAAATGCTTATGTGCGCCTCTTCTTTTAGATGATAGTCGGTTTAAGAGCATAGTCCTTAAGCACTTAAGGAGCAACATTAAAATACACTGGAATACTTTAGTTGAATTTATCTTTACCAGAAATATGTTTTTCACTTGATAGCAAGACAGGGAGGGGGTCAGTTTTGTGTCATTCAGTGTAATTATTGGGAGGCTGTTTCCCCTATACTTGGTAAGGTGTACTTATATTTAGGACTATGTATTATAATCATTTCTGGAAGTCTTTATGACTCATTATAGTCTGCTAGATATGTGCCAAAATAAAATTGTTAGGTGGTGCTGTGTATAGAATACAGAATATTTACTATACAAAGTGGAAGCAGGAATTGTATTCCAGCCTGTCTTCTGCTTGAAAAGCTGTGTTCCGTGCAATACATTGATTAATTTGAACTAAGGCATGAATATAGTATAGGCTTATAGAGGTCCTGATACTTCTGTATTATATTTCCTTAATCTTCTTATAATTTAAAACTTGAACTGAATCAACTTATCCTTTTGTAATGGTTTTACAAAATTTTAGTTAAATACACATAATGTAAAATTTACCATTTTAAAGTATATAATTATTATGGCATTAAATGTGCTAAGAATTTTGCAACTGTCACCACCTCCAAAACTTTTTAATCTTCCTCATGAAATTCTATATCCAGTAAACACTAACTTCCCATCTATATTCACAACACTTTGATGGAAACCCCTCTTTTTCTTTCTGTTTTCATGAGTTTGATGATGAAGTATTTTATACAGTATAAGTGAAATTATACAATTTTTGTCCTTTTGTGATTGGTTTATTTATTTAACATAATGTCTTCAAAGTTCATCTATTTTCTACATGTGTCAGAATTTCCTTTTTAAGGCAGAATAATATTCCATTGCATGTATGTACCACGTTTTGTTTATACATTCATCTGTTGAGGGACGCTTAGGCATCTTTTCACTACTGTAAATAATATTGTGAACATGGATGTTTAAAGACACTTTCTTCTTACTGGAACAAAATATCTGAAGCCTGCAGTTTAAAGGAGAGATTTATTTTGGCTCACAGTTTGTAAAGGTTCCAATATATAACCCAGTGACTCCAAGACAGAACATCATGGCAGAGGGGGCTAGTAGAGGAATAGCTGCTGAAGGGATGGTATCCAGGAATCAGAGACAGTAAGGGAGGATCTGAGGAAGAAGATAAACCCTTCTAGACTGTGTTTCCAGTGCCCCACCTCTTCAAACAAGGCCTTACCTCCTACCAGCAAGTTAGCTGTAAGCCCCCATAATCTTCTACCTTACAGAAGCCCCATCTTGTAGCACATCACTTTTTTGGGAGTCTTCTAGATATGAACTATAACAATGAGGGTATACATTTATTCTGATTTAAATACACATTAGTGTATATTCAGGAATGTGATTGCTAGATCATATAGTAAGTCTAAGTGTTTATTATTTTGAGGAATTGCCATATCTGTTTCATAGCAGTTATACTGTCTTATTTTTTTATTAATACATGTTTGCATTGCATAATGTATACATTCCTTGTGAGAGGTGGTCCATGTACATAACAAATCTTAATTCCTTTTTTCCTTCTTGTCCCTCTTTACTCCATCTTTTGATCCCTTTCCCATTTTAGACTGATCTGTCTTCCCTCCCCTCCCCTCCCCTCCCCTCCCCACCCCACTTTACTTTACTTTACTTTACTTTACTTTACTTTACTTTACTTTACTTTACTTTACTTTACTTTACTTTACTTTACTTTTCTGTTCGAGACAGGGTCTTACAATGCAGTTCAGGCTGGCCTTGAATTTGCTTATGTAGCCCAGACTGGCCTTGACCTCGTGGAGAAACTGCTGCCTCAGTCTGTATTTCCTAAGTCCTGGGATTACAGACATACTATTATCTCTTTTATGTTGCTCTGTTTATAATTTCTCTTATATGCTTCTCCTATAAGAGAAACCATGTGATATTTAAGCTTGAGCATCTGATTATATTTCTTACCAGCAGTACATAGGGGGTCATTTCTCCCTATCCTTACCAACATCTGTTTTCTGGTTTGATTGTTGTTACTAGCTTGTATTGTTTTTGTTTAATAATGATCATTCTAATGAATGTGAAGTGGTACTTCATTGTGGTTTTTATTTGCATTTCCTTAATGATTACTGATCCCAGGTATCTTTTCATATGCTTGCTGATCATTTCTATATCTGATCTATTAGCCTCAGCTGCTTTTAAATCAATTATGAGTACTGTTCAATAACTTAACTGCTCCAGGTGCCCCATATGGAGGGTTGCTAACATTTGTTTTCTTAGTTTCCTCTTTGGTATCAACGTCAGGTAGACATTCTTTTTAAGGTAGATTTAGAATATCTTTATAACAGAACAGTTAATGCTTGATGAATTTTTCTTGTACCCATCCAAACTCTCAGTTCTCGTAAGAGGCTCCTCAGTCTTTTAATGTACAGCCTCATGCACTTTCAGTGAATGCTTTCCTATGTATTAATTTTTTTCATACTTTTGGTAAGTGTTTTTTGAATAATCATAGTCCATAATACTGCTTTTTGCTAGTGAGAAGAGGAGATGTCCTGGCAGCTTGGAGTGGTATCCGTCCCCTTGTTACAGATCCCAAGTCTGCAGACACTCAGTCCATCTCTCGAAATCATGTTGTTGACATCAGCGAGAGTGGCCTTGTCACGATAGCAGGTAGGGATATCATCATCTTGTTATTTGAATATTCTTGAGATATGAACTTGAATAAATTGTCCTACAAGATTCTCTTCTAATTAATGAACAAGATTTTTTTTTTTTGTAGTGATTCTGATTAGAGTCTTGCCATGTTAGAGTCTTGCCATTAGTTTGCCATGTTTATTATAAACAATAGGCAGCGTTGGTAATTAGTAAGTTGAAATAGTTAATTAAAAGAAAATAATGATTAGCAATTTTTCTGTAGGTGGGAAATGGACAACTTATCGATCTATGGCAGAAGATACTGTGAATGCTGCAATCAAGTTTCACAATTTGAAAGCAGGACCTAGTAGAACAGTTGGACTTTTCCTTCAAGGAGGCAAAGATTGGAGTCCCACACTGTATATTAGGCTTGTCCAGGATTATGGACTTGAAAGTGAGGTGAGTAGTCATTACCACATCATCTTACTTGACTGACTTCATCTCTTCGCTGTTACTAGCAAGAGGATTAGCAGCTGTAATGTGGCCTCCTTGATGTAGATATTCTTTTTCTGAGTATATTCTCTGTGTATACTGTGAAAGTAAAGTAAGAAAAAAAAAAGTGATCTTTCTTTTGCCACAATTGCCTAAAAATCAGTATACATTTAAGTTTCTGTCTTGAAACCTGGAGTACATTTGGTTTATTCCTGTTGCACAGAGCTTCCCAAATTCTTTCCTTCCTAAGTTTAAGGAAGGCTGTTCTTCAGAAGTGATATCATGAGCAAAATGAAGCTGAAGCTTCATTAGTCATTGATACAGTGATACATGAGTGGCTGAGTTAGTGCTGGTCTAAGCATTTGTGAGCCCAAGTGGTTTCCTCCCACAAAATCAAAACCTGATACTCTCTGAGAACTACTAGTTACAGGCTGTAAGAAAACTGAGAAGGTAAGCATGCACTTTTTTTTTCCTTTGTACCTAAAATTTATTGGTGGCCAAAGTCCCTCCCTAATGCAGTTTTATTTATGTAGGTGGCACAGCATCTTGCTGCTACCTATGGTGACAAAGCTTTTGAGGTGGCCAAAATGGCAAGCGTGACTGGAAAAAGATGGCCTATTGTTGGAGTGCGTCTTGTGTCAGAATTTCCGTATATTGAAGCAGAGGTATGTGAATGATCACACGGGCATTTTTGTCTGCCATGAACTACCACTTATCTGTTCATTCTTCATTTCCTTTAAAAATTGCAAGTGACTGAGTTTTAATGTATACATGTTAGCTAAGACAGTGTGTGTTTTCCCAATATAGATTCTTCCATTCACAAAACTAATTCTGAAATGATGTTGATAGTGGTAATAATAAAAATAGACTTCATTCTTCTTGATGGAGCTATCCCAAGCCTTGTGAATTCACAGCTCTTCCTTTTGTGAATTTTTGCATCTGGAGTATGTGTCACCCATTTCTTGCATGATGGCATTCCTTCCTGTGACAGTTTTTTTTTTTAATTTAAAAATTTGAGTCTTGTTTCTGATGTTATCAAATGTTTTAAACCTGACATCATATTTTTATTTGTGATCCATAGCTTTGAAACACTGGTGTCCAGAAACTGTTCATTTTTCCATTGATTCAGGGTTTGTGTCCTCTGGTTTCCCCAAGACAGGCTACTTTACAGCCTCTAGAGATAGGACCATAACATTTCTCTACTCTTCCTTTGCCCAGTTATATAAATTAACTTCCCTATTATGTGTAACCAAAGAGAAGTAAGTGGTTAAATTACTGTGAATAGTTAGTGGGGAGTGGTGCAGTTTGCATGTTGATGCCAGGTTTTATTCAGGAAGAAGGCATTAACTCTTGTAAAGTTTATTCCAAGATAGAAGACTGGTATTATGTCATTGTTTGTCTCATGCATCCTGGAAAAGCACAAAGCATAAACAGAAATGTCACCTTTTCAGAGGATCAGTTTTTTAAGTGAAACTTTATTTCATTTTTTAAAATAGTCTTTCTTTAATTTAGGTGAAATATGGGATTAAGGAGTATGCCTGCACTGCTGTGGACATGATTTCTCGTCGCACTCGCCTGGCTTTTCTCAATGTCCAGGCTGCAGAGGAAGCCCTGCCCAGGATTGTTGAGCTAATGGGTAGAGAACTGGATTGGGATGAGAAGAAGAAAGAGGTATTATATAGAAGTCTTAAAAACCACATTTCCCTTTGTAAATGCACCATGGTCTGATCAGTTTGTAGAACTAGTAATTTTTGATGGTAACCTTAAATTTCTTGTGAATTTATATATTTTCTGGGCTTAGGAAAATGGAAATATATTCTTGAACCAAAATTTTGTTGTTCCTGGAAAATATCTTACAGAGAATATTGTTAAATTCATTCCTGGAAAAGAAAGATATGAATGATTGTGGGTTAGAACCTCTTCTGGGTTTCACTGAAAGTATCTTAGAATGTATTCAGTGAAATTCTAACTTGTCTTTAGTATGACATAGTGGTTTTACTGTCTGATCACCAAGTGTTTATCATTTATGTCATTTGAGATTTTATATTTATATCTAAACTTTAAGAATAAGGCCAGTGGTGAGGTTTCTTGTAATATACAGAAGATCTTTATGTTTTTTAATTAACCCAAACTTTTATAATGTGCAAAAGTTTATGACATTTTCATAAATTAAAAAAATGCTTTGAGCACTTACTGGATTTAGTTTTTTTCCCCTTATTTTTTCTTAAATCTGTTTCATTTAGGCTATTTTTTATCACCAACTCCTTGCTTTATTAATCCTGGCCAAGCTTACCAGAAATGTCCATTTTACTTAATATGCAACTCTCAGTCCTCATTTTACTCAACCAGTTCTCAGTATCTGATGTAGCTGGTTCTTTTTTCTTGAATTGCTTTCTTATATTCTGGAAGACTACTACTTTTGAATCACATGCTATGCCCTCCAAATATTGTCCCACAGACTTCTGCAATCATAAATAGCTATTCTACCGTTTTAGTTACTTAGGCCCAAATGTTACTATTATATATTATACATCATCTCATACCTTCTCTAAATCTATCAGTAAGTCTTAACATATTTATCTTCAAATAGTGTGTCAGTTCAACTTTTTTTTTCACATTCAACTCCTGTCACCCTGATTTAGGCTCCTAGTAACTCTCATATAAATTATTACAGACTGTCCTCTACACTGATGTCTCTGCTTTAACTTATACACAAATCCAAACCATTGGGTATTATCAATCAAAAATTTAGAGGGGAGTCCTGGGATGGAGATACTAATTTAAGTTGTCTTCTAAGCTATCAAACTGAATTATATCATGGAGAGAGTTAGTGTAGCTAGATGACAGAAGTGGCCTAAAGCTGATCCCTGGAGTACTCTCAAGGAGTTATAAAGATAAGCAAAAATCAGGAGAAAAAGTAATAGCTAATGAGTAAGTGTCAGCAGACTAAGAACAAGTTGTGACTCAGAGGGTAACTTAGTCCATTAGAGCTCGTTTCCAAATACCATAGTCTGGCATGGCTTAAACAACAAACATTTATCACAACCCTGGAGGTTGAATGGTCCAAGATCAAGAGACCGGCAAATTTGAGGTGAGTGATGTCCTGCTTCCTGATCATAGACAGATGTCTTTTGCTGTTTTCTCACATGAAGTAAATGAACATTATTTAGCATTTATGTCATATACTGTATAATCAAGAAAGGACTGGACATCTGGCCTGTCCATAAAACATTCTCATTTTGCTCTCAAGTCCCAAAGAGGGTTACATATAAGAATCACCTGGAAAATACAGTGGAAAAGGCAGATTTCAGAGCTGGACCTTAGCCTACTAGAGTCAGAGTCTTCAGAGATGAGAACATGTTCCTATATTTTCAAAATTATAACCTTGTAATTTTAATGCACTGTACTGTAGTATACTGATGGAGGAAGCCACTGGTCAGAATGCTTTAATCCTAATCTTGCTTCTGTCTGGGATAACCTTTATCTCATTTCATAGTTGAGGAAACAGGCTCATAGAGTAAAACCTAGTCAGTGCCTATGAACAGTTAAATTGTAAAGCTAGGATTGAAACCCAGTAATCTGATCCCAGAGCATAAACTTTCCCCACCCTGCCCTGTTGCTTCTGCATTAACTATACTGGTTTGTAATTGTTCTAGTTTTAAGTTGTAGTTTGATCAGCAAAAGCTCTATATAGAGGCACCACAAGAATGAAAGCTACTCCTGTGTTCCTAACAATCACTTTTACCCTGGAGAAGGATTGAGGATAATAAATTCTTACAGAAATTACAGTAGAAATGAATTGAATATGTAGCAGTATATTTTGTGCAAGGAATTCAAACTGTAGGAGGTAGGAGGAGGGAAAACCTGTAAACTGGTTGTGTTTGGAAACGAGATTTATTTAACCTCATTTCAAATTTTGTGAGCAGATTTATGTGCTTAGAAATACTCTTCCATTTCCCCTTACAAAGTAACAAAAATAAAAGACCTTAAGCTATTATTCAGTACCTGAGACATGGGAGTATTAATGAGAACCATGGACAGTCTAGAGAGAACAAAGGAGAGGGAGGGAAAAAAGAATTAAAAGGTTAGAAAGTTGGACTTCTGAGAAAAGGTTAAAAGCATTGGGAGTATTTAACTTGCAAAAGTGAACGAGGAACAAGGTGATAAATAACTCTCTGCAGATGAATTGTGGTTGTTTTGCTGCTGGCCAGTACTTAATGAGTGACTTGTATACTGAACACTACACCAAATATTTTAGGGGAAGAATAAATGACTCATAGTTTCAATGAAGTATCTTGAAATCTAATCATGTAGTTGCCACATACATGTACCTCAAAAATGGATGGATGGGACCAGGGGTTTAGCTCAGCCACATAAGTGCCTGCTTGGCAGTTGTGAAGTCGTGAGTTTAATCTCTGGTACCAAAAAAAAAAAAAATGTATTTTTTCAAAATTTAGAGAAATACTTAGAATAACTGTTATATAAGACTGAAATCCAATCTAGAAAACTAGCTAGAAAGGAAGGCGTTGTCTGGCAGAGTTGAAATTTAATAGGGGGCATGGCAAGGACATTTAGAGAGAGACATTGCCAAATTGTGACTCTCAGGTCATATGTGAAAAGATTACTGCCTGGTCAAGGAATAGGAAATTCTAGGTTAAACAAATAAAGAAAAGCTTTCTTTAGGTAGTTTGGAAACTTTGAAATGCTTATGTATATTGTCAAGTCCAAAAGAGAACTTACTTCAAAACAAACCAAACTCTCATTCTTTGGGCTAAGCAGGGAGAGTTTTAGTATTTCTTAGATATATTTTGGAAAATGCTTCCCTATAGAATTTGATACAGTAGATTTTGTAACTTTCAGACACGGAATACAGTTCATTGACTTTAAAGAAGATAACACATAACGTAGGTTGAGTGTTGCAAAAACAAATATTTTCAAAGTTCATTTCTGTAGGAAGGAAAGGGAGAAACCAGTGAAGAAGCGAGTTGACTTGACAAAGCAGGCTAACAGACACCAAGTTTAAAACTGGTAGGAGACAGCTGCCCAACAGCGATAGACAGGATAGCAGGAACAATTTGAATGCATATGAACAGTGTCAGGAATTGACTGAGTGACAGGGAATCAAAATGACTTAAACATCAAGAAGAATGCAAGTAAGGCCTAACCTAGATCCTGCTTAATGTCACAACCTCTATAAACTCGAATGCTGGAGAGAAAGGAGAACTGTCCAGCTTACAGTTTAATACCAATGTTATTTCCCTACCCCCCCATACCACTTTCATGTGAGAAAATGACAAAATAAATATTGGTATGGGAGAATAGATACTCTAAGAGGCTACCATTTGTCTCCATTAAAGGCTAAATGAAGTTTATGTTAGAGACTTTGCTGTTGGGATTAATTACTGTTTGTCTGTAAAATATAGCGAATGGGAGCCTGTAGACAGAAGGTGGGCAAATGTAGTGCCACATTTCAAAAAAGGAGTGAAATAAAAAACGTAGTTTGCAATGTATGTACAAACAATTATCTTATCATTGCTATTGGGTGGTCTTCTAAATTACTGCATTTAAGTTTTGGTAATTACCTATTTAACAAGCAGTGGTGATTACTGGAAGCTTATGAGGAAGCAACTTAGGAAAAATCATTTCAGACATCTAATTTTCTTTTTAGATCAAGAAAGATGATTGTAAAATCAGGGAAATATAGACATGATATATATGGGTTCCATATTTGATAAAATTTCATGTGATCTTTATAACATTGATAATTTATACCCAGTCAGAATACCATTGTGGATCTCAGAGGAGATCTCTGATAGCAGATCATTAGCACTTAAGCACTAAGTAGGTTTAGTCTACTTGGGCAAGTGTTCAGATACCTAGGTAGATGTCACACATTTTTGGTCTAACCACAAACTAATGAGTGAATGAATGGTAACAAATTAAAACAATGAGTGAAATTTAGTTAAATATAATTTAATAGAAACAAATGGCAAACTTTGTGTTAGATCAAAAAACATCTATTCAAGGTACATTTTACAAGGCTTTCAGTAGCATATGTGAAAAAAATATATGGTTTTTGTTAATCATGTATTTAACCATGGCTGTTCCCAAATCCGATTGTACTCTTAAGCTGCATTAATAGAAATCATGTACTTAGATTGATGAAGGTGATAGTTTTTTTCCTTTCTAGGTACTTGCCAGATTTCTGCTGGATCATATTTTTTGCTAATAATTGTGTTATATGACAGCATATTTGCTGTCTGAAAGAAATGCATGGCAGACACATTTGACATCATGTCATATGCAAAACAGTAGCTGCAAACTGAAAGAAAGAATAACAACTGGAAACAAAAATTCTAAGGAAGAAAGTACATGATGCTATTTTATGTGTACTGAGGTTTATTCTACTATAGCAAAATGTTGCTCATCCAAAATAAGTTGAAAGAATTGCAAAGAAGTTGATTAATCACAATATAAAACTTTCTAAGAATTGGAGTCATCCTTTTCTGAGCTACTTTCAGAGGAATTATCTCCCAGTTGCCAGAGCACTTTAGGTAGGGTCTTATTTTTCCATTTTTGGAATGTTATACAGCAGGTGGAGTTAGGGAGGAACATTGTGACCCTGAAGGAAAAAATCTCTTCTAGCTTTGAAATACCATGATTCCTTGTTTGATGGACTATGGATAAATTACATATGCAGTGAAGGGACATGAATATAGGAAGAGCTTATTGTTCGAGGAAGCATTGAAGTTGGCATTTCCAAGGATATGAATTTTTAACTGGTTTGTAGAAAGTGATTGGTCTTTTTTTTTATAATAACTGGTGAATTTTCTTATGTGAAGAGAGAAATCTGATAGTGCATAATGCCTTTGTAGATACAGATTCATGGGCAAGTTTTATTGAAACATATGCACATTCACTTTTTGATTTTTAAACTCAAACTGTTATTTGACATTGATAAGTTTTTATTTCCTGACATTTCTAGTTCTTTTTGCTAAGAGGAAGTTTCTCAAAGAAGGGAAGGAATAATATCAAGAATTTTGTCTTCCCAGGCAACAGGAAAGTAGTATGTCTTACTGCTAGCATAAGAAAACACATATAAACAAATTTCATATGAGCATGTGCATGTTGTTGGCTTATTTCTTTTGTTTCACTTACTGGCACTTCATTTTAGAGTTTGGGGCTCCTTGAAATAGTAACATCTTTTGATGGATAGTTGAGACATGTACGATGTGGTTTGGTTTTTGCAAGGTATTTCTGTATAACAGGCACTGTCAAGGTACCATGGTTTATCATAGCAAACACTTATTTTTACTCATCTTACATAAAAATTTCATCTTAGCTGTTGTGGCTCTTCTCCATAACCAGGCTACCTTCAGATCTCATCCAAGTCATGCTGTTTTCATGGTAAGGGAGAGTGAGAAGCTAAGAAAAATTATAAAGTTACTTTCAAAGCTATCATTGGAAAGTTCCATGCATTTTATCCATGTTCCATTGGACAAAATCAACCACATGACCAAATTTACAGCAATGGAATTGAAGAGAATATGGGGGAGAAGTGTGTGTGTGAGCGCATATATGAGAAAACAGAGTTGTAAACAAAGTATTTGATAAGAGAATCACCTTGGAGGTACTTAGATGGGAGAGTGACATGAGGGAAATTAAGGACAGTGTTTGCAGCCTAATATCAGGTAAGACCTGGGGCATGGAAAGCAGAGGCAGCTCTTCCTGACTGTACCTATCAAAATTCTGGTGGCAAAATTTCAACATAGTTAACCTCTAGGTATCTGCTTTGGTACTGAATGTGGTATTACAGTAGTTGTTCAACTCCTGGATATCTTCCCTTGTATTTGCTTTTTTGTTGCCAAACCATGACAACTTATTTAGTCCTTCAAGATTTGCTGATCAATACTATGCAATAAGAATACTCTGCAGTAAAAAGAAACAAAATATTAAAACATATATCAGCATGAATTATTTTGATATGTGAAAGCAGTCAAACACAGAAGCCTTCAGTCTATGTAAAAACTTTTATATGATATTCTAGAAAAAGTAAACTCTAGTCACCAAAAGCAAATCAAAAGATGCCTGGGACCAGAGATCAGGGGAAGAAATTCACTAGAGATGGAATGAGGAAATTTTTAGGGTGATGGAAATGTGATATCTTGGTTGTATTACAGTATACATCATATTGTATATGTAGAAGAAATGTATTTTATTGAATGTCAGTTTAACCTCAGTAAAACTGAAACAAATGCAGGTATGCTAGTCAAGTAAGTGAAGGTCAGCTTCCATTTTGAAGACTAAAAGGAAGAAAGAAAAGAATCAATAATTTTCTCTGTAAAACTTTAAACTTTGTGCATATGACTCTGTTTTAGAAAGAACTTGAAACAGCCAGAAAGTTTCTCTATTATGAAATGGGCTATAAATCTCGATCAGAACAGTTAACAGATCGCTCTGAAATCAGCCTACTGCCTTCAGACATTGACAGGTACTGCTAATGAGTTTCTCAGTTCCTTTTTTCTTCTTATTCTATGTAAGCGTATTTTACCATTATTCAATGCTGTATTCCAGGTACAAGAAGAGATTCCACAAGTTTGATGCAGACCAAAAAGGTTTTATTACCATTGTTGATGTACAGCGTGTATTAGAGGTAATATTTGGGAGAGAGCTTAATATACCTCTCATAATAGAATATAAAGATGAAAAGATGATACTATGTAACTTCTTCCAATCTAGTGTTTTCTACAAATAATGCTTTTAATTTTCAAAAGCTTGGTAATGTTAGAAATGAGATGTGCATAATTTTTAATCAAACTTCATTTTTCTGTGTATTTATTTTACTTAGAGTATCAATGTGCAAATGGATGAAAATACACTACATGAAATTCTAAATGAAGTAGACTTGAACAAAAATGGTCAGGTTGAACTCAATGAGTTTTTACAGGTGAGTTGTGGTAAAAGGAAACAGATATATTTGCTTTATCTTTTGGTTTTCATTATCCTAAATGGATGTTCAGCAATGAATTCTGAAGTTCACTCATTTGTCACTTCACTCTGAAAAACAAAGATTCAAGCCAGCAATGGTTGATTTGTCTGCCGTCAGGGATAAAATTCTACTTGGTGCATATTCTTTTCTTTCTTTTTATAAGGAACATTCTGTTACATTTGGCAAATTAGATAAAATGCAAGTTAATTATGGCTTAAAGGGTTGAATAAAACGCATGCTTTATAAAGAGTATATAATGGCATATCACTACTAGACCATTCTTCACTTCCATCACAGTATTTCTAATGTAGAAAGTTAATTTTTTATGGAAGAAGCTTCAGAAATTACCCTTACAGTCATTTAAGAATTGTATTTACTTGAGAATGTAATTATTAGATTTCACATGCTAAAGAGCCTGAAAAGCAAAAGATAGGAAACTTGTCCTCTTGGGTCAAGACCATGTAGTTTAAACATTTCCATTTCCAATTTTCACCTTATTTAAGTTTCAATTATTTAATCTTAGAGGAATAAATTTTGTTACTTCAGCTTCATACTAAATGCTACACATCGTTCCTTAAAAGCAAGAAATTCACTAAATCTGTACATTATTTGTAGCTGTCTATAGGAGTCTGCATGTGAAGAATGTATTGGTTTCTAGGCAATCAGGTTATTTTCTGTAGTGCTTCTTGGGCAGGTATTTCAAATGAATGCCAGGTCTTGCTTGCACCATGGCAATGATGAATGCTGAACATGAAATAAATTAATGCTGGGGATTTTGGTCAATGTCAGCCCTTTCTTCACTGTGTCAAGTTAAACAAACAAGATCAAGGCAAAGGAAATGGTAATTGTCTCTCTGGAGATGAGCTGCTGATAAGAGCATTGTTGAATCTAAAATGCAGAAAATCTTCACAGGTTGTGTCCGGCATTACAAAAAAGAATGTTTAGTTCTTTAGCTTACTGTTTAACTAAATTCACATTTAAATCAGATTTAAAATTTCTGTTTGGGAATTTGAAACCATCTAATTTTTTTTTTTGTATAGTTTTTCTGGAGAATATTTAATTGTCTCAGAATTTTAAAAAACTTTACTTCAAAGAAATGGCTTATGTTTCATTCCACATGTACTGTAAATAAACAATAGCATTTAGGTTTGAAAAACTTGGGTTTTAGAAACAATAAGAATTTAATTTTATGGATGCACTATATAGTTTAATTTTTAAGTAATTTCTTGAATTTAATAGAGTTAAGCACAGTGATAATGATTTAAGCCACCTGCAGGTTTTCTTGTAGAGTTTTAAAGTAATTATTTCTTATCCAATTCTAAATGAAAGAGCCTATTTAGGCTTTTAGTAAGGACAAATGTAATTTTCAATGTTAAAAATGCAGACCATGTATTTCGTGAATTATTGTCACATCCCAGTACTCCTTTTTATATAATATGATTTTTAGGTAGATGTAACATTTAACTAAAACTTCTGAGTTTTTTAAGGTTTGTACATGTTTTATTATGTATGGCTAAAAGAAAACTAGTTCCATCAGTTTTGTTAGCTGTGATAAACTTTGAAGGTCTTCTTGGAATCAGAGACAAAACAATAAACAATAAATTGTTCTATCTTTAGATGTCAGAATTCCTTATATTACAGTTTCTCAGACGTACTTGGGGTTTGTTCAAACAGAACATTTTTCTTTTCTGAGGATTAACAGTTCACATTTATCCTGATAAACACCTTTTTTTGAATATTGATTTTTTTTTTTCAATCATTTTCATGGAAGGATCCCTATAGATATTGCCAAGTTACATGACTTCATTTCCAGATTTGGGCTTTAATGACACTTCCGCATGTAGGAGTCCAACTCTAATAAGCAATCACTTGTGAAACAGCTTTTAATAAGGTCATGAAATTCTGATCCAGCCCCTTGGCTGATGCCTCTGACTCTTTTTGAGAGCTGTTTTAAAGAAATATATCCCTACAGGCTAAAAGCTATACTTAAAAATATTTCAATAATTTTCATATGTGTTTTTTCTGATATATAGCTCTGTCCTAAAGTTAAAAAAAAAGATTGGTGAAATTAAATCAAGAAAAACAAATAGTTAAAACCACATCAACCTCAAATGGAAGAAAAAATCCTTATGTTCATAATTGCAAGGTGCTTTCCAGATTAAAGGCCTTTGCCTACTGACTGCATGTGACTGCATGTAATTTCAAGACTAATTCTGATTTTATCCACTGGATAAAAATGAATTAGCTAAAATCTGGGCTGTAGAGTGCTTTTAATTCTTAGGGTAAGTCTCTGGGCCCATTTTAAGGACTTAAAGGTAAATTACTTTAAAAAGTCTTTAAGGAATTTGGATTTAGGGAACTTGAATTAGTTAAGTATAGTAACACTGAAAAAAAGGATAAATATAGGTCATAGTTTGTCTTTCTTCAATCCTTGAGGTACTGTTTTAAGATTTTTCAATGCAATTAAAGACCCAATATTTGAAATCACTTAAAAAGATTGTGCTCTGCCTGAGCACATTAAGGAACAAAAAGTAACTTATTATATTTACTTTTAAAGATAGCATCATTTGACATGTAGATGTCATTTTTGCAGTGGTGATGAAATACATGTCCTTTCCCCTTTTTTAAAATGTTAAAAACTTCATTATTTAAGCTGCAATATTTGCTATGGTTGTTAATGGAGCACTTAGTTGCATCTGCCTGCTGCAGTGGTATCCATGAAGAGCTGGAAGGAAGGGAATACTGTGGCCTGCTTTCTGAATCTGTTGTGTATTTTCTTTTGAAGCTCATGAGTGCTATTCAGAAAGGAAGGGTGTCTGGAAGCCGGCTTGCTATACTAATGAAAACTGCAGAAGAGAACCTTGACCGAAGAGTTCCAATTCCTGTGGACCGTAGTTGTGGAGGATTGTGAGTCTGACTAGTACATCCACAGCTATCAAAAATAGGAACAACAAATCACTGTGTAACAACCAGAGAGAACTTAAACCACTCTAAAATACTGGCTGTGGTAGCTGCTTATTATTATTATTATTATTTTTTTAACACTGGAAAACATTCCAAAACATTAGGATGTTGGTATACTTACCAACCTAATTGAATGAAACTTTATTTGTATTTACCATTCAATCTGGCTTCCAAAGGTGTATTTTTTCATTTTCAGTGCACATTGATTTAGTGTTTTACATTCATTTTGTGACCTGTTAGACTTGACATGCTCCCTCTTTGATTATTCATATATTTATTGTAAATTAGTTCTAGAGGCAGAATGTTTTGGCAGAAATTGAAGAAAGAAACTGGAAAAATTTTGTGAAACACAAAACTCTGGACATTGAGTTTGTGGAATAGTATTTCTTCTTAAAAAGAGTGACCTGTTGAAATGATAGCCCCGTTCTTCTTGTCTATCTTTTCTAAACAGTCTTGCACAAGTTTATATTTTCAGCATGATTTGCATAACTTGAGAGGGAAGAAAAAGTTTAGATCCGTTTACAAGTCTCAAAGTACGACTCTGAAAGCTTCTAGAGTTGCAGGTAGATGATAAGGATAGCACTGGCATTTACTGGGAGTTACAGTGACAGCTTCATCTCAGCAGTTCATTTTTTTTCCCAGTCACTCACTGCTGTTTTTTTTTTTTTTTGACTATTATAGTTGACAGGAAGATCTTTGCTTTTCTTACTTTAAAACAGCATTTTAAGTGGCAAGTTGGATCCAATGGAATGAGACTATATCTTTCTTGTCTTTACAGTGTAATACATTTATGGTTAAGAACATGTGTTTATTAAAATCACATATAATGCAATTTTCCACCCCCAAATCCTAAATTTTATAACAAGTGATATTGTCAAACCTGGCCTTTTTAGGGGATTATTTACAGCAGGTAAATGTAAATAGAATAGAATAAAATAGAATAGATGCCAATTTTTTATATGTAAAATAAGGTACTATATTTCAATATCAGAGGCTAATCATGCTGCTTGGCATTTTTCTCCTTCTGTACTCTGTGGGAAACTCTCAGATGACCAAAAATAAACAAAACAAAAATCATGCCCAACACACAGACTAAAACCAAAAATCAGTGTGCATTGAATTTAATAAATAACAATTAAAAATGCCAGTTTGTAATGCTTTTGCTGTATTTTGTTGGCATTTTAACTAGTCTTCTTAATATTTATTAATTGTGCTTCCTATTTTGAAGCTAACTACATATTTTTTTAAAGATTAGTTTCTGTATGTCATAGGAAATAAAAGAACATCTTATGGTGGGTTTTCATTGCACATTGAAGTCTTATTTTTTAAACTAGTACATAAAACACTTTTGTGCTATAATTTCTATTTATGTCAGTATTGTAGAATATCTTCATGCCTCACTCAGGTAGGTGATGAACTTGCATATCATGATATGAACTAGAGGTTTATTTAACCAAGGCCCCACCCACCCACCACCTCTGAAACAATCACAGGAAGAAACAGTGTCTTAATTCATTTTATTTTTAAATGAAATGTAGATTTTGCTTCCTAAAGGAAAACCTAAAAGAGTGAATGATGCTCTCAGGTGTCACTGTGAATTTTTTTTCTTTCAAAGTGTGAATTTTTTACTTTAGCTTTTAAAAAAGAAAACAGAAGCATGTGACTTTGCAACTTAGTGGTTTTTCTACCAAGGCAATAAATTTACTGTTTAGACCTCCATGATACTAAATAGGGAGTAGAGCTGTCCTTTAAAACATCCAGATTATATACCACAACATTGTATTGTCTCTCTCTTTTTTTCTCTCCTTTTCTCCAGTTAGATCAAGAGAACAGTGATTTGTGTCCCCTCTGATTCTGTTACAGTAGGGACTGGGCTTACAGTGTGACTGGTTTGGGCAAATCTGTGTTTTTCAAACAGGGCTTGATTGTGCACGTTTTGCTATGAATGAAGTTCCTTTAAGGACAAAGTGCACTTGTCTTCGTTTTAGCATATCTGCTTTTGCTTAAAACCTGCAAATTCTAAAATACTTGCTCCTTCACCAGTCCCAGAGACTCATTTGGGAAATAATTGGTTTCAGGCCATTACTATGAGTAAAGTACCGGGCATCACTGTATAAATTCTTACACCTGGATAGCTTCTTTCTCTGGATTAAGCAAAGAGGAAAGAAATAGGAGAATAAGCTCCTTCAAAACATTTCAAGCACAAAACAATGTTTTTTTTTTTCTTTTGTATAAACATGATATTAGTTGATTCCGTGGGGTGAGCATTCAGGGATTCTCTATCACTGATCTGTTTAAAGAGCATTTGAGGGGATTCAGGTGAAGGAACCCCCATCTATGCTGGTGAGTTGGCTACTCCTTTAAATAGCTCCCACCTTAGTCATAACAGCAGCGATAATGTTGGATTATTTGTCAACTGAAGATTGTTTGCCTGGAATTCATCATGCTTCAGTGTTCTTGCTTTCAGTTTTATCTGAGTGCAACTTTAGAATTTCTACTATTAAATGCATGCTTTTTATTCTGCATTAGTTTCTGGCTGTGTTTTGTTTGTTCAAATGTGTAGCTTCTTCTTTTGCACCACAAACATTTCAGTCTGATTTTCACTAATATACTGTAAGGACATTGATTTTATTTTCTTCTTTTTATGTATTTGTAAAGTGTTTTTGGGCCAGGGATTTAGCTTAGTGGCATAAGCACCTACCTGGCAATACAAGGCCATGAGTTGAATCCCTGGTACCAAAAAAAAAGATTTTTTTTTGGCGTATTAATCATATGGAAGTCAGTGATTCTAACTTGCACTGTTTTGTATTATGTCAACCTTTTCTAGGGAATAAAAAAGCCCTAATATGTTTTGAGAGAATATCAGACATAAGCAAGCTATGTACTGGAGTGGATATACACACTGCATGTTTTTATATGTGGCACTTTTATGTATTGTTTTGGGTTATTGTTCTAGATTGGACTGTTAAATGCTATGTTTGAGGCTGGGTTGTCATTTTTATAACTGTCTTGGTGTTTTATCACCATTATTTATTACTTTTGATATACAGAATGAGCTGCATGCCATTTATAGAGCAATAAGATATATTTAATGTGCCTTGTTTTTAACTGAATAAGAACTGAAAGCATGACTCAATAAAACTGATTAAAATGATCCATTTGCTTGCTGGCACTTGATGTTACTTACAGTCAGACAAATAACTTTGATTACTGTTGAAGTTCTTTAAAAAGTTTGAAAATATCTTGAGAAACTATGTTTTAATGACACATATTATATTAGCTTAGAATTTTGTAACTTAATCTCAAAAGTGAAATATTTGCATAGATAGATGTAATTTCATGAGACTACCAGAATTATTTGCATTAATTTGTTGCTGCAGCCTTTAGAGCGTGACTTCTGTATCTGTGCAATCCTATTCTAAAATTACCTTCATGCTATTACAATTCAGTTGAGTTCTTTTTTCCTCCCTCTCCCCCACTTTTTTTTCCCAACCAGAGCCTTTCAGCCTATGCATTCCCAGGCACACTGATGAATTTTATCATAACTAAAATCAATAGAAATGAATGGGAAAGATTACATAATCCATTTTGATCATCTTACATGTCAAGTTAGTGCTGGGTTGCCAAGTGTTGATAAATGCTCTGACAGAAAAAATGCTATATATTTTCATTGTCAGTAAATCAGTAAAGCTGTTATTAGTTTTAATATTGGGCAAATTTTATAATGCCTGTGTTATTCTACAGGTTTTAATTTGCTCTTGTGCAAGGAGTATATTCTCTATTTGTGGTTTAGGGGTGCTACCTCCTGGTTCAGTGTAGTCAAAGGCATTTGTGAGCTTCTAAAGGTTCTTTGAAATTATATAGAAAAACCCAAAGCAATGATTGACTCCCATACAGACTTGGAACAATGAACTGTTTGTTCAGTTCCTGGAAAAAAATAACAGGTTAAAACATTTTTCATCAATTGAGCTTATCAAATTTGATAGCACTTTAAAATGTGTCAACATAAAATTGTCAAAATATTGGTCCCAGGTTTCAAAATGTATAAAGTAGATGGTCCTAAAAAAGATGGGAAATATGATAGTAGCATCAATATTTTATAACCTCTGTCAACAGTTCTGTCAACATTATCACTAATGTCAAATTTTGCTTGATGGTATTTGTCTTATGCAGGAAAGAAGCAACAGTTTTAAATTGACCTGGTATCCTCATAATGAGGGAATTTATGTATAAGAGACAACACTGATGATCCTTTTGTTCCTGAGCTTTGTAGTATAGGTCTCTAATTAGTTCCCTAACTTGTGAAATACAGACACAGAACATGATGTATGTAAGCACTGAAGATACCACAGACAGTTATGCAGGTTCTGTGCTAAGAAGGATGTGGGCCTTCTGCAAAAATCAATAAGTAGTATCTTTATATTTGTTAAGTATATGGCCTAATATTACAAGATTCATGTGATCTAAGTAAAATACTGCTTTAGCAGGATTATCAGTACCATTTTTGTTCTCCACATTTGGCATTGACTTGAATGGCTTACCATGCTCTACAGTAGTTATTCACATTGGAGTTACTTGAATGTAAGGTTGACAATGTTAAAATGTAGGTAATATATCATATTTCATTGGTAGAGACTGGAGGATTAAATCACATAGATCCAGCCTTGAGTATTAGAGCATGCCACTTGGTATAGGTGGTCCCACAGCTCTCAACCTTTCAACTCCACTGTTATGTGTCTTAAGAGGATTGCTGCTCTTATTTCCGGGTGCGGTGGCTCCTATAGAAATAAAGTTGTGCGTTTCATCTTCATTGGCTATTGCTAGCTTTCTTTCATTTTCTCAGGGGTTTGGGACATGATAGGTAGATGGATAGATAGGAAGAAATTTATTTATTTATTTATTTATTTATTTATTTATTTATTTATTTTTAGCCCTGATACCTATAGAAGAACAGTTTTGCTCAAGGAGAATCTTAAATTGGCAAGTGATTTTTCACACAGGATTTCTTTGTTTCAACTTTACACTATCAAACTAGATCTAAATTCCATATATATATTTTTTTAAGTTCATTTAAGGATATCTGGTTTTGTTTGTTTAAATGATCTAGTTGTAATGAGCTCATTCAATATGTTACTATTCTTTAATCTGACCTTGGTACCCTCCTTTAAGGAAGGACATTTAAGTAAGCTAGGTCTTGCTTCCAAAGATTTAGACAAATAGTAACTTCCTCTATTTTATTTATTGCTGTTAAGATTTTCTCACTATTGCTTTAATATCTTTTTTTTTTTGTTTTTCATGTGTATCATTAATGGATTTACAATTCATTTTTATGCATATAGAGTTTTTCCTTTCCAAGGTAAGAAGCTGTAAATCTTAGATCCATTGAAATGACAGTGAGAAATATTTCATTTTATCCCATGAATCATTTGCCATCCTTATTGCAGAAAAATGGCAAAATTATGGTGTACCATGTTTTCACCTCCACCCCCACCCCCCGCTCCAGTTCATTTCATTATTTGTTTGGAAAGACAGAGTTAGAATCAGACACTTGTAAACAATTCTGATTTTACAGCAGGCTAATCAAAATTTCATAACATTAGAAATTAATTCCTCTGGTATTGTGAAAGATTTAATTCATGTATAAAATACGTCATCTGTTTTATAAATAAAATGTAGCTTAATATTAAGGTAAATCCTTTGATTACTAAATTCCTTAAATAATGTATACAATTTTCATTGAGTTTCATATGTCAGAGTAGTCATTTATGTCCTGAAAGGTATATGCTTTTCACTATGTATTTGAACAGTATTAAAAAATCATGGCTTCTTCCAAAACGGACAAATTGTAAGCTTTCATTTCACAAATGACCTAGAATGAAATAACTTGTATAGGGACCTCTCTTCACTCCAGTCTTTGTGAGAAATACTATTAAAAATAAAAACGGAAAATATTTCTAAGATAAAATGTATTTAAAAGTAATAAATAAACTCACCTACAGTGTTACAATGTTACTACCAAAGGGACAGACTTCGCTGTTGCCCTTAATACCTATTTTATTGTTAGATCATTTAAGGAACCATGGCAGTTATTTAGTTAGTTGAAAAGCCAAGTTTATCCTGATAAATATATTTGTCATAGTGAGCTGCTAAACTGTTTTCAAAATGGGCCATTTTTTAAATGGAGCTTATCCAGCTTGATCCATCCTTTAAGCAGCACTGAACCATTAAATAAAAACCTGGGACAAAATGCCTTTGAAAAGGGTTAATTAGTTTTAATATTGATTTATTCCATATAGGGTGCTAATAGACTAGAACATTTATTTCTGTTTTGGATCATTAAAAACTGGCTTTAGTTCTAGAACAATTTGTTTCTAATAATTAAAAATTAGACTAATTAGAGTAGTTTTAGTATAACCTACTTCCATTTCTTTATGAAAACAAAAAATCATCATCATTTCACAATTCATTGCAGTCCTATCAGAAACACCATATGTAAAATACCTTTACGTTATTAAGCTCAAGAGGGCCACTTCTGCTTTTAAAAGAAGGGAGAAGTATGGATGGAGTTAACATGTAGCGTGAAAAATCCCTAAGCTAAATTGGCATATGTGTTTCCTGGCGACATTTTTTTCTCTTAGCAGTAGGTTTTGCTCCCATCTCCTCCATTACTTAGCTTTCTATACCCCCTGAGTTTACACTTGGAAAATATGACTGCATTGAAAAGTTTACCTTGACAAAGGTGCTTGTCTCTCTGCAAGGGATACCTCCCATACTGTACTTAGTTTTTGTTCTTATGCTGCCCTCTAATGGATACCAAATTATTTCATTAGATCCAAAACAAAAGTAAATTTTCAGCTTCTCCAGGCTCCAGCATCAACCTATTACCTGCAAATTGTGATCTGATCATTTTTCTCTTTGCACATGTGCTGGTTATAGGAGACATTTGCACTTACTGTGTAGTCACTCTGGCTAAAGTTGTACTCCTGTTCTGGGCAGTAGAGGGATAGCAATGCTCATTTGTCCTCCTATCAAACTTTCCTTCCCCCACCTACAAGCAGCTAGAAAGAATTGATGTTTTCGGAACTTAAAAATGAGGAATAAAAACAGTGTAAGTGCTGTATTAAGATGATATGCTGTATGTTTTATCAGCCACTGGCACTTAGTTCAAAAGACAAAAAAATTAGCAGCCGTGGTTTGGGAATAGGCCTGTACACTAGGTGGATATCAAATCCATACATGAAGAATATCAGCACTTTTCACATGCTGCTTTCTGACACCCATTGCTAGAGCTGAAAACTATCTCTATTGTCCAGTTTGATTGCTTGAATCAAACTGATTTACAGCAAATCCATCTGAGCTTTGATAAATCTATTACAGTTTCATTTCACTGATTTCATTAACGTGAATAAAACCAGCCATGCTTTCTGCATAACTGCCTTTTAATGGCTTGGCCCTGTCACCTGCCTGAATATTAATCCCCCTGACTTATTGCTCCACAGAGGGAATGAGTAATGGGTATTTGAATGTGATCAGCACAGTACAATGCAATTAAGGAAGCAGTACTGTTCTGTGCCTTTAATCCTGAACTAATTTGAATTGCAGTTTGATAGCACAGTGAATCCTGCATAATTATGTAGGGTGCATATTAAACTCTGTGACAAACCGGAGAAGCTTTTAACCATCACAGCTATGGTAGACAAGTGAAGGCTAGAGTCAGAGAGCCCACTATTGGGCTGAGAGCTCAATTAATAGAAAACCTTCAGCAGAGGAAGCTTGGGCATGCAGCATATCTTGTAACAAAAATACAAAGTATTGACTTGCTTCAAATAGATTTTATTTTACAAGCATCAGGATTTTCATAGTTCTGTTTTGAATTGCAAGGGGGTATAGTGTCCCTTAACAAAACTTTGTTTTCTCTTGGAGCTTTCAGCAGTTAGAAAGTCAGCAGCTGTCCTAATTCACAGCTTCTTAGCTTCTTGATCATTCAGTTGTTTGTTCCTCTACAGTTCTGCAAATGATTCATTGAGCTAATAGAATGGGTCAGTCAGGAAAAAAATATACACATGCATACACACATGCACATGCACACATAAATACTGTTTAGCATGTTCCATCTTAAAAGATCCTCATTCCAGAAAGTTTGAAAATCATTTCATCAGGAGTCAGGCTTCCCTAAAGTGTATGTGTTATACAATGATGGATTATTTAATGCTACTATATGGATGGGTTTATTACTCTGTATGAATTTTAGGGATTAAAAAATTCTGTATACTTTGGATCTTTTGTGAATGTATTGAAAATTGATTTGCATGATGTTTAGTTTTCCTTCTTTTTTAAAAAAAATATACCCACTCCAGGTTATTGCAAACATTGAAGGGTCAGAAATAAAGATATTATCACCCCTATACTGTGGTCTTTCTTGTCACTGTTAGTTTCACACCTGAATAGAAATAAGAAAATGAGATGTATTAACTTATGTCCTGGGCTAGTTCTGCAGAGAGAAATAACCATAAAAGGTCAGAAATGACTAATTTGCTGCTGTTAGAGCATTTAAGGTAAACAATCAATATCATACTTTAAATGCACATCATTATCCAAATAAAAATGACATTTTGATTCTATTTAACTCTTTTTTATATTTTACTCTGTCATTTTGTCACAGTAACTCTAACACTTAAATGCTTTTGGATGAAATAGAAGACAATAAATAAAAAGATGGCTTTTAGTTAAATAGTAGGAGACAGGAAATATGTACATTTAATGTAATATAACCCATGTGGTACTTAAAACATAGGAATTTCTTTTTGTATCATCTATTGATTTATTAATGATACAAGTGATGGCAAATGAATTTTAGTGAAGCTTTAGAAAATACATGGAAACATTTCATATTTGAGGGAAAAATATATATGTATTTGCTATGCAGTTCAGAATGAAGTTTTAATCCAGCAAATTGTTACTCAAAATATACTAAATGCAAAATGCATCAGTTAAAATGGAGTTGGGGGAGAGAATGACTTCCCTAAGGGTGTACAATAATATTAGCAGAATTACAGACCTTTAATTTTTTCAATCTAATTGAATCCAATAGAATTACTGTAGGTTCTTAAGAGTCATCATATCATGCTGGGCTACTCTAATCTAAATATTGCTAGTTAACCTTGTTTTTCAAAAATACATTGGAAAAAGCTAAATGGAGCCTCTTTCCATAATCAGTTTACATTATGTTGCACACTAACTGTTGATTACATTTTCCAGAGATGGATTATTCCTCTTATGCTACCAGAAATTTTTTTTTTCAGCACTAGCCATTGGCCTAAACAAAATATTTTTTTTCTTACAACCTCAAAAATTTAAGTAATAAGTGAAAATAGATGAAGATAAAGAAATTGAATAAAAACACATTAGAATTTATATTAAAACATCTTCTGCTAGATTTTTTAAAGAATCAAGTAATTAAATATATACAGTTCCAGAAAAATGAGCAAAACACAGCATATATTGTTACTGAAAAAATATACAAATTATGTTTGATGTCATGCTTTTAAGAGGATAGCATTGTACTTATGAAATCAATAAATTACTTTTATATATGGAAGTATTTTTCTAATTTTGGGTTTATTTTCCAAAATCTTAGAGTCTCACTTTTGTTTCATCCATTTATGTTAAATAACAGTATTAACAGCCTATTGTTTCTACTGGGTTTATCAAAAGTTGTCATAGCAATATTTGTTCACTAATGTGTACAGTTTTTTAAAAGATATTAATTATGGCTTCTCTTTTGTAGCATGACAAATATTTTTATTAATCTAAGCACTATAAAATAATAATAAAAGCTCCTACTTTACCATTACCTCTGCCTTCCCCCACCCCCTTATTATTGTTATTATTTTTTTATCCTAAAACAATTCTAGGCAGCAAGAGTAGTATGTTGCTTGGGCTAAGGCTGGGCTGTTAGCTAAATTAAGCCATTGTGACTCAAAATCCTCCTTTAATAAGGTTCATGCTGTCTACAACTTCATCATTTTCTGCTGAATGATAATTACTTTATTCAATCATGTTCAAGGTTTTAGTGAAAGCTAGCATTGATTGATTAACTTCAATTACCATGCTTACATTTGCATAGATAAAAACTGCTTTTCAATTTGTGAGTGGCACGCCAGTGGAAACCCTGCGCTGATATTTGCATTTCAATGTGAACAGTGAAGAATAAAGGTGGAAGAGAGGTCTGATCAGTGCTAAGCCCTTTCTGCTTCAGTGCTTAAGCATTTTTCCATAAACACTCTTGTTATGATGTTAGTTTGTTCAAACCACTCTGAGGTAACTGATGGAGGCTCCTGTTTACAAGCTTTCCTGACAATTGAACAGTATGGATTAGAGGAAAAAGACTGCCGTAATAGCTTGCCGGCTGGCCACCAACTTAAGAATGAAATGTCCTCCTGTAGCCTGACATAGCAAGTGCCAAATGCTGGCAGAGTTCTCCAGCTCCACCTTGTCTGCAACCAGTTAGTCCAAACCTGCCCTGTTCCTACAGTGCTTCTGCTTCTCTGAGCAGGCTCCTGGGTTGAAGACCACAGACTGAGGTTTTGTCAGTCTGACTTTCTGTCCAAACCCAAGGGAAAATTCAGAGTTTATATGAATAATTCTTTTCATCCTTACCAAATGGGTCCTATAGCAAATATTTACTTATAGTAGGTATATTGAAAATTAACTTGTATATTTGAATAACTGGATTTTTAGCACTCATTTAAGATATGGATTTTGCCCTATTTTTTCTGTTGGTGGTTCAGGAGTACAGAGATGCTGTTTAGGTTTCTTTGCCTTTTCTGCATGTCTCAGATTAATTGGGGCCATATTACTCCTTAATCAACCATGGAAAGTTCAGATTTTACAGAATTACAAAAGCTTCTGACCAGGGAACTATTTCTCAAATTATCCTGATTTTCTTTCTTCTTCAAGATAGACAACTGACTATAGCTGACTAATTTAAAGCCTAATAATGTATTTTTGTGGGTGAATATTTTGATTCTAAACATTATCTTTAGAACTTAGTAATAATGAATAAATCTTTTTGGTTGTAGTATGTTTGAAAACTAAAAATCCTATCACTTCTGGAATGTTTCTACTTGAAGTTTTTCCTACAAGAATAACCTCAGTACTAAAATCTTTAGAAAAAATAAAGCTGTTGTTGAAAATATACTATCAGATTCAATTGCAGAGTTGATATGGACCTCCAAACTTCCATTTTGGTAAAGTCTAAAATGCATAGTGGGTTACTTTTACAAATTAAAATCTATTTAAGCCAGACATAGCAGGCACACCTGTGACCCCAGCACCCCGGAGGCTGAGGCAGTAAGATCACTACACTTTTAAGACCAACCTGGGCTGCTTTGTGAGTTCAAGGCCAGTCTGAACTCACAGTGAGACTCTGTCTTAATAAATAAGAAAATAAATAAATTAAATAAATAAATAAATAAATGCCAATGCATATTATATCATGAGTATTAAAGTAATTTTAAGCTGGGTGTGGTGGCTCATGCCTGTAATCCCAGCACTTGGGAGACTGAGGCAGGAGGGCCATTGCAAGTCTGAAGCCAATCTGGGCTATAGAGCAAATTCAAGAACAGACAGAACTGCCTAAGGAGACCCTGTGTCAGACCCCCATCCTCTCAGCCCTCCATCTCAAAAAGCTATTTTAAGACTAAATTACTTAAAGCTTTATGTTTCTTCTGCTAGATTAAAAAAAAAATCTGGGTCTTCCTGCAGGTTTTAAAGAATATTTAAACATTGAAATATCAGGTCTTCCTCAAATATTTCTTACTGTCAATTTTCATTCTGTCTGGAAGCTTTATAATAATTAATCTTCAATTAAACTAGGCTATGTGCTACTACAAATTCAAAATAGTAAGAAGTACTACTGTGTGCAGCATACTTGAAGACTGGTCTTGTCCACTGGATAACTTCTGGTCTCACCCTGAAGTATAGCACTGGATGACTGCAGCTGTGCCTCCTCCAGTGTTGAACTTTTGTCATTAATCTTGACCTCCTAAACTGTACTATCAAAAGGGAAGCAGGGTCGTAGGATGTTAACTCCTCTTACTACTGCCAAATGTGTTACATAGTGCCTGTTAGCCCTGGGACTATTGGATAAACAAATGGATAAGTCACTGTTGAAGAGGTAAGTCAAATTGGTAATTGATGTGTCAATTTTTTAAATGAAATTTTCTCGTTAAAGTTCTTTAGCATTCAAAGGGAACAAATAGATATTAACAACACAATATTTAGGCTGGCATTTGTGACTACTGAGTGATTTTTTATTTAAACTGACGTTGGTTTGTACTGTTTCTTGGGAAACTGAGTATAGAGATGATAGAGGGAGGGAAAAAAACAGTAGCTTTCACTAAAGAAAAAATATGCAAAGCAAACAAATTGGAGAGAAATCTAAGATTCTTAAATATAATGCCAAAGATGTTCCATCAGTTTCAACAGTTTGGTCTGAAATATCCACCAAAATGTATAGAACTTTCTTTGTAGTTAGTTTTATAACTGGCATGTGAAAGAATGTTATTTTGAAAAGTTAATTTTAGTTGGGTTGGATAATTAAGTGTAGAAAAATGAAGCAGCCTTGGAAGTCAGTGAGTTGTGTTGTCAGATCAGCACATAACATTTACAGGCAGAAGAGAAGACAAAAAGACCATTCTTGTAAGCATTGGAACAGGTAAAATAAACCAATAATAATTTTTTTAAAATCTTAAAACCCCATTTTAGAAAACAAGTGTGAGTGAATCATTGTTACATGTTTGAGCATTAAATAAGAATTTTGTGTTGTAAAAGTGAATTTGAGGAACTAGTTCTAAAAACAATGGGTATATAATTTAGGATGGATTACATTATTTTCATCCTGAAGTCAATATTCAGTCATTCATTTCATTAAAAAAAAAAATTACCATTTTCCTTAAGTTGGCTGTTTCTTGAAAACATGTAGTATTTGAAAAGCATATGATTTTAAATAAAGCATACCTCTGTACTCCCCCAAAGCCATTCTTCTAGTCTAGCTTTGTGATCTTCTTTACTTCTTCAACCCCAGGCCATTGTCAGTGCCTGTACAACTCAAAATGTTATCCACAAAGTAATCAATGGACCATGAAGCTATGTGGTTTTACAGGGGGTCTCATGACACTCTTAACTATCCAAAATGTTTCAGTGATAGGAGCAAGACTCATAAATTCCAACATATAAATTCCAGTACACCTATTGTCTGAATTGTGTCAACTCTTTGTAGAAATTTGGAATTTGGATTCACTGGAATCCCTCTTTCTTGTGCATTGGTCAGGCCCATGTTTTCCTCATTCCACATCCTTCTCCTCCCATTGTTTCTGTTTCCTTCCATTTATATTATTCTGTTCACAAAGCTATCCTCTTCTGGGGATTATTGGTAGAGTAAGTTTTCTATAGTTTCTCAAGTTTAAAAGAAAGTTCATGAAAGCGAAATATTCTTAGTCCTCTTTCAAATACTTTTATATGATTAAAGACAAGACACTGTATTTAAAGACAAATGTTTTAAAGATCCTAGAAAAACTTTAAAAAAGTGAACCAAATTTGAAGTCTTAAAAAAAGTCTGCATTATACCCTGGTAATAGATTTAAATTTGTAAGCTGTTAAATATATATGAATGAATTAAGTACTGTATAGTCACTCCAAGTTGAAATCATATTAGAAGTGTTCCTGAATACAATGGATAGTTATATGGAAATATGGTTAAAATTCATAACATCTACACTTAACTGACATTTAACAGAAGAAACCAAGAAAAGAAGAGGACATTTCAGATGAAACTTCAGAAATGCTTGTTAAAATTGTTCTAGTTTTCCCTGGTCACCCAAATAAAAGTAATGTGATCACTTAAAGTGAATTTAGCAGAAACTCAGCATCTGCTTCTGTCAAGATTTAGGAAAAGTTCATTGCTTCCTTCACTTTCCATCCCACATCCCCTTCCTTGAGTTTTCTTTCTGCTTAGCTGATAGGAGGTCAGGTTGGGTGGATGTCTGTAACAGTTGCTCAGAAGTACGAAGATTGTAAGGTTAGCCGGACAGGATAGCAGGGACTTTCTCCTTCCAAAATCATGCACATGAAGTTTTAAACAAAGAACGTGGAACAAGGAAATCTGATATCCATTTCCTGCTTAATATTGCCTTCCTATATCCATCACCCTAGCATCCTCCCTATCTGTACAGACACGAGAATACTGAAAAGTAGCAATTGGAGTGTTGTAATTTTTTTGATAACTGTTTTGTCATCTACTAGAATAATCCCTGCCTCTTCCATCTGTAACACAAAAAGGTCATTGTCTGCTTTTGTCACTTGCTTCTCAGAGTCATTGTATGATTATGAAATATCTTAAAGTGCTTTTCCTGGTATTTTAATGATTTTATTGTGAAGGAAACAGACATTTTTGTTCATTTAGCTAGGATTAAAATAATAATTTTCCTTTTATCCTTGGGAAAATATAAGCTTTTAAAGAAAGAAATCCAAAAACCTCAGGAGAGTCAAATGAAGGAATTTTCATGGTAGTGCCAGAAAAAAATTTCTCCTTCTGTCCATATACCAGATCATTTTTTAAAAAATGACATTCAAATGACAATCACATGGCACTGCCTTTGCTGGAGTTGCTATGCACGATGGTGCTAAACTCTGTATTATAATATATGGTACAGATGGCACCTCCAGTGCATTTGTGTAGAGATTTTGTCCACTCCTCCAAAAAGATATATTTACTTACAATGACTCAAAACAGATGGATAGACAAATCTGTCTTCGATGTTTAATACTAATATATTAATGTGCAGATGACGTATAACAATAGATTTGGTTTTTAGAGACTAATGCAATGCAATGGTTGCCATAAGAACACGAATTATGTGTACATTTTAATGCATCTATGCTTCATCATTATGCATGGTTGTGTGCTGTTATAATTGACATAAAATATAAAACAGGTCAAAGAGCAGCTATTAAAACTATTTTTCATTTTGCTTCTTGACAGCTGGCAACATTGGTGCATGGTACATTTAATAGGGCCATACATGGAATGCATAGATAGTTATAGAGTTGCAGCCACATTAAAGGGCTCCAGAATTTGTAACCTAATAATTTCAAACATTTTTTAAGCTGATGATTTTATTTGGAAGGTTCCTATTTTGAGACCAAATAAGTGAAGTACTTTAAAATTGAATGAAAATGAGAAATGGAATTGGTGTGCGTGCGTGTGTGCGTGCGTGCGTGCGTGTGTGTGTGTGTGTGAAAGCACTTGAGTGAGGGGACTTACATTTGACAATAATATATGTTGTTAAATATTTTTTTCCACTTAGGTAACATGAAGTCAGTCCCCACCAGTTTAGGCCTGAAATTAACTAAACTCCATGTACTCATCCTCTCATTTTTTGTTTTTCATCACACTTAAGGATCATTTGATTAAATTCTTAATTCCTAAAGGGATACATAGGAAGAGACTCCAGTTCCTTAATTACTTAACCTACTCATCCACTGAGAGGTAACCAAGCCTTGATATCCTCATGTTAGCAGGCAGAGTGACTTGGCTTAGGGCATTCAGCAAGCCTTTGCCAACACCAGTGTAGGAGCTTGGAAGGCCTGAATCGCCTCCCCCATAACCTCGGCCTCTGATTCTGCTGCCTAAGGACTTGGAGTTCTTCAGAAGACCTCTAAACAGTGTCATTGTGCCATCAAAACTGCAAGAAGCCCTGGGTGAAATACAGCATATAAAAAACCAACCAATAACAAAATGTAGGCTTCATTTATAAAAAATTTTCTGTTACTGTACGTTAGAGATGTGTGGATTTTTGGAACTGTAAAACCAAAAGAATAAGGATTCCTTACTGTCATTGTGATATGTCAAAATAGCTAGCATAATTCTCCCTTGTTTCAGAATCTTTATTTTAGCATAGAAAGATAATTCTTTTTAAACAGTTGGGAAAGGATACTTCTTCCTCTTACAGAAACAAAAATCTCATACCCTTTTATGTGTTTCAAGGAGGTTTCCTCTCTATAAGCATTTTGAATAATTATGCTGTTACATAATGAAGTTAAACAGAGAAACTAAAATGGAATAAGGGCTGGGGCTACTTTAAGTGCTTTCTCTGTATATTGAGATTTTTACCTCTTGAGAAGCAGGGCCAGGGCATATGCAGACAACAAAACAACAACAAAAGAACAAGCACAAATAAGTGGAATTAAAAATGAGGTGAGGTAAGGATTATGAAAATTGTTAATTGTTCAACTATTTAAACTTAGTAAAATCCTAATATGCAACTAATCATACTGCTCATCTCAGGGAGTAAAGTTCAGAAAGAACAGCAATGCCAGTAACAATCACAACTGTTATATGTAATTTATATGTAGTCTACAGCTTTGCATATATTGATGCATTTCATTATCATAACAATTGTACGAGTAAGTATTATTACTGTCCCATTTTGAAAGGTGAGGAAACAGGTACAAAGAAATTGATGAACTTGCTCGAGGTCATAATTGTGGTAAGTGGTAGAAATGGGTTTGGGGTTGAGTCTGCAATTTGAATTGTCTTTCGTTCTTCCTTATGGAGAGATGAGAATGAGAGACATACAAAGCCTGCCTGATCTCAGGCATGAAACTTTCAGTCTCATATGTTCTTCAATTCTATGGCACAACACCCACTACAGCTCCCACCAAATTGCCTAAGAAAACCTCCAGTTAGTGAAAATGATCACAAGACATCAGATAAAAATGCAGAAGTAGGCAGATTATTGTGACCTTATATCTGTAAGCATCTTAAGAAGAATACTTGATTTTACCAGAAATATAATTGCTATGACCTGATGTTATACCTCCATGAAGACTGTCTATAGCCATTTTTTAATAGTGTGTCATCTCAATTTGATGCCTTTACTGACTAGCAAAGTATAAAATCAAGAAGGCATGTTTTCCTTTTGGTTAGGTTGGTGAGTTCTTTCCCATTTCCACCTGTTGCTGAATTATAGTTATCAGAGCTCTCTGTTTGTTTTGATACTGTTGTTGCATCCCTATCCCATTGTGTTTGTCTTGACATGTGATGGTAAAGTTTCTGACTGGAGTATCTATGTCTCAGCACAGCATCTCAGCCTATCTTGAAAATGCATGCTACTGCTTGGAGATGTCTTACTTGGGAATTTTACACAGTTTTGGAAATTGAATTTGCCATTTTCATATTGGAGTACAGTTTTCCATAAAATATTCACATTAGTTGTAAGACAAAATGCCCAAAGTTATAAATATCATCAGCCTTGACTAAAAAGTGAAGGCAACAGGATTGAATCATCACAACCAATCCAGATTAGTATAATATTCTCCCAGGTTCCCAAGATACATACAGCATAAGTTTTACTATTATGTCATGAGCTGAGATCACTATAGTGTCTCTCAAACATCGACAATTCAACAAAGAGAATAAAGCTATTTTCTCCTTCCACATCCCTTTTTTAAAAAACCCATACATGACTGGCTGCCAAGTTAAACCCATTCTTTCTATAAATATTTTCCCTACTTGTCCTATCGTCTTCATCCAAAATTAATTTGAACTTCCATCATTTCTATCTGTTGGAAATCTATCACTTCCCTATTTTTTCTGATTCAACAGCCACCAATAACAGCATCTCACTCCCATTACATTTGGATTGGTCTCCATCATAGTGACCATTTATTTCTAAAAATCTACCTTTGTCTGGGTTTTCTAAAAATTCTATGAGAGCTCTTTAGCAAGATGAAGAGGCTCCTTAAACCCATTCATTTGTCTATAGGTCCAGGCCTGCTCACATTTGCTCTGCACCTCAATGACTAAGAATTAGTCACTTATACCTTGCCATGCCCTCTCACGTTTGTCTTCACACATGACGTTTTTGTAACTAAGTAGTGACCTTTATTTCCGCTTTTCTGCTACATAAATTCCTATTTTTAAATCTCAGCTCAAATGTCAATTCTTTCTCCTAAAATATTTCCCCTAATTTCCTGTCCCAAGTAGAAAAAAAAATCATCTTTCTTTGTACTTCATCAAATTTTTATATTTGCATGTATTGTGTTATTTTATCATTTACTTTATTATCTCAATAGAAAATCATCTCTTCTTTATTAGGAGTTTGGGGTTATTCATCTGCTTATCCCCAGTGAAATCCTCAGTAAAAATATAGCAAACTAAGACAAATTCTAGTCCTCTCCTGGATCACCAGGTGGCTGCTTAATACTGTCACTGAGTATAATCCTGGCTGTTGTATGCATGGGCTTTTTTTCTGTCCAGCAATGGGGAGAGTGAGCTGGGGTCGCATTCTGGGCTTAGTGAAAGGTATCCATGGAGACCAGAGGGATTTGCCCTTGGGAATACTTGGTTGGCAGGGGGCATGCTCACTGGTTCTCTGTGTATCCCCACCTCCAGAACTTTAAAATCCTCTGGAATTTGCGCACAGGAGGTTCTGGAGTATCTGTATAGTCTTTCTGTTTCTCAGCTTTGCGTGATGAGAGTGCGGGGGCAAGGTTGGAAACAAGGCAAACATCCTTCTTCCTGCATAAGCATGTGCTGGAAACCCTCCTGTCCTCTAGACAAGGGAAAGAGCCAGGCTAAATGTGTGATGCTAAAAGACTCAAAGGGAAAAAAAAAAAAAGAAAGTAGATGGCACATTTTATAAGACTGAAACTCGTAGGCTGTCTAGGAATTCAAAACGCTTTTATTGCTTTAAAAACCTAATGTGGCACTGACTCTATCCATGTCTGTTTTTCTGGTAACGTAAATGGGAATAAAGGGCACTTCTTGTCTCTCAGTGCTGTACGTCCCACTTGTTATTAGCAACACAGGCTTACATTGTAGCCCACATTGTGCCTAATTACAACTAGGCTTTATAAGGAGGCCGGATAGATGGTGTCACTTCCATTTCAGCTTGTAGATGATCTTGGGGTAGAGACTAGGGCTGTAAATCTAAAATACAAGGACAAGACTAAAAATGACAAAGACAAGACTCACTTGCCCTTGTATTCTGTTGTTCTTGTCTTGAACTCCAAGTGACAGAAAGGAAAGTAAGTTAGAGACTGTTTTGGTTATCAATGGCACAAAACAGCCTCTGAAAATTATTGTATAAGGCCCTGAGCAAAGATAAGAGTGAAAATTACTGTAGGCTTTTGTTTCTGCAAATGTCAAAGGTTACTAAAATAGGAATGAGGAAAGATGAAATGGAAACTTTTATAAGTGCTGCACAGTATTAGGTCATTCTTTCTGAATCTCATTCAGGGACATCCAATTTCCCTCTTTCCTCAGTGAATGTGTTTTCTAAATTCTAATTCTCTACTCCAACCCCATCCCCAATCCCATTAAATAAGACAAAAGCAATAAAACTTGAATTAGAAGTGAATATGGAGAAGGAAAGATCAAAGGAAGAGTATATTTGGATGTTTAGTTTCATGAAAATTAGTTACATTTTAATTGACATTCTAGTATTAGAAAATTTATGTTTTAAATTCACAAAGTATAAGAAAGTGAAAGTCACCTGAAATCCTACATATATATATGGACATAAACACGATTAGTATTCTGGTGACTGTTCTTTCAATATGTCACTTTCTTACATAAACATGTATATTTATGGTGTATATCACACACACTATTTTTATCATGAGCACTTTATTACTTTCAATAACTATGCCTTACATAGATGAGTATGTGCAATGTATTAGGTTACTTATTACATTATATTTCTTAGGAGGTATTTGTTATACTTAATTATATTAGCTGTTATGGCTTAAGTCTAGTTGTCCCCTTGATGCATCATCATGTGGTCATAGATGGGACTTTTAAAAAATTTTATTTAAAGAGAAAAAAAAGCAAAAGGGAAGAAACAATACAGAATTTCAAAAAAATAAACAGTAAGAAATCACTAGTTGATAAATTACATATTCTCTTCTTAGATATAGTTGTTCAACTTACAAAATTAAAGCATACAAAGTGGACATTCAGTCAGACTGCAAACAGTTCTGTTTAACGATCTAACAAAAACTTAGCAACAGGGCTGGGGATTTAGCTCAGCGGCATAAGCACCTGCCTTGCAAGCGTGCGATTGTGAGTTCGATCTCCGGTACCAAAAACAAAACAACCCCCCCCCAAAACAAACTTATCAACAATGTTATCAATCCTATACACTTAAACATACATGCAATTATATCCTTTAGAGCATTTTCTTTTCCTCCTTTTGCTTTTTAAGTCCATTATCTGTTTAGTTATATCACGTCTCAGCTTGCTCAGTACCTTACTGATCTGTTTTGTTGTTGTTATTTTGTTTTTAATCACCTTATATAATTCTGTTGTTTTATTTTTGAGTTTCTTCTCATCTATTCCCCATGGATCGGCTTTGGTGGAGTTGGGAGTTTTTGGAGATATTTTGTTACTTTATCTTTAAAAAATTTTTTTTAAAAAAATTATTTTGAAGGTAGTAAAATACAACAGAGTAAGTCAGAACAAAGCCAATTGAGATAGTGCAGTAAAATTGGTACAGGACTTCACAGCAGGTTACTGGGATAACAGTAATAGGTACCATAGTATATCTCGTTATCTTCACAATAGTTTTTCTTTCAATCAGGTATAGCAAAATCAAAGGAAGTACAGAACATTATAGAACTTATCAAAACAGAATATTGAATAGAGCAGTACAATTAATCGGAACAAAGCAAAGCAATGATAAAAATATTTGCCTTCAAAGAGATGATACAAGTAAATCCCTCCTATTTGCTACACTGCATATGGTCAACGTCCCAAGAGCTGCTCAGACCTCTGGCTCCCATTTATTAACGGGGGTTGGAGGAGGAGATGGGATGTTGAATTCTCAGCCCGCACACCAGTAGGCTCACAGCTACTTACCAGGGAGGCAAGCTGGTTGCTTGGTTTCCCAGCGGCCTAAGTTCCAACATGGCGTGAATCTCAGGAGACACTGGTGGTTCTTGCCCTGGGGTGGCCATAGCCTGCCAGGTCATAGCTGCTTACCAGGGTGGAGAGCTGGTTGCTTGGTTTCCTGGTGCCCTAAGTTCCAACATGGCGTGGATCTCAGGAGACACTGGTAGTTCCAAATGGGACTTTTTTAGAGGTGGCTGAATCTAGAATAAATGTGATTGATTCATGGTGCAACACTAGGATTAGGGATGCTAGGATTAAAGGTGGAGAAAACTAAATCAGTCACTGATTGGTTTGACAGTCCATAATTCCAGTAGCTTAGACAGAATACAATAGGCAGAAAGAGGATGCTAAGGTCCTTTTGCTTGCTTTGCTACCTTCTGCCCACCATGAACTGTTTTTCCTCTGTGATGTCCCTCTGTCATACCACCCTGCCTTGGAGCCAACTATGAACCAAACTGTGAGCCAGATGTATGTTTCCTCCCTTAACTTTGGGTGTTGGGTATTTTGTCTCAGCAATGAGAAAAGTAACTTAAGACTTTTTGGTTCTTTTTTTTTAAATAGTAACATCTTTTATGTATATACTCCTATTGAACTGCCTATTTTCTAAATTTTTTACCCATTTTATTAGGATTATCTGATTCTTTAAAGAATTAATTTATAACATCTTTTGCAAGGGATGATTAAAATATACAGTGAATGTTTAAGTTTTAAAAATTAACTCAGTAAGACATTGCTATTAATCCCTCTCAAATTATTCCCCCTTGTTTTGAACATACTTATCACATTATTCTTGACATTTTCTGAAGCAGTTCTGGAAGTACTCTTTTGTAAGTTTTTTTTTGGGGTGTGAGCAAAAATATGGTGAATGCTGCTGCCAAGTGCTATCCAATGCAAAGGAAAGTGTGTGAAAACTTTACAGTGTGTCCTCATCCACCTTATTCACCAAATTTGGCACCATAAGACTTCTGGCTCTTCCTTAGAGTCAACCATGAAAGATAAATGTTGAATCAATTCAGAACATTGGGTTAGCTACAACAGTGCAATCAAAGACATGAAAAGAGACTTCTAAACTACTTCAGAAAGTGGCAAGAAAGATGGGAGAAATGTGTTGGAAGTGATAGGGACTATTTAAAGCAAGATTAGTGACAATATGTCTTTACAGTGATAAATTTAAAAAAATTTAACCATGTGCTGTATGCTTTGGTCATACATAATATGTGCATTCAAATATTGTCTTTTAGCTTTATTGATAATTTTGAAATACAAGTCTATTTTAAACCTATTGAATGAAGTAGATCTCTTATAGTTTGTAGATCCCTTGTTAAAAAGCTCTGCAATCCTCCCCTGTGTATGTATATAAATACTATTCAAACTTATTATTTCATATTTTTCAGTTATATGCTTAATCTATCTGAAGTTTATTTTTTTGAGTGTGGTGAGGTAGGGATCCATTTTTTTTTTCTCAGCAAAAAAACCCCAGTTGTTATAGCTTCTTTCTTTCTTTCTTTCTTTCTTTCTTTCTTTCTTTCTTTCTTTCTTTTTCTTTTTCTTTTTCTTTTTCTTTTTCTTTTTTTTTTGACTTTTTTGAGACAGGGTTTTGCTATGCAGTTCAGGCTGGCCTTGAGCTCATTTTGTAGTCCAGGCTGGTCTCAAACTCACAACAATCTTCCTGCCTCAGCCTCCTGAATGCTGGGATTACAGACCATGAGCCACCACGCCCGGCACAGCACCTTTATTAACATAACAAATTTTTATAATGAAATGTCAAGTAGATTGGATTTTACTTGAACCTTTATTTAATTCTAGTTATTTATTCATTCTTAAGAACATACTATTTTTGAATATAAGGGCTTTATTGTATATTTATTGTCTAGAAAAACAACTTTCTTTAATACTTTCTTTTGAAAAAATTGACTCTAATATCAGATATCTACTCTTCCAAAAAACATTTAGTTAAAGGAAACTCTTGAGATGCTAAAAATAGCACAACATATATATATTAATTTTGAAAGAAGTAGCATTTCCTCAATAACTTTTTTCTTCAAAATATTTTCATCACATGAGCCATTTGTGTGAAGATGGGAATGTTTTTGTGGCCCATCTTTATAAACCATACAAAGTGATTAGGCTGAAAAGGACAAGAAATCTTCTCCAACCCAGTAAATGTCTGAGGAAAACTTCAATTCCTGTGATATCTCAACTATAACAAGAATCTGTGCAGGGGAAATGATATCAGAAAGAGGGGAAAGGCAGGGAAATAAGATGTTAACCAGAAATATTAGCTACATCCCTTCTAAATCCATTTCCAAGCTTATACTCAAAATCTCTTACATTTGTTCCTTCTCCTTTGTCTTTTTTTTTTTTCAAAACTTATATTTCCTTCAAAATGATATTTGGTCTTGTGTCTTTTTGACATGTACATTCCTAACACTGAATGGCTGTTTCTTACTCTCAATATGAATTTTGCACCAGACAACTTTAAAATATTTTATGTGCTTTTCTATTAGAAAATTAATATACCACTGCTACAGAAATCTAAACATCATGGATGTAGCCAATTAGAAAATAAAATTTGCCATAATTTGATCTTTGCTCCCAGGTTTTGTTTTTGTTTCTGTCCGCCCCTCCCCCACAACTAGGAATTGAATCTAGGGCCTTCAGAATGAGCTACATTCCCAGTCCTTTTTTCTTATTTTTATGAAAGGGTCAGGATCTCATTGAGTCACTAAGTTTCTTGGAATGGATTTGAATTTGTGATTCCCTGGCTTGACATCCTAGAATATTAGGACTGCAGGCATGCATCTCCATGCCCAGCTCAGAATTTTTTCATTCAAGGAGTTAAACTGCATTTGCTATAATTTTGTATTTTCACTTAACACACACACACACACACACACACAGATATATGTAAAAATTTTATGTGTATAAAAGTCAGTAGATACTATTTTTAATGGTTGTATACTATTCTATTATGTGCAAAAACTGTAATCAATTTCTAGTTATATATAATTGGAATTCTTTCCAAATCATTGATAAAAAGTATTTTATGTAAATGTGCAAATATTTTTAGATAATTTAATAGATGATAGTAGCTTATGACAAGGCCTAAATCTTTAAAACTTTAATCAGTATTATCAAATTGGCATTTTAAAATGTTGCAGTTGGCAGGTGTCTGTACCAACAGAGTATCACCATCATTATTTCTAGGTTTTGAAAACTTCTGACCTTTTCACTTAGCAGTCTGTCAAATAACTGAAAAAAATAATTTTTCCATAGATGATAGATAATGGCAGGGGTGGGTACTTTCTTTTTTCAATAATGCTTTCTTGCATAGTTATCTTAGGAATTTATCAGGGTTGGAAATGCCTATGTTGACTCTACAATTCCATCCTTATTATTCAAAAATAGTCTACCTCCAGTTTTAGGGATAAGTTTCAAATTTTGTTTTCACTTGATCATTTTGAACTTCCTGAAGTCATACAACTTTACCTGTTGAAGTCAAATATATTCACATATGTTGAACTCATAAAGTATGAGAAAGCTTTTAAAGGCGGCTCAAATGCAACCTTTCCAAAATGAATTCATGTTCCTTAAAATCCATTAATTCCCCAAATCTTTGGCTTGGTAATTGATAACGACATCAAAACTGTTAACCACTAACACCCATCCTCTCACCAGCACTAACTTACCAGCACCATTAACACCAGCTGCTATTTTTAATTCCTCCTTTGCCTTTTTCAACATTTAATGCATATATTTGGATAATTCTACTTCCAAATATATCTCCAGTCTAACATTTCTTCATTAGACCTATACCTATCCTTAAAACCCTCCAATGATGTATGTATTTTTAAAGATTGTATGTGAGTCTATTATGTGCAAAAACTATAACTTTATTCAGAAGCAAATTTGCACTCTTCCAAATGTCCTCTAAGACTGTTCAGTGTGTTTTCTCATACAACTGCCCTACTAGTTTGATAAATTTTGTTTAATGGTTTTGGATGCAATTCTTATGGAATATATCAGAATAGTATTGAGCTAGATAATTTTCTTAATTCAACTGAAATAGTTGGTCACAGTATACATTAGATGAGCATCTTGAGTCTGACTTGAGCATGCAGTCAACCTGAACAAAATGAGCTCAGCCACAGAGGGCCAGATTTCTTAATTAGTTCTCAGTGGTAAGAACATTTTATGTTTCCAAAAGTCAAGTACAAATTCTACAAGTGACGCAACTCAAAAAGACTTTATAAGAGTGAATTAAACCTGGCCTCCCACAGTCACCTGCGGCATCTGCAGCTATATTCATTTATTTCTCACTGTTAGTGTTCTTAGAAGCACCAATATGCTATAATAAAAAGTAAGGGTGAATTTTATTGCTTGACCTTTGATAGATGACTGTCTCCCCTCTTTTTGTCATTTATTTTTTCCTCTAGCACTGTAGTCCTGTTTCTTTCAAAATATTTGTGTGAAGTACATTAGTGCATGTTAATAGATGTTATTCAATGAATACCTTTTTATACAAGTACTATTTAAAAGTAGGAAGAATTTTAAAAGGAAAAATGAAATATAATGTTCTGTTTTCATTTGTTTGAATTAGTTTTATTCAATGTAAGGTAAATTATTTGTGTTTTAGACTGTATTTATAAACATTAGGAACAGAATGTGCTGATGCAACATGTTGACACTTTTTTCCCCCATCACTATTGCTATTAATAATGAATACAAATCTTTCATTCTAAGATTCAAATACATATCTTTTGGAACTTCACTAGAGAGGTACTAATTCACCAATGTACAACATTGTAAGGGACCAAATCCTTTTGTTTTCATTTGTGCCTGTGGCAGCATTTCTTCCTAGGTTGGCTTTATCCTGATCTCACTTCTGTGAATTAGAAAATTGCCATTATTTGTTGTAGTCAGTTATTATTGTAAGAGTCACATCTTACACTTGATAAGAGAATAGGCACAAATAATTAAAAAGTTAATGAACATTAAATTCTTCTTAATTTCACATTTTTCTCAAGGCTAAGTATGTCTTAGTATTTAGTTTTAGGATGATTGGAATTTAGTTTTTAGTCTTACATTTTAATTGAATTGTGCAAATGGATTATTGTTTTTATACACTGAAAATATTTTGCTCCTCTAATATTGACAGGTTAACTGACCCACATTATTTAATTTCCTACATATTGAAAACTGATCATTTTTTTACAGAGTTTGAAATCCAAGAAAAAAATTTTAAAGAAAAACATTTGCTTTTCACTAAATATTTATATAGCAAAAATTTTGAAAATATGTAGAAATTTATTGGAAAATAATTAACATTATTTTCTTAAGATATTTTCTACTGAAAATGATTTCATTTTGAGAAGCCAAAAGATTCTTGAGAATGCTTATACCTCTCCCTTTATCAAGCAGAAATGTGAATGAAAAAGTTGAGCTCAAGGCAGCTTTGTGAATTTAAGGGGTAGCAGAACCAAATGATTATAAGTATCCATTAAAATCATCCAAAAAAAAAGACAGTAGCATGTCAAAATAAAGCTTCATATTTCCCGTCTGCTTTACTCTCAGCTTTCTCTCTTTGTCATCTGTTTGGTAAATGTGGCTATGTGTGATCTCATCCCACCTGTAAGCCTTCACTACATGCCCAGTTTTCTACTCTTTGTGACTACAGCCTTTCCCAGCAAATCATGTCTTCTACCTCATAAAAAAAAGGTAATTAAGACATACAAAAAAATCACTGGACCACTACTGCTTAAAGTTGAACAGTCTGAGCATCAAAAAGAATAACCAGAACTGATTTATACAATTTAATATTTAAAAATCTATAAGCTTATAATGATTTAATAAAAAAGCAAATAATAATTAACTCTTTATTACTACTATCGAGAATGACTTTAACACCAGTCCCTGACTCTGAAATGTAGTAATTTATAGGAAAGTCTCAAACACATCTTTCCTTTTTAGTGCAAATAGTCTTTCAGGGTAGCCCAGATTTGAGGGTCTGGGCTAACAAATTTAGAAGAAGTGATGTAAAATCTGTCAACAAGAAAAGCAGACTATTAATAATTTTTAAATCTAGAATATATTAAAGTATGGGTGTTCATTATACAAGTCTCTCATTTCACCATATGTTTGAAATTGTTCATAATAAAAAGAAACTGCCATCATGCCAACAAGCAGAAAATAAGATTATAAAGATGGTAATTTGAGTTCAAGAGATAATGTATTTATAACACATACTCTCCATATTCAAAACCACAATTAAAATTACCAGACTTACTTAAGAAAGTTTCTTCAAGGGTGGGTGAGGCATATAGGCACAGGCAAAACAGTCTCTTTTCCTAATTCAGGAGGTCAAGGAAACATTTATTCCCAAAGATAGTTGCTTTGAAGGACTGTGTTAACAGCAGGGAGGGATGAATACAGGTATGTCTTGACTTACAATGGGTTTACATCTCCTGAACACATGAATAGAAAGCTGAAACTTTAATTCACTGCTCCTAACCCTTGAGACATCATAGGTTAGTTCCATAGTGCACTGTGAAGCATCGCTTGTTTATCTTTGTGGTCATGAAACTGATTAGGAGCTGCCCTTGTCCAGCATGACCAGAGAAGACCATGCTACATACGTCCAGCCAACAAAAAATCCAAAATTCAAAGGAGAGTGTCTACTGAATATTTATTGATTTTATACTATTCTAGAGTCAACAAATTACTGTATGTCAGGGAATGTCCATCAGAAAATATAGATATTTTTAATATAAGGTAATAAACTTCATAAACCCCACATTAATTATAGATTTCACTTACTGGTATTTTAAAAGCTTATACCAACTTGATAAGACTATGAGGCCAAGTGTAGGTCCTTCTGTCCAACCCTGCTTTTCCAGATCTGGAGCTGGGATAACAAGCGTCTCCAGACTTCTGGTGACTGGTGAAGTTCTTGGCCAAAGGTCTGAAATACAACATAACTTCCCAGTTTTAAACTTCAGTAGCTTCTCCTCAGAGAAAACAGGCAATGGTAGCTCCCTCTTCTAAGAAAGTACCAGAGGGAAAGGGAACAGTGGGGGTTATACATTTTAAAACACACATGCACATATTTTGCATTGAAAAATAATAACATCCTTAAAATAATACTTACTGATTCTTATATAGATCATTGTTAAGTGAATCCAAGATTTTTTCAGAATATGAGATTAGGTACAATAATAGGAATTTGATTGTGAAGGAGAAATAAGCTCTAATTTTGATTGAAAATTTAATAAACTAGTGATTTTTGAAAAACTGGTTTTTGGATATATTTCGCAGCTCTTGCATTGATATATTTTGAATTTTCTAGCCCCTTAATATTTTCACTAATGTAACAGCTAAATTAACTTCACTTTCCTCAAATATTGTATTTTCGTATATATTTGAAAATCTAGCTCTTTTTCCTTTTTCTTTATCTCATTTTATATATGCACCAGTGTCTGTGCTTCCATACTGTGTTCTTCAAATCTCATCACAGTGTTGTAATTATTTAGGCTTTATAATATTTTAGTGTCTGGTAAAGCAAGTTATCCTTTTCTTGGGTTTTATTCCACCAGATGAAATTTAAATTCAGTGTCATGATTTCTTTCAAAATTATGTCCAATTTTTTATGTCACATTTTTAAAGTTTGTTGAGCATTATACCTATTTATTTGGAAACTAACAGGTATAAAATTTTCTTTACATGTACACTTACATGTAATACTCTGTAAGAGTATTTACACATACTTTTATCCACATGTATTTTTCTAAATGTATATGAGTATATTGATACACATTTATTTGAAGGATTTTTGGACATATTTGAATATTATTATATATTCATGTGACATTTGTCAAGACTAAAATCCTAACGTGGCATCTTCATCAGGAAGTATAAATGGAGAAAAATTACAAAACATTCTTTTGCTTTCATAGTACACATGTAGCTGTTTGCTTAGGAGTTTGTGAATAATTCAATCAACTGGTGATTATTAGTACCATTTATTTATTTATTTATTTATTTATTTATTTATTTATTATCTTTTGGGAACAGGGTTTCACTATGTAGTTCAGGCTGGCCTGAAATTCACCTTGTAGCCCAGGCTGGCCTCAAACTCTCAGTGATCCTCCAGCCTCAGCCTCCCGAGTTGCTGGAATTACAGGGATGGGCCACCATGCCCAGTTTGCAGTTGTATTTCAAAGGTATGTTTGTTTATCACCAATCTTACAGTTTCAGCAACTGAGAATTTTAAGAGATTTGAATTTAAACAAAGCTGAGTCTTGAAGTCTTGCCTTGCACTAGCTCATCAGGTAGCTACATGACTGTAAGATAATTACTAAACTTAAGTAACATCTTCAACATCATTAAGTAACATCAGTTGTATCATCATAAAACGAGGATAATAATATTGACCACCCATTAGGCTTGTTGTGAGGATTATATCTGATGTGTGTTAAGTGATAATTCCAATGTCTGACTCCCGTTAAACTCTCTCAGAATGTCAGCTATCATTTCAATTTAGGATAAGCGACCATTAAAATTTCAATGTCTCTCATAGACCTTTCCAAAATAAATTTTTTAAAAATTCAAAACAAAGAAATTTGAATTTGTTCAACTTCTTTCCTGCTTTGAATATCCACTGAAAATAACTATTAGATTCTTTTTTTACTTTATATTTTATCTGTAATTTTTTTTTTTTGTAGTAGAGATTGAACTCACAACCTTGCGCTTGTCAAGCAGGTGCTTATGCCATTAGCTGTAATTCTTGGTATGTCTCCTTGGTATGTCTCCACTTACATTCTTATTCTCTTATGGACTTGTATTTATCATTCACCCAATCCAGTTGTTGCATTCTACCCAGGGGGCAGGAGTACAAATTATCCTGGAACTGTTGAAGTGTGGGTATCATCAGCCATAAGTGTGCTGTTTCTATTTTGACTCCACTATCTTTTTATTTTATAAAATCCAAAAGCATGAATTCACATGAAACTCTATCACTAGTCTTGACTGAATTCTATGACCTCAACTTAATGCATATGAAAAAGATGCAAGCTATTAATGAACCAGTACTGTGATTCATGAAATTATGTATTTATGAAGCGATGATCCCTTTGTAGATATGTTTAGGAGAGAATGCATAAGCTTTTGTAAATCTCTTATCTTCATTACAATTACAATGAATATTAACTGAACTTGAGTTCTTGTGTATGATGTAATACCTGTTTAATTAATAGGTACATAAAAATTAAAACACATTATGCCATTCTAATTAACATTAGAGAACTTAATGATTTTAGCTTATGCTATCAATGTTAAGAATATTCTTATCAATGAATATGTAAAAGTGAAAACAGTATGGCATGATTTTTTTTGATTAAAGTGTTTCTTTGCCTACCACTTTTTGTTTTAATTCATTTTAATACTTGATTCAGAATGCTAGAATCAATAAAGTTTTTATTTGACCATGTCAAAATAATGTTTTAAATTGTATTCCTGACTGAAAAAAAGAAAACAAGTAACAACTAAGAATTAGTTTAATTCCTTCATTTACATTTCTGAGTTTTCTGTTCTTTAAATCAATTTGATCAAAACCACACCATTTTCTACAACTAGTAGAAACATTTAGGTGCCATAAAACTCAAGATTCTTGTCTACTCTTATTGAGCAATGGTCCTTAAGTGATGGCATCCATTGTCAAAGGCATCTTCCAAAAAATACAGCAATTTTTGAAAGAGAAAGGAGATTGTCTTTTTAAGTAATATAACCCCTGTGCAATTTTCTCTCTTTTTTGACCCTTTTTATTTCTTGAGGGTTTTAAGACCTCCAATTTAAAACCTATTATTCTGTAGAAGCTGCTTTCTCCCCTCCCCAAACTGGAACTTTGCTGTAATCTCTGCCCTGTTATTTTCTGACTTTTTCACTTTGCTTAGCACTGAGATGTACTTAGGCTATAACCAGGATATGTGTGTGAATATATGATGTGCATCCAATAGTTATAACAGACAAGTAATTTTAAATACATAAAATATCAACCTGCTTTTGCTTTTATACTGTTACAAATTTTTATTCTGTTCTGTTGGTTTTCTTTTTTTACAGTGTTGATTTCTATGAAGCCAATTTTTCAAATGATGGAGTAATCTCAGAAATAGTTGTTAATGAACCATTATTTCATATCTACCAGGTGCTTGACCTTATATTAATAGTGTGGAAGGATCCTAACTATATTAATAGTGTGGAAAGAATGAAGAAGATGTTTCTTAGTATGGTCAGTCTAATTTAAGTAAATACCTACAGTCAAGAAGATAAAGTAGACTCTGGTTTACCACATTCTGGTCACCTTTGATTGGAAAGGCCTTTTGGAGAAAATTACCCGTGTTTTAAAGCAATGGTCTTCAAATGAGTGTGTACAAGACTTCCCAAAGAGAACATAAATGAGAATAGTTCAAAGAGAATCAGTTTTCATTTTTATTGTTCCACGTGCTTTCCCTCCCCAAACTGCCTAAGAAGTTACAAATGTTCTGACTGTCTCTTCCAATCTCACTCCCCTTTTTCCATTTCTCCAAAGGAAGGGTAAACACTGGCCTGGAACTTGACAATAGTGAAGAGTCTAAGTACAGAGCGAATGGAAAATCTCTTTAATCAAGACACCATAAACAATTATTAAGGGATAAAGTTTCATACAGTAAAATTTTATTTTTTAGAATTGATATTTATTCACATTTATATTTTAAAATTAGGTAAACTGTTTATTAGTAATGACAAAGAAAACCAGAAGAAATATTTTAGCTGTATTCATTATATGCAGTATAACATCATTTTAACCTGAGCATTGTGACCAAAGAAAATTTTAAAAACTAAATTTACATAAATATTATTGCAAAGAATTCTGATAAACTGATCAGGAAGGCATTTTAAAGCATAAAATTATACAAGTTTAGGGTAGCGTTTCATAAAAGTAGAATGTAAATATTTCAAGGACAAATTATAGCAAAACTTTGTTATGTTCCAAGGACAAAATATAACAAAATTTCTGTTTATTTTTTAATGGGTAAATACAGATTTCAAGTCATTACACTATTTTTGTCTCATTAAAACATTTAAAATAACAATGTAATATTTTGTTTTAAAATTGTCAATATGCCAGAAAATGGCATTTTTTACAACTAATTTAATGAAAAAATATTATATCATAAATAATAAGGTACATAATCAAGCAAAACTAATTTGCCAATATCAGAGAAAAATATTTAAAATTCTCTTAAAGAATAGTTTCCACTTGGTAGTTAAATCATTTTTTCTAATATTAAATAGTATCTGTGCTAGTAATCTTTTGTGGTAACCTCACGATAACCAAAAGAAAGTCCCCTTGTGGAACTCTCAGGGAATTCTGAGCCAATCAAAGATGCACAAGAGGATAATTATCAGTGGATTTGGGGATATAGATTTGTTTTTGTACTTTTAGTATTTTCAGTAGCATGCAATACATTGCTTTCTAAATACAGGTTTGTCTTGCTAATTCTGGCTACTTGCAGGTTGCTAGTTGTTAGTTTCCTATCATTGCATTTAGAGTGACAGCTTACCTCAGTTTATCAGTCACTACAATACCAATTCAAGGTCAAATAAACAGCACTGTAGACAAGCCTGAAAGTGGCGTGTTGCTAGAGTTAAGTTGTTAGAGTTACCCTGTGGTGGTAGGGTGAGGCAAGTCATTACCAGCCTACTGCTCCAAGTCTATCACATAAATTTGTAGGAATAAATTAAAGCTTATGGATACTTAATAAGAAGACAACAACAAACAACATGTGCAAATGATATTTAGCCATTTTGGACAACAGATATAATTATAATACTTTAAAAGGGAATTGAAATTCATACCATTAGAAAAATGTTATAAAATAAATACTACTTGAAGGATTAACAACAATCTTTAAAATCTAAGGGGAAAATATCTGTCTTACCACCAGTGCTAGACTTAGTAACTTGGAGTTGTTTCCTATAAAATAGACACTCAGAAATACTCTTTAAAATAGAACAGTGTAGGGCTTTGAACAATATACACTTTTCTGAATCCTACTTGCTCTAAAAAAGAAAAAATGCATTTGGAAATGTTGAAAATTTACAAATTATTAAAAGACTTTGGAAGAAACCAAGCACCTCCTCAATGGGTGGGCTTATAATTTAGAGCTCCAAACTACATCCTGAAATAGCAGACATTAACGTGAACTTAAAAAATACTAGTTTTAGTGCAATTCCTATGTCATAGCCACGCTTACATTAAACTCTAAAGCTCCATATTGTATATGTACCTGTATAATGTACTTAACTGCATAGAAAAATTCTTAAAGAGGATTCCAAACTGTTAAGAGCGGTTAGACTAGGGAGGAAAAAGGAGTGGAGTTTAGTGAAAGTGACTCATATTTTACTCTTTATACTCTGTATTATTTGATTTTTTAACAATGAAAATGCATAATCTATAGTTAAGAAAAAATATATTTCTGTACATGGTGGCACAGCCCTGTAATTCTAATACTCTGGGAAGCTGAAACAGGACAATCACAAATTTTGAGCCCAACCTGGGCAATTTAGCAAAGAGGGTGCTGGGAATGTAGCAGATGTGAATGCTCTAGGTTTACTTCCCAGTAAACACACACACACATGCACGTGCATGCACACGGGGGCGCACACACACACACACACACACACAGTGATGTAAGCTTGCCTTATTTTTTAATAGAAGAGAGTAAATGTCTTGAACAATTAGTGGATGTAAGCACCAGGTGCACTGGTAATACTGAGGTGTACAAATTCTCACTCCTCACCCGCAGCAGCCCTGGATGGTGGGTGAGGTCTGCGTCCAGACAGCAGACACCCATTCTCTTACAGTGTTACTCGAGGTCTCGAGGGCCTAGGTGGGTGAATTCACCCCTCTGGTTGTTCCCAGAGTCCTTAGCTGTTGCGTTAGGAGGTCAGACTGAGTCAAGCTGACAAGTGATTACCATCTGACCCTCTCTGGCCTTCCTGGAAGTTGAAGTGGGTGTCCAAGAAGCAGCGAGGTGGCTGCATCACTGCTCTCCCATCCCACGTGGGTAACCGTGTGAGCAGGACTCGGTGGTTGTGTGGTGTAATTTGATTTGTTAGAGTGTGAGTGGTTTATAACCATCATTTGCGAGTAAATTACTTAGCTGTATTCTTCTTTATGACTAGCAGAAGAAACTTACTTGATGGTATAATATAATTTATTCCTGTGAATAAGTGAGTGACCTTCACATCTCAGTCTGTCTCTTGTGAGTTATGAGCCTTTTTCACCCAAGGAAATGGCCTGTGTTTTACCACTGCTCACCATTTCCCACATTCTGTTCCACTAATTGTGTGCATAAATAAACTAGCCTTCTAGGATGGTGATGAAAATTATATTAAAATATTAAATATCGAAATAATTCTACTTGCTGTATAACAAAGTGTCCTGCCAGTAACATTTAACACTCAAGCTTTTAAATTTTTTTCTGTATTGACAAACCTTGGGTAGATTGAATCTAGAGGTATTAGTCCCAATTTACAGATGGCAAAACTAAGGACAAAGGAAATAGGCAATGTGGTGTACAGTGGTGTATAGGCAAATCATAGAACATAGCAAGAAAAAAAGTACTAAAAGGTGATAGCATACTTTGGGTACTGGATTTAATTGTATTCATCTTCTTCACATAATGAATTAGAACTAATATTCCTTGAGTTTGAAACAAGTCCCAAGCATGATTTTGGTTTGTGAAAGTTGTTACTAGCTAAAGGGGTTTATTCCATATTTGCAACCAAGACTAGGCTATAACTTGGAGTTAACATGATGAAAGAGAAGTGAAACTGCTTTGCTTGGACTTGACTTTTATCTTCTGACTTATGGAGAAGAATTTTCAATGACAAAATGAAGAACAGAGAGACTGATTCTCCTGGAAAGGGAATGAATAATAAGAAAGTATATAAGTATTTAAAATGCATTTAAGCCAAGCCTGTATCTGTAGTCCTCAACCTTGGCTGCATATGAGAATTATAGGAGAAGTTTTTAAAAATACTTGCAGAGCTTCTGCTTTAATTGGTTTGAGGTGAGGACCCAAGCAAGGGCACTTTTTTAAAACTTCCTATGGGATTCTAATATGCAGTCATCTTCGAGGACCATGGCCCTGGATAAATTAATTATACACCAGAATTCACAAAGAACTCACAGGTGTTACAGGTAGAGGACAGAAGGGATGTCAGGCAGTGGAGATGTTATTTTTTTTTTTTTAAATGTTGATTCTGGAAACCAGAGCTTGACACTCTCCCTTAATATCATCACCGAGGGGTGGTGAGCACCTTTATACAAGGAAGTGAGGGTTATTCTGAGTCACAATGAGCTTACTGAGGGCAAATAATGAGAAGAGCTGTGTGTGTGTGTGTGTGTGTGGTATATGAGTAGGGGAAATTAGTTTCCTGATTTCAGCAATATATTTGACAAACCAACTTATAAGACTTCTTGTAGTTTTTTGGTCGGCTTGAGGAGCTTGGACTGTCCATGATCATAGCTCAGGAAGTTCCTAAGAGCAATTGCTACAGAGAAGATGAGGCAGGCAAGACTCTGACTCCTATCCACATCCTCATTATTTGATAATGCTCTGATCAAAATGGAAATAGCCAGTAAAAACATTTAAATAGCAGTAGAAGGCAGCCTCATGGTAAATTGCAAACTTGGGGTAACAGGTGCTTTGAAATCAGAGCAGCTCTAATTGACCTATTTTTATATCATTATTTTGTAATAAATTTTGATAAAGTTTATATTACTAAAAATTAGATGGATATTCCTATTTTAGATAAGATGTGGTTACTGAAGCCACATGTTTTAAGGTAATATCCCTTCATTAAACAGACATGACCCCGAGTTGTCATCAAATTAAAAGGAAATATTTTATTCTTTCCTAAAAACTCCAATGAAAACACTGAAGCTGTGTTTACAAAGGCATGCTTAGAAGGCAGCTAGGAAACTGAGTGGTCATCTAGATATCAGAATCAGGAGCAAATATAATCTCATCCGATGAGAATGATAGGCCCATATCAAGATACGATTTTTTAGTCATGTGTTAGTTTTTTTGGGTAATCATAACAAAACACCATACTTGGGAAAACACAAACAGTAGATATTTATTTTCATTCTTCTAGAGAATGGCAAGGTGCTTTTACACAAGACAGAGACAAAGGTCTAGTCTGTCTTGCTCTTCTTACAAAGGTACTAATATCAGGGACCCCATCCTTATTACTTCATCTAACACTAATTATTTCCAAATATCATTACATTGGAAATTAGCATTTCAATACATGAATTTGAGGGGAATGTCAATGCTCATTTTATAAGAATGAGCAAATGGGTCTGGAGATTTAGCTCAGTGGCAAAAGCACCTGCCTAGCAAATGCGAGGTTGTGAGTTTGGTTCCCAGTACCACAAAAAAAAAAAAAAGCAAAAGTTGTGTTAAATTGCAAACAAAATGATTTATACAAGCAAATGATTTCATATGTATTCATATGTAACTGTAATGAGGCTTTAGATGATCATAATCCAAAATGAGTAAGAAGAAACAGGTGGCTGTTAAAGTTAACATATTACTGTAATCCAATTTTTCTAGGTCACAACAGACTGAGAACATAATCATCATCATCATAATAATAATTAACAGTTTATCCTATGAGCTCACTCAGCCCATAATTGTGAGAATTCAAATTTTCTTCTATCCCAGACTTTCAAATTTCCTGTTTTAGTTCTAAGGGTCCTCAGGAGACATCTTCCACATGATTGAAAAACTTGCTTGTTAGTGTTTGTTACTTAAAAGCAACAATATTCTTATTTCCCGTATTCTATCAAGTGTTAGTTTCTATGAAAGCACTTAGTAAATAGTTAAATTCTGTACACAAAAACAATGTGAAATGGAAGGGGTTTTCTCCTTGCAAGTGGGTGTTGGGATGCCTTATCTTGGTTTATCCAGCCTTCCAGCACTAAATAACTCTTCTCTGAGCTCCTGGGTCTTCTACGGACTGAACTTCCTTCCTAATGGCCCTCTTTGGGAATTTCCCTGGAAAGTGTCTTCCAAGGTCACAACCCTCTGTGTAGGTGGCCCACATCCAAAGCCTGATCTGTATGGGAAGATGGAGGGGAGGCTAAAGCGCTCCTTATTCTCACTTGAAACAATTCGAAGAGGTCACCCTATTCAAGGTCTTCTTTGTGGGATGGCCTGAGTCCTCTGCTGAGGCTACACACTGGCCAATTTTCTCCCTCTGGACCATCTCACTTGCTAGGTGAAGTTTAGATGGGGTCATTCCCAAGGATTTTCATCCTGAGAAAATGCCCTACAGTATTTTCTGTACACTGATCTTTGTCTCAAAATCTGCTTCCCGGTAACAATTCCCAGTCACAAAAAAGAGGAGCCAGTTCTTGCTGTGATTTTTATCTTTTCTTCATCTATAAGTATTTTAAAGTGCATGTGGAATAAAGAGTATGTAGTAACTTGCTCATTTTTTTTCAAGTGAATATTTAGCATGTACTATTATATTCTCCAAATAGAAGATATGACCCTGAGGATAATGCTCTGATCAAAATGGAAATAGCCAGTAAAAACATTTAAATAGCAGTAGAAGGCAGCCTCATGGTAAATTGCAAACTTGGGGTAACAGGTGCTTTGAAAGCAAGAGTATAGCCTGAAATATTTTGAAGGTTTGAATAGAATATTTAGAGGTTTTAGAGGATAAATAAGATCGACATTTCCTCATTGTGTATTTCCAGTACAAGTGAAGGAACTGAGACTCAGATCAGGCAAGTTTCTCCCAAATCATGAAGCTTAAATAATAAACTTTGACAGAGGGGTAAGATTTAGATACAGAGAAGTCACCCAGGTCTTAGAGTCTTTAGCCTTCTACAGAATAATTGTTAATCCTGGCTGATCACACCCTTTGTGCGCTAATCATTATGTATCACAGGTGTCAGTTCTTAGGGACACTTTCGTTGTCCATGAAGGCACTCTGGGGTCCATGCCTGTTTAAGTGAAGGCAGTAAGAAATTGGAGGTCTTCGGCTGCTTTTCACAGTTACCTCCTGTGACTGTGACCGCCATTGTTGTTGCTTCTTTGTCTGTGAACCTGCCACCAATCTCTCAGTTTCCAGGTCCTGGGGCTCCCCTAGCTTGGAAGCAAAAGTCACAAATCTCCACTTTACATGATCTTGATGTCATTTGAAACATATTATGGCTTCCCTTTTCTTCAATCCTCTTTTCCTTTGGTGTAGCGTGATTTAAATATCCCCAACATCTCAGTGATATGGTTTACAACTGTAGTATTTTAAGATGACTTTTCGTCAGAATCTTAGAAGGTGATTCACAATTATAGGGGTTTTTCTTTTCTGACTGAAACTCAGAGATACCAGACAAAGGGCAAGGAAGAACATCTGTATGTCTCTTTCCTAAGCCTGGTCATTCATGTTAAATAAAATGTGATTGGTAAGAAAGCAAGAAACTCAGCCGGGATCTTGAATGATTTTTAGCAGGCTTCAGGGATATTAGAATTAGGAGCAATTAGAACTTTTTGTAACAGTTGGCTACTTTCCAGTTGTTGATAGTGTACTCTTATCAGGTTACTGAAACTAACTCCTACTTTGGTAGGTATATAATTTTTTAAATTAAAAACATTAAGACGAGTAATTTATTCTTTATTTTGAAGTCATAACCCACAAAGTAACACAGCAATTTCACAAAGCTTGAACTGTAGGGAAAAAAAAAACACCTATTCCCACAACCTTATCACAACAAATATAATGTTTATATATTCTTTCTGTGTCCTCTGTTTATGCAAGTGGACAATAGAGATACTGTATTATTTCTTCAGTTTTATTTACATTTTCTGTATTTATATTTCTGTTAAGCTGCTATACCATAATTGACTCACTATTCCAGTCAGAATGAATGTAATCTTTCTCCAATTTTAAAGCCTTTAATTTGTTTTTACTTTTCATAATCATAAATAATGCTATGACAAACATTTTCATCATTCAACTTTTCCTATATATTGCATAATTTCTTGAGGGGTAAACTAGAATTACTGGTTTAGAAAGGACAAGTATTATGATTTATGAAACATATTTGGATTCTAAAAGAAAAGCATCAATGTATAATTCCATTGAGTATTGCTTTATTAGGTAAATCAAAGTCTCATTTTTGTTGATAATCATATTTTCCATTAATCCTGTGATGAATTGATTACTAGTAAAAAATTGTTTTCTCATAGAAAACTACAATATTTCTAAGTCAGCATAGTGCAAACCATATAATGGCAGGTTGAAAAAATTGCAGGGAGTGGTCTTTGCAGCTTTTATATGATGTGGTGCTATTAGCCCGTGACCCAGTGCAGTGGTGCCCACTTTGAAAATGATGGTAGGAGTACTGGTGAGGGGTAGTGTGTTTGGCCTCATGATGAGTTGCCATGGGCAGTCCTGCCCTTAGCATCAAGGACTGAGACACTGAGTTCATGTCTATGCCTAAAGATAGCAACTTCTAAGTGCAACTGCAGGAGGCCTAGCACTATGAAGAGGTTGGTATATATAAAATGGATGGATTAGGGGGTGCAATCAATGGCCAGGGAGACTGTGGCAGTCACTGAAGCCAAAAACTCACATACTGTCTCACATGTGGGATGAATATGGAGGCTTTTGATGGGGGTTGAGGAAAAAGTACAAGAGAATAGGATGAACCAGAAACAGATGTTTATTACTACAAATAAGCCCTACTTTGTTTCATTATGCCAAGAAAGTTCTGTTTCAGGAAATCCAAATTAAAGGAATTCTTCTAAAGATTTTCCATTGACAATGATGACAATTTATGCTTTAAGGTAATTTCAACTATGTGAAAATCATTTCATCTCCAATTTTGCATATAAACAAAATAAGAAATTCACATTTTTCCAAAGGATTTTTCAGCATAAATTTAAAATAGTATATTATTGGGATGCTTTGACTATTGCTATATTGCATGCAAGACTTTTCTTATACTGAATTAGAAAATAGATACATTAATTTATTATTATTATTAGGTGATACTGGGGATTGGACTCCAGGGCTTGTTCATGCTAGGCAAGTACTCTACCACTGAGCTACTCCCTCTATGTTTAGATACATTAATTTAAAAATATTTATTGAAAATTCATTCTGGATAAGGCATAAGATAGGTTAGGACATTTAAAAAACAATTTTTTTACTTAAAGAGAAAAAAAAGCAAAACAGAAAAAGGGGTAGAAACAATACAGAATTTAAAAAAAAAAGCAGTAAGAAATCACTAGTTGATAAATTTCATATTGTCTTCTTAGACCTAGTTGTTAAAGTTACAAAATTAAAGCATACAAAGTGGACATTTAAACAGTGAGACTGCAAAGAAGTTCAATGATCCAGTAACAACTTAGCAACATGGTTATCAATCCTACACACTCAAACATACATGCAGCCATATCCTCTAGAGCACTTTCTTTTCTTCTTTTTACTTTTTAAGTCCATTATCTGCTTAGTTATATCCTGTTTCAGGTTGCTCAGTACCTTTCTGACTTGTTTTGTTGTTGTTATATACTTTTAGTCACCTTATATAATTCTATTGCCTTGTTTTTGAGTTTCTCCTCATCCATGATCCATGGATCAGCTTTGGTGGAGTTGGGAGATTTTTGGAGGTATTTTGCTACTTTCTAATCTAGTTTTTTTTTTTTTTTGAAGGTAGCAAAATACAGCAGAACAAGACAGAACAAACCTGTGCTACTGCACTGCGGTAAAACTACCACAGAACCTCAGAGCAGGTCACCACATGAGCAATGGGCTCAATAGTACAGCCCATTTTGTTCATATTAGCTGTTCTTTCAATCAGGTAAAGGAAAATGGAAGGAAATATCGAACTTTTAAAAACTCTGAATATTAAATAAAGCAGTACCATTAATCAAAACTGAGCAAAACAGTGATAAAAATATTTGCCTTCAAAGAGATGGTAGAAGGAGATCCCCCTTACTTGCCACGCTGCATACATTCATCCTCCAAAAAGTTACTCAGACCGCTGGTGCCTACTTGCTAATGGGAGGAGGGGAATGGATCAGTGTCTGATTCTTAGCCCGCACACTGGCAGGGCCTCAGCTGCTTACCAGGGCGGCGAGTAGGTCGCCTGTTCTCCCAGCGCCCAAAGTTCCAACGTGATTTAGAGCTCAGGAATCGCTGATAGTTCCAGCCCCAGTGCGCCCGCGGCTTGCTAGCTTAAAAAACAATTTATTTGTATTCTTTGATAATTGAAAATGATCATGTTGATGACATCATTTTAATTAGGGATATTGTTTCCTTTCATTTTATAGAGATGCTTTTGCCAGTGATCTCTCACTTATTTTTAGTTATTTAAATATAATTGATTTGAATAAACTCTTAATTACTCATCTTGCTTATAACAGAAACAGTTATGGTATTCTTAGAGGCTTTCTGTGGATTTTAATTCTATTTAAACTGCTTAAGTTGAGCTTTTTAGGAACACTCATCAAAGAATTTCTAATTTTTATAATATGCTTAAGAAAAAATTTAAAAAAACTGAATCATGGCTTCCCATTGAAATCTCCTATTTTAATAACTGTGGTCTTTATTAAAACTGCTATGTGGAATCTAGTGACAGGAAGTTTCAGCTACCAAAATAAGTACACCAGTGGAACCACGCAGCAGCATCCTGACCCGGCTTGGACCAGTTTATTTTTATTCCAGTTTCAATGTGTGTGCCTGGTTCCTAAAGACAATGCAGGGGGAGAGACTCCCCCCAAAAAGAGAGGCTCAAAGTACACTCTAGAGGTTTGGTGGCCAGGATGAAGAACAAGATGAATTTGAATTGTTACTTAGATGTCATTTCTAATAAATAGGCCTCTACCAAATCAGGATTACATAAAGCCCTTAACTCAGATCCCAAAACACATTCACATGTTGAAACTTGGAATTTTCTCTTATGGAATATAAAACATGCATATATCCCTTTACCTATATTACCTAGTATTAAATTGCCTGAGAGCAAATTCAACTTAGTGTTTTCATTTAGGTCATGTAACATACTTGGCACATGAATATTACTTTTTATGAATTAGTAATTGAAATTTTTTTTGTAAAATATATACTATTGTGGCTTTTCATATTCTTCTTTCAGAAGAGAGAAAAATGTAAATCAGTAGAGAAACAGTTACAATGCAACATTCAGCTAGTGGCTTGGAGAGGAATGAAGAGAGAAATGAAAAAAATGTGCTAAGACTTCTACCCTCAGATTTAATTAAAAGCTGCTCTTTTTGTTTGCCTTTTTGGCATGGCTGCAGATTAATTTTTTTTTCATTTTTCCATAAAATTAAAAATGCCCATTGTTGCTTTTTAGTGTATGAAAAAAATTTAAATCAGTCTCTGAAATAATACTGCAAACCAATAACCAGCTGAATAAAGAAGAAAAAGAAGAAGAAAAAGAAACATAAAGCATCAGGAAGTACAATTTTCTAAAAAGCTCTTCATTTCACTTCTCTTAGTTGTTAAGACTATTTATAGTGATAGATAACCAATTCTTTCATTTTACTAACATCCAACAATTTATTAAGCAAAAAAGCCTTGAGTTCAGGTTCTTAAGAGTAGAGCTTTTTGTTTAAGCATGTAATAAAACTCTGGTTTTCATAATGTTTTTCTTATGCCTACCTTTTACTACCCAATATGGAGTTCATTGTATTTTTATTCAGCCAATCACTGGCCTTGTTGTTCTTACTTTTGGACTCCTAATGCTGAACAGGAACCATATCAGAGATAGAATAATTTATTAAGCCCAGTAACTGCCATGGAAAGACTTGAGTTTAATAACAGAATAGAATTCTATTATGCTTTAGATTTATAGAGTTACACCAAGAGGTTTTATTAACAAAAATATATTAGCAAAACACTAAGTTTATATCTTAGTCTGGAAGAATTTATAGAAATTGTCTAGTTCAAATTCTTTGTTTTACAAATAAGAACATTGAAGCTCAACTAATAACAGTGAACTGGTAAAGCATCTAAATTTTTATACTTTCTGATACATTGTTGTAACAAGAGGTACTTAAATAAAAGGGCTGATTTGACTGATACTCATAGATGAGTATTTCTCCATCTGTCATTTCTACATATAGTTCACCCATCTGTATGAATTTAGTCTTTGTTTTAAAATATAGATTTTACTATTCTTCAGGTGAGATGAGACCAAAAGATGAGGAGACAATTGCCACTGAAAATATAATTATTCACCGTTCTCAGGAGGGTCAGAACAATATCCAGGGCCACATAGGGAAGCATCAGGCCAGTGGCAGAAGGGGTGGGAAGAAAGAGGCTCTGCAGTTGCTGTGCTAAGAACAGGTGAGGTTGGGTAAACAGGCTTAGGATTGGCTACTAGGAATAATTTCAGTGGATTCAAAGTGTGGGGCCTATTTCTAGTTTTCTAATATCTGACCCTTGAATGGCCATTGAATTTAAACACTTAAGAGGTATGGGGATTTATGAGCTTGGGCTTTGTCTAAGTGCAAATGAAACAAGTGCTCGGAGGGTAGCTGTGTACTATTTGGAAGATCTGGCTACCCCTGTGTGAGTGGCAGGCTCTTCCCAGTTAGCAAGGCCCCAAGTGACAGAGAATTAAGAATAAATATAACGAACACAAGACAGTCTTCTATTAAGAAGCAAGCATTTTATTCAGTTGTGATGATTAACAGTATCATCACCTTTGGTAAAGATTTTAGTTTAGCTTGCTTTTCCTTAAGTCAGAGTATCACAGATAATCCTGTCTCAGGAGTATGCAGTAACGTTACAGATAGGTTCCTGATATTTCTGGAGGCACATATCATTTAAACTTTGATAATAGCTTGAGTTCCCTAGATGAAAAGTGCTGATATGAACCTCATACATACACATATTTCTATGAATATCGATGGCATTCCCAAAATTAGAATGATGGATATGTTAATTTAGTTCTGAAAAGATAACTTTTTTTTTGTTTTAAGACAGGAACATTTATTAGGGGAAAGGAATAAGAAATAGAGATAGCTCCCGAGAGACAGGAGGGGTAGGTCTCAAATGGGTTGTCCTGGAAAGATAAATCTTTCTGTGGGGAAAAAAATCAAACTAGAGAGAGAACCAGGCCTCATAAGGAGGTGATCTCTGCCTGGGCATTTGGGTTCTGCAAGAAAAGGGAAAATAAAGGGTCACACACACTAAGGGTCAGCAAAATGGCTACCACTGGCCAGCCTAAGCAAGTAGCTGTTATTGAGATAAAGAACAAAGAAACTCAAATTGTGCATGCTCAGATTATATAACTTGTTTACTTCTTGACCTTACAGGACTTCATGTTTTTACCTTGGGGTGGGGGTGATGTTTCAAGGCCTGCACTTTTCCCATAACATTGTCGGCCGGGTGTGTCCAGGACAAAAAGGAGTCAGTGTGGCCTTTCTACATCTGGGAACCAGCACCATGCACAGTGTGGCTGCCGGAGTGGGGACAGCCAGACCCAGGCCTCTCTCTGTGAGTCAGCACCATTCATGGGCTGTAGAGGGAGAGATCAAGGCCTCACCGGGAAGCAGTCCCTGCCTGGAAACCATATCATTTTCATTGTTTTGTTGGGTTGGGTTTTATTCTCTTTCATTTTGCTTATGTTAAATCTGATAGCATAAGCTGCTATTTGAAAGATAGCAAGACATGGTAGCCATTTTGGATTTATTATTGGCCTATTTTGAAATACTTTATTGCATTCATTGTTTTGTTTATATTGTTTATATTCTATTCTGTTCTGTTTGATTTTTACTATGTCTGAAGGTATCTGCAGCTATTTTAAAGACAACAAAAGACATTATGGTAACTATTGTTGACTGCATAATGTTTTGAAGTCTTGTATGACTTATACTGGTTTATTTTGATTGGTTTTATTGTTTTTTTCCTTGGTTTTATCCTCTTTAAAATAAAATTTAAAAAACCAAACTAGACTGAATATTACAGTAAGTTATATTCAGAAAGTGGACCTTGCTCTGCAACTTGGAAAAAACTTTGTCATATAAATGATTTTCAGAAAATGGAAGATTAGTTTCCTCATGCCATTTTTACCATATTTAACCCAAATGTACCTAAATTTAAATTCAGAGGTCCCAGAGTCTGATTAGCTAAAATTTTTAGAGAAAAAATTTTTGTCATATGGAAGAAAAAGATGAATATAGTTGTGGAAACTATGCCTATTTGTGGAATAAGTAGAGTTAAATTTTATGCTTACTTTCCTAACACTTCCCTAACAAACTCCAGTTTAACCCAAATCAGTGCAACACAGCCCAAATCACCTTGCCAGTTACCAGTTTCTCCTCAGGTCCCCACACCCAGGAATGCACTCATCCAATACACAGTGCTCTGAAATACTAGTCCTCCTTTTTCATTGGTGTAGTAAAGCATGTCACTATAATTTTGTACAACTAGACTTTTTCTAAGTCACTTTAGCATACAAATATGACCAGTTGATCTCCTTCCTACCCAAAGCATTTGAATATTAAAATGAGGATATTTTTTATATAAAGGAAACTTCAGTACAAGGCAGGATGAAGGTGGATCTTCAGTAAAGTGACAATGGAGTGACAAGTAGAGAACTATCAGATAGGCATGCCAACTTACTATGCCCAGGTCTCTTCTTCAGATCTGTCTCAGTTAACTTTGGCATTAGTTGTTAAAGGCTCTGAGAAGCTTTGTAGTTAAAAAACAACAACAAAAACAAAACAACAACAACAAAAAACAAAAAAATCCAGTTTAATTTTTAGTTAGGGAGGGACAGCTACCTTATGCTATTCCTGTTTTCACAGTGCCTTCTCTTTTTTCAAAATCCATGTATATGTATTTTCTAAGATATCCATGTTTTCCATGAGAGAGACAGGAAATTTTCAAGGAAGAGCAAGGAAAGAAGGTGACATTTGATATTTTGAGGGGTGGTTTGTGATTGGGAGACCATGAAGTAGTAGGATTCATAAACCTAACATGTATCTAGGGATTGTATTCCATGAAATTTCATTAACCAGGGCCAACATGGAGGCAGGGAGAAAGATGGGACATCTCAGTGTGTGAAACTGATGTATGGGGAATTTCTTCTTTTAGGTAAAATATTGTCCACATCTTTCAGGTATGCTAGAGGTTTTCTAAGACAGCTGAGTCACCCAAATGTTCTTTCTGGCTCTGTGGAGCTACTATTCTGGACTTCAGTACCATGCAGAAATTTTAGTAGGAAAGATCCTTTATCATTGTGCTGCTTTTATTCATTATCATCAAAGTTCTACTTGCTGGTTGCTCTGAATTAGGTGGCTTTTGAATTAGGTGGCTGTTTTCAACACTTGTACTTTACCTTTTAATGGTCTCTCTATAAACTTCCCCAAGTGAAGATATGAATAGCAGTAACCAAACCCCCACACTACCTCCAAAGAAGAATCCATTTAAAACATAAGGTTTTTACCTAAGTTGAAATTTCTGCCAATAATTTTACCAGAAGGTGTGCCAAATAAGTGAATATTTTTAGTTTCATGAACTAAATAGCGGATACAGATCAGTGATTGAAAATAAACAATCTGTCAGCTAAATATTTAAAAATAACAAATAGTTCTCTCCTAATATACTGCATTAAATCATTCCTGAAGCTTTTGATTAATTTTTGTCAAGGAAGTTCTTATTTTTTTTCCCCCTCTGAGAGGTAGATAACTAGTTTGTTTAAAAGCATGTTAACCTTTTCAATTAGCAACTGGACATCTGGGAGGAAAATGCTTGCTCTGTAGACATTCTCTGCCAGGTAGTTTACATAACCTGTAATTTTGATCTTGATCTCTGCACTTATTATAGGTATCATGGTTCTCATAAAAAGAATGCTTTTTTTTTTTTTTGAGAGACAAAGTCTTGCTATGTAGTTCAGGCTGGCCTTCAACTCACTATTTAGCCCAGGCTGGTCTCGAACTTGCAGTGATCTTTCTGCCTCAGCCTCCTGAGTGCTGGAATTACAGGCATGCACCACTATACCAGGTAAGAAGGATGTATTTTTATTTATTTTCTTTTTTCCAGTGTCAGGAATTGAACTCAGGACCTTGCACTTGCCTGCCAGACAGGCACTGTGCTGCTGAGTTATATCCCCTGCTCTAAAAATGTTGGGGATGGAACTCATGACCTTGTGCTTACCAGGCAGGTGCTTACGATGCTGAGCTAAATCCCCAGCTCCCAAAGGAACCTTCTTTAATCCATGGTCAGTGCTGGGAATCAGACCCCCCTCCCACGGAAAGGGCAAGACCAAATGGCAACATGTTGGAATCAGGTAAGAGGAGCCTGAACTGGGAGCAACAGTGACTTCAATTGCTTCCTCCCTCCCCAGAGCAAATTCGTGGGATTTGCTTGGACTGGGCTGTGACCCTGGCAGCGACCCAATGAGCCGTCCCAAATTGATTCCCTGCGCCTAGCATGCACTAACCTGGTGAAGGTCCCTGAAGTTTGGCTGGCCAGGTCAGGAGGGGCAGGCAAATACAGCTGCTGCTTACACCTCAGTGACAAGAGCAGGCAGGAGAGGGCAGAGGTTCTTCGCCAGCCTGCTTCGGAGGAAACGTGGCCAACAGGGAAGGGGGCTGGGACCTGCACTGTAACCTGTGTGAAGGAAGCCAAGACCATGACAGGAGAGAGAGACAAGAGGAGGCCCCTAGCCCAGAACCCTGAGAGCACTGATCCAGGACAGGGAAAAACAAGGGAGACTGAGGGCGGCAAACACGCAACATCAGACATGGCTTCAGTGGACATTAAGAGACATCTTTGGGACTTTGTAGACAAGCTCAAAACTGAAATATTAAATCAGGTAAAGCAAGATATGAGTAGAGTAATAAAAGAAATGCTCTCAGGAAGCACCTCTCAGGATGATACAAACAAAAGAAGGGAGGAACACACAAAAAAGGAGAGAAACATTCAATAAAGAATATAAAGAAAATATAGAATACATGAAGCAGATTCAAAGAGACTACCAGGAAATTAAAAATTCCATTGAAAGCTGGCACAACTCCTTAAAAGAAACTAAGGATAGACTATCAAAACTTGAAGACAAGTTTGCAATGTGTGATCATGAAAGGAAAGATCTCTTAAAAACAACAAGGAAACAGGCAGTAACAATACAAAGGCTAGAAGATGACAAGAGAATCTACAATTTAAGAATAAGAAATGTGAACAAAGAAGAAGGAATATAAACAGGTGAACTACAAAGGCTATTCATGGAAATAATTAAGGAAAACTTCCCAAGCATGGGAAAAGAAAATGACATTCGGTTGTGTGAGGCATACAGAACTCCAGACACCTACAACCAAAACAGAGCTACACCCAGACATATAATAATCATGATACCAGAAAGTGAATATAAAAACAGAATATTAAAAGCCATCAGAGAAAAGAAACAGATTACCTATAAAGGTAAGTCCATCAGAATCATGGCTGACTTCTTGACACAGACCATCAGATCAAGAAGAACTTGGAGCGAAGTATTCCAAGCCCTGAAAGAGAATAACCTCCAGCCCAGATTGATGCACCCTGCAAAACTGTCACTAGAAATTAATGGAGAAACAAGATGCTTCCATGACAAAGAGGAACTGGGGGAGTTTGTGACCACCAATCCAACCCTACAGAGAATATTGAAGGACATTCTAGAGAGAGAGAAAAAAATACCAGGATTTTAGGAACAGTGGCAGAAAGGCCTCAATGAGTGGGGCAGGCAGTAGAATAAATCCCCCCCGGCTCCTAAGAATGTATTTTTAAAGGCAGCAATTTATATATCTGAAAAATAGTAATTTTTTCCCTCATCATTATCATTCTCTGATGATGAGAATGACCATTTAATTTGACATATCACTCAAAATTCCTAAATAACGTTGTCATGTGAATTGATATGATATTTTATTGAGTCACTTAACACTTTTTAATATTTGTTTGACAAAATAGTGTCATTGATTAAACCCTATGGTTCATTTTTTCTTCAAAATAATAAAATACTTCTGGGTTTGTTTAATAAGAATCATTTAAATTGCATTTAAAGTGCTCAAGAGATTCTACTTTTTCTATTTTAATGAGAGCTTGAAGCAATATTAAAAAACAATATTAAAGAAAATTAGAACAAAATTTGGGAAGTGTTCAACAGAATGGTAGAAATGTAAAGATTTATAAAAGTCATATTATCAATCTATTTTCTTTAAATTCATCTACAAATATTCATTTAAGAATGGTTTTTAATTTCTGTGTCATGGAGACTTACCCCATGTTTTACTAGGAATTTTGACCTCAAGAAGTTTATAACCTGATGATTTGCTAACCCAAGGCTTTATTGTGTGTGTGTACTGTTAGCTTCCCAAATTCTTACCTGGAAAATTAAACATTTTTGCCTTGAAGTTGATTTCATAATCTGTTCTAGATTGTAGTCTGGTGTTTTGACCTGACCTTTGTAATTTACAGCACAATTTGTAGCAATTTTTGATCTAAGGTTTGGAGATGCTGCTGCGGCATGGGCTTCCTACTCTTCTCACTCATCCTCTGTATCAAGTGTTCATTTTACCCTTGGTTCATATAAAGCATTATGAGTACAATTATGAACAAACTCTCCCTTGTTTGCAACTTTACCTCTCACATTCACCATCTACATGAAACATCACTGTCTAAAGGAGATCAATGGCTGACATCAAGAACTTGGGCTATTAAGCCTGCACTTGCACACTACACCTAGGCCCTAGTACCAAGTCTTTAGCCCTAGGTAGGTTACTTTAATTTCTTTGTGTCTAAAATTCCTCATTTGTGAGACACAAATACAAACATGATAAAGCCCTTTGCTTTGCACTGTAAGTTCAGTCTGAAGAATTTAATTAGGTAAAATGCAAGGGCTGTCTCTGTAAGGGCTAGTGCAGTTTCTGGGACTGACAGAATGGGGTTTATTTCTTGGGGCTTGTAGCTCTTGCTCCCTGTGTGCATGTCCTCTTATTTGTCGATGTCAAGAACGCAATCAGAAGTCTGTAGTTGTTCTCTGAAGACTTGGGAAACTTTTCACAGCCTGTTGAGTTTAAATGCTTCTCAGAGGAGCAGAAACATATTTTACCCCATTTTCAGGTCACCTTCTGTGTTCTCAAGCATGGTTACATGAAATAGACTGAATGAGGGGCAACCAAGAGTGGAGATTTTCTTTTTACACATCATTGACTATTTCCTTTTCTTTTCACTCTGTCTTTTCAGGGAGAAATTATAGGCTTTGCTGCTTTAATTATTATGTCTGTTAGAATAATCTAGCCTTCTTTGATACATAGCAGTTTAAATTCTTATTTATTATATATAGCTGTTTGTTCTATGAATTATTTTTCTCAAGATCAGAACTGCTGTAACAGGAATTCTGTCACTCGAATGTGCCAGAGTTAAAATATATCTTTAAAATGCAAGTAAAAAATAATATTAGTTGTCACATTTATAATCAAATAATCAATAATATACTAATATTGTTAGTAAAATAATGATGAGTTGTAATACTGTGATTAATTTGGTAATCATAATAATATAAAAACTTCAATTTGTTTAATACTTTTAATATGCCTGACACTTAACATTTATCACTTCATCTGATATTTCCAATAATCTTTATAAAGATTATTACATTTTAGTGAATAAACTGAGTTTTGGAAAATTGCTGCAGCACCTCAAATTGTACAAGTATATTTGACTTCAAAAGCCACATTCTTTCTTCCTAAAACACATGTCATGGTGGTTTAGTGGTAGATTTTAATTTTCTTATCTCTTTTTATAAGACTATTATTAGAACATACTAGCAAATATCTCCTAGCAATATCATCCTGGCAAATATAGTACCCTTTATTTGGTTGCCTGGTTTGAAGGCTTTCAGGTTTGGGTCAGGTAGTCTCACAGTCAGTTATAATGATTTGCCTAATATGATTTTATATACACATGTATAAGCTACTGAAGATTTTGTTCATTTGTTTTGGCTAAATGTAAGACTGCAGTTTGATAACTGTAATGACAAACAATAGACAATTCAAGACAGAGAAAGGGCAGAAATTTTACTTTTTGACATATTTTTGTCAAACCAGGAAATTTTTTGAATCTTGCCTGATAGGTATCTAACTGAAATTTGGTATCACATAGGTTAATGTATTGAAAGCCTTTTCTTTTTCAAAGAAAATAAAACACTTCTTAAGAAAGACTATAAATCATTTCCAGTAGGACTGGAGCCTTCTTTCCCCACTCGTATTTTCTGCCTTTGCTGTTAGATATCTGTGAAAAATAAGAACAGATAAGAGGACACAATGACATTTGCCTTCTTGCTTGTGGTTCCATAAGTGAGACTTCTATGGAATGTAGTTGTACTGATATTGGTAGGAAGGGGAGTCCATTTCTCATTATCAAAAATAGCTTTTATTCCCCATCATCAAAAATAACATTTGTGCATCACAGGAAAGTAGAATCTTGGAATGAAGAAAGTGTCAAGATAAATTTAGTTTTTGTCTTTCTCCCCATCTCAATTTGGATATTGTTTGTGAGATGAGTACTGTTCAACCCTCAGCACCAAGGAGGTTTGGGAAGGGGTGAGAAATGGCACAGGTGCACTGGACAGTGAACAATCAGATATAATTCAGTCAGTGGCTGGTTTTGTCTGTCCTCCCAGGAGGGCCTTTCATCCTTCCTCCTTTGCCCCTGTTTTTCATGGCCATGCTGTGAGATAAATAATAAGATCAAGGCAATGAACACCAAGATTCTGGCCACAGTACAATCTAATAAATTACTGTCTTATATGTACTATTTCTTGACCTCCTGCTGTGTTTTTTCTTTTTCCCTCCTTTTGGCAGCTATTACATATAGAATACAAAAATATATTTGGAACTTAAGAGACTATATAAACAACTGAAAAATATTTTGAATATTTAAATATTAAAAATGTAGTAAAAGACATTGCTAGTAATCCCTCTTAAAATACTTTCCTTCACTTTACACTTGTCCCATTGTTCTCACTACTTTCTGAAGCAGTTCTGGAAGTTCTCTTTCCTGAATATCTTTGGTTGTATGGCCTTGATGTCCTGAACCCACTCAAAACATTCACCTTTCATGGTCATTTTGACTTTGGGGAAGAGCTAAAAGTTGCATGATGCAAGATCCCTTATGTAAATAAACACACAGTGTAATGGTTTTGTAAGCCTATCTGCTGGATGGCACTTGACAGAGGCATCCATCATATTTAATCACATCTTATAAAGACATGAAAGAGGATTTCTAGAACTTTTTCAAAAAGTGGCAATGATGATGGGCTAAAGTTTATTCAAAGTATGAGAAAGGCAATTAATTTATTATAGACTTTAAACATTTAAATATTTGCCATATATTTTGATTAATCATGTTTATATACATGCATGTACATACATATGTACATAAGCGTATACAGCTTTGAATAAAATCTGTCAATACTAAGTGTGCATATATATCTTCATGCACACATACAAACTTCAATTACTGATGTTTCTTCAGAGAATTGAATTTTGAGAAGCAATGTTTTAGGGATTTGAAGGTCAGATCACATACTTACTCATTAATAAAAATTAGAATTTGGGAGCAGTTTAGTATAAATAAAGATTATCTCTCTATATACATTTTTTCAATATTCTGGATTTTCTTTAACTTGCCACACTCTTTTATTAAGAAAATGGAAAGTGGTGATAATGCTTATATTAGAGAGTAGAGAATGACGTGTTTTTATGTAAGCTAAATTAGAGGTGAAGATGGGTGTGTGGCTGAATGATGGGCTGATGGCTACTCATTAGCAACTATTAGCCATTTAAACAATTTAGTATCACAAAGTTCACAGGTTTGTCACATACTTAGAAGAAAAATTGAAGATTTTGCACTTGTAGCCCATTTCTATTTCAGTGGCAACTCCAGAGATAGAGAGGCCATTATTTATTTGAACAATTATATTTAACAATTATAACAAGTATATTTAACAATTGTATTCTACAGGCATTATTGCAATGCTGAACCTTACACATCTTTCTAAAAGCACATATTTGCTTAACAATTGTTAACTTAGAGGCTTTCATCAGACCCTCTTGTAGTGAACAGTAATCTTCATTTTCTTTTTTTTCTGATAAATTACATATTGTCCTCTTAGAAATTGTTGTTCAAGTTACAACATTAAAGCATATAATGTAGATATTCAAACAGTGAGAGTGTAAAGAGCTACGTATGCATGAGTCTCTACATGTATTTCTATCCTTTCTGTATTAGAGGGAAAAACAAAACATAGTAAGACAAAACAAAACAAATTCCTATAAAAACATGAAAACAAAAAGTCGTGTAAAACCACAGTACAAGGCGATCTAAAATGATTACTGTGTAGTCTCTTAGTATCTTCAATAGAATTGTCTATATCATCAGACATAATTGAATATAGCAGTATAATTGAATATAGAAGTACAAAACAATATTAGTAAAAATAAAACATTGTAAACAGTATAAAACTTCAAAGGCAGGTAATAATCAAACCATAGTGGATATTCTAGTGAATCTTGTCATCTTAAGTGCAGTTGCCTATATTCTCAGACTTGATACTATCAATCATAACAGCTTTGAATAAAATCTATCAATACAAAACAGCAATCTAACAAGCCAGATTCAATTATGATCAGTCATGGTAAAACAGTGTAGGTTTTACAGAGCTTTAGATTAAGCTAATAGAAAATTAAGGATGATTACCATACTATATCCTGTTATTTTTGGGATAACTGTCTGTGCCCTCAAATCTAGTACAGGTAGAATGACTGGAACAGAATATAATACATCTAAGCAGAGTGGTGTGAGTAATGTGGGTTTTAAATCCTGGTGCACTATTAACAATATAGTGTATCAAGGCCATCTATGTTAGAGATTCTAGCCATCCTTCTCTGCCTCATTTCTGCTATGCTATTTTTCTGTCTTTGTCTACTTTTCTCCTTCATTCTACTTCCTGGTCCACTCATTGAGGCCTTTCTGCCATTGTTCCTAAAATCCTGGTATTTTTTTTCTCTCTCTCTAGAATGTCCTTCAATATTCTCTGTAGGGTTGGATTGGTGGTCACAAACTCCCCCAGTTCCTCTTTGTCATGGAAGCATCTTGTTTCTCCATTAATTTCTAGTGACAGTTTTGCAGGGTGCATCAATCTGGGCTGGAGGTTATTCTCTTTCAGGGCTTGGAATACTTTGCTCCAAGTTCTTCTTGATCTGATGGTCTGTGTCAAGAAGTCAGCCATGATTCTGATGGGCTTACCTTTATAGGTAATCTGTTTCTTTTCTCTGATGGCTTTTAATATTCTGTTTTTATATTCACTTTCTGGTATCTTGATTATTATATGTCTGGGTGTAGCTCTGTTTTGGTTGTAGGTGTCTGGAGTCTGTATGCCTCACGTAACTGAATGTCATTTTCTTTTCCCATGCTTGGGAAGTTTTCCTTAATTATTTCTGTGAATAGCCTTTGTAATTCGCCTTTTTGTATTCCTTCTTCTTTGTTCACATTTCTTATTCTTAAATTGTAGATTCTCTTGTCATCTTCTAGCTTTGTATTGTTACTTCCTGTTTCTTTGTTATTCTTACGAGATCTTTCCTTTCATGATCACACATTGCAAACTTGTCTTCTAGTTTTGATAGTCTATCCTTAGTTTCTTTTAAGGAGTTGTGCCAGCTTTCAATGGAGTTTTTAATTTCCTGGTAGTCTCTTTGAATCTGCTTCATGTATTCTATATTTTCTTTATATTCTTTATTGAATGTTTCCTTTTTTTGTGTTCCTCCCTTCTTTTGTTTGTATCATCCTGAGAGGTGCTTCCTGAGAGCATTTCTATTATTACTCTACTCATATCTTGCTTTACCTGATTTAATATTTCAGTTTTGAGCTCATCTACAAGGTCCCAAAGATATCTTAATGTCCATTGAAGCCATGTCTGATGTTGTATGTTTGTCGCCTTCAGTCTCCCTTGTTTTTCCCTGTCCTGGATCAGTGCTCTCAGGGTTCTGGGCTAGGGGCCTCCTCTTTTCTCTCTCTCTCCTGTCATGGTCCTGGCTTCCTCCAAACAGGTGTACAGTGCAGGCACCAGCCCCCTTCCCTGTTGGCCATGGTTCCTCCAAAGCACACTGGCAAAGGACCTCTGCCCTCTCCTACCTGCTCTTGTCACTGAGGTGTAAGCAGGGGCTGCTTATTCTTGCCCCTCCCCACCAGGCCCGCCAAACTTCAGGAGCCTTCACCAGGTTAGTGTGTGCTAAGCGCAGGAAATTGATTTGGGACAGCTCATTGGGTCCTGGTCACGGGCACCACCCAGTCCAAGCAAATCCCACCAATCTGCTCTGGGGAGGGAACAACCAACTGAAATCAGTGTTGCTCCCAGTTCAGGCTCCTCCTACCTGATTGCAACACGTTGCCCACTTGGCTGTGCCCTTCCCATGTGGGGGGGGGTCTCATTGCCAGCACTGAACACGGATTAATGAAGGTCCCTTTGCCAGCTCCAGTCTCCTTTGTGTTCACCAACCCCCGACTTCAGTGCTGCTGTGACTCCTGTGAGTGGCAGGGTGAATGAGTTTTTGTGGCTCTGCTGGCTGGAGTGGATTCAAGGTGGCACAAATTCAGGCCAGAACAAACTTGGTGGGTCACAGCAAAAACGCTGTGTCCTGTAATTTTTAGCTGTTCCAGTTGTAGTCCCAATGTGTTTCATGAGCTTTTTTACATTTTAGTTTCTTCCTGTGTCAAGAGGGTCCATCTCCCTCTGTCTGAATCTCTCCAGGATGTTTTATTCTGGAATATGAGTTGTTTCTCCTTGTAGGCTTTGTATTTTGTTGCTCTCTGATAGGCCATCTTTAGCTCCTCCTCCTTCATTTTCTTAAAACATGTGTCTTTATATCTAATGTTAATAAAGCATGCTATAATTCATCTTTGTAAATTAAAAAAGGATAAGCACAGTTCGAATGGAAAGGGGAACAAAAGAGGGGGAGAGGAAAAACAAGGAAGAAAAATGATAACAAAAAATAAAAAGGAAACAAGGCTTTTGTAAATGAGGAGAAGAGAGGTTGAAGGTAGGAGAGAGGGAAAGGGAAAAAGAAGACTCAAGATGTATCATGTACAGGTTCAAATTCCCTATGATGAATGTTATTATGTATATCTAAAATGTACCAATAAAATGAATTTTAAAAAAGGGTATTTAATTTCCCAAGGAGAATCCTGTAGTTCCTTAAGTGACTAAAGTCACAGAGTGGGAGAGTCAGAAGAGAACCAGTATTCTACCAATTCCTTCCGACCTCAGTTCTACCCCCACCAAATCAACAAATGAACATTCACTCTTGAATCATGATTTTGCAATTAACTACTATAGAACATTTCACTTCACAAGTTAAAATTCCATTATTAGTAATATTATTTTCATTTTACAGATAAAGAAAGATTCAGGAAATAACCTCTTAGGTATACCAGCTTGGAAATGAGAGACAGGAAAACCTTAGTGATAGTTTTTTGAGTCTTATCTTTTAGAACAAAAGCTTAATAAAGGCTTACTACATTTCAGAGAAGATTTCTTTGTCCCCCTTTTCTTGTGGCAGAATTCTTAACAATTCTTCTTTTTTTCTAAGATGTGGAAATAAAAGTTAAATTCAGAACAAACCTTCTAGCTTCTCCACTAAAAAGATTGAAAAAAAAGGTAAACTTTAAATTGTTAAGAAGATAATATTGAAGCTGGAGTTTGACACAGAACTTCTGTAAGGGGATGTGGAAAATGATAATGTAACACTATCAAAAATATTTCTGTAAAGGTATAGTAGCTAATATTAATGATGCAATGATAATTATACATATTGAGTCTTTAAAGTTGTGGAAAAAGTCTTGTGCTACTAAGTTGGAGTTTTGCATATACTTGTATAGAAGGTTGCTAAATAAATTAACTTTGCTTTCAATTCTATAAATTTTTAGAGTTGTTAGCTCCTAATTTTCTTGCATTTGAAAAAAAGAAAAAAGATATTTGCTACAATTTTAGCTTGTTCATTGAATTTATTCATTCCCTCCTCCATCCATAGGGTATTTGAGTAGATAAATAAGACCAAGGAAAACAGAATACAAATAGGTAAACTCAAGAAATTACTTAGTTTTATAGAAATTCAACTTTGACTTTCAACTTTTTTTATACAAAACTCACCAATTGTATGTATTGTGTTCCCTTTGAATGTGAAAAATGTATTCAGAAGCATTTTAAAGAATTAATGAATTTCCTGACTGTCTTAGTTAACTTTAATAAAATCAGAGGACATGTATTAAAGTATAACTTATTGCAAGCAATTCTATGATGGCCTAAACCAAGTGATTTACATGATTTGAAAAACCTGGTGGTACACTGGTCATAGTGGTGCATGTCTGTATTACTAGTACTTGGGAGGCTGAGGCAGGAGGATCACTGTGAGTTTAAGGCTAGCCAGAACTATTTATTAAAAAGCAAAGCAAAACAAACAAAACAAAACAAAGCCAAACAAAACCTTCAAAATAAAGACCTAGTGGTTTCTTCTAGTCCAAGGACAGAATCTACATACTGATCTAGAGGCATATAGGTGAGGATGTACCTAAAATAATCTTCCCTCCATGACTTGTATGAAGAAAGAACTAGAAGGCAGATGTGAACATCATGCTAACTATTGGGAACTGGGCTGCAAGACAGAAAGGGCCAGTGCGCAGAGATCCAGGCAAGATGACAGAAGCTCTGCACAGAGACGTTATCCAGCAAAGTTAAGCCAACTTGCCCTGTGGGCTGCAGCCCCACTCCAGTTCCTGCAGCAGCTCTCCAAGTCCCTGATCCTTGGCTTTTGAGGAACTGTATCTGGCACCTTTACTAGGGAGCTCTGTTGACTTTTTAGCCCTTGCTGCCCTCCACAGTGCTGCCTTTTGGAGCACAGATGGAACAAAGAGTCAATTCCAATTTCCTCAGCAACAATTCTCACTTGAACTTGGCAGGCTTCAATCTTGGCAAGTCTTGTCCAAGGCCAGGCAGCACAAAGTCAGGCCTGGTCATGATCTGGTGCATCATACTGGCCACTGACTGAAGAGGTAAGCTGTGGAAATAAGTGAATGATCCGGGACTGAGGTGCTCTTGTGAAGGGTGAGAAGGTCATCTTTTGGTGAGACAGTTTAGACCTAGCTGAGGCACAGATGTTGGTAGCTTGGCTGAACCAGGCTCTAAACTAACATCTGTGATCCTGTTGCTCAAGAGTTGTGTGATTTTTATTTCCTTTTAACTGAAGTAAACCAGTTAGCTTTTCCCTTTTAAATTCACACTGACATACATTCATAGAACATTAAAATACTTTTTGATAATCTAGCCTAAAGGTGTAATATATTATACACATATACTATGAGTTAAATTGCCCTGCAGCTATGCATAATGTTTATTAGCTAAAATCAGAGTTTGAATTTATGGCTGATTTTTAGAATTTAGGAGACTTCCATGTTTAAATTTGGATTTCTATGTTTTCTTTAAAGTCAGATATACCAGATTTAATCTCACCTTCCTATATGCCACAAGCACTTGAACTTGGCTTTAATTCATTGGAGACCAACCGTATACTCCCTAATTCTTCATTCTCATCGCCTACTGTTACACTGATGTGAGGACTATTTGGCACAGTTTGGGAGAGCTATCTTCCTAGCTCTTGAGATACTAACTCTATTATGTCTCTTATAAGAACTCTGATGCCATTATGGAGGCTTTACCCCAAGACCTCCTCTAAAACTACTTGCCAAAGGCACTATCTCAAACCACCATCACATTAGAGATTTGGGCTTCAGAATATTGGTTGTGGAGAGATGTAAACATTTAATTCCCAACTAGAACCAAACACTGATTGCCATTACACTACTACCTATCAACCTGCTCCTCACTCCTTGCATTTATGTCACCTGCTCTGTCACTGAGGCACCTGAAGTCATACTTTGTGCACATTTTGCTACTGAGGGAGGCCTAGCATTGTGTCAACCCTGTTAGCCAGGATTTTACCTCAGTCCCAGATTTAAGCTTACAAAGAATTCTTCCTTTTTTGAACAGTTTATTTTCTATTTCTGTGTACATGCATATTTTAAAAAGTGAGCATTTGCCTGTCACATCAAATCAAATATGTTCATGTGGATTTTCTTAATTGAAAATTAATGTTTTGAGAATTTTGATATAGATATTATTTATGAAATCATTCTTTACAATTATACCTTTACTCATTTTCCATAGGCATTATAAATATACCCCTAAATTATAATCTTTGGATAGTTATTGTGGCAATTTACAAAAATCTACTTTATATATTGATCTCTTGAGTTTTGAGGAGATAAAGATTTCTTTACCTATGAAATCTAAATCAGCTTATTTCATTTAAAACATATAGTTTCATAAAACATCAGGATTTTCTTTAACAAAAAATACACCATGCATTATATTTACAGATTGCTTTGCTAACGTATATCATTGTCTATATATCTATGCCTGACTTGAGTAGTACTCTTGCATAATGTTTTTTTTTTTTTTTTTTGTCTTTTTGAGATGAGGTTTCACTATGCAGTTCAGGCTGGCCTTGAGCTCACTTTGTAACCCAGGCTGGTCTCAAACTTGCAACAATGATCCTCCTGCCTCAGCCTTCTGAGTGCTGGGATTATAGGCATGTGCCACCATGCCTGGTTTACTCCTGCATAATCCTGTATAATCTAGAAAAGTCCTGTATAATCTAGAAAATACCCAGAGAAAAGAGTCATCAAATTTAAGACAGAGATTTGAGGCTGGGGGCTGAGATTAGATTTTCAAGAGAAACATGCAAATGGACACAGGAACTTGAGCACCCAGGCAGAGGAAGACTTAAGGGTGTGATAAAATATATAGTGTCTTTTTAAGTAAAAATAAATTTATTACAGTGAAAGACATGTTACCATTAATCTCCGTCCAAGCACTTTGCTTTGCTTCATACACACCTTTCCCGAAATTCTTGCCACTTTCTGAAGCCATTCTGTAAGTTCTCTTTCCTTTATGTCTTTAGTTGTGTTGTTGTGTCTGCCTTGATGACCTGAATCCATTCCAAACATTTACCTTTCACAGTCATTTTGACTTTGGGGAAGTACAAGAAGTCATGCAGATTCAGTGGATGAGAACACAGTGTAATGTTTTTAAGAGTCTTCCTTTGTGTTGGAAGGCACTCAGCATGGCACACATCACATTTTTTCTCACACCTTGTAAAGTCACTCACAAAAGAAGACTTCTGGAACTGTTGTAGAAAGTGGCAAGATGAGGGGTAAAGGTGTTCAAAGTGAGGGGCAGTAGTATTTGAGGGAGATTGATAGCCATGTGTCTTTTATAGTAATACATTTAAAAAATTAAATATTCACTATTTTGTCCATCACCCTTAGAGGCAGATTTGGAATGACCCTTCTCCCCTGCCTTTCTCTCCATCGCCTCCACTGCTCTCCCCTTCCTTCTTCGCATTTTTCCTTCCCTCCTCTTTGTTATTCTCTCTCTCAATAAAAAAATAAGTTACAGATTTTCTCAACTCTATAAAACAAGGAAAGGCTCATTCATGAAAAATGAACCATTACCCATTTCTATATTTTCTTCTCATGTTTATGTTGTTAAGTAGAGACTGTTCCCAACTTCTTCCAAAATGGCCCCAAAGAGAGTATGTATTTTAAGCTTCCTTTCATTATGCATTAACTTTTATATAGTGTTCCTTTTTTGAAACATTATTTTTAAGCAGAAAACTTAGGAAAGAAGAAATGGTATAGAAAATTATTATTGGAAAAAAACCTGCAAAAATTCTAAATTATACATTATCTTGCCGGTAAAGGCTGAATCCCGCTGTAGATTTCTCAAAACATATTGGCTCTGGGTTTCTGGGGGGAAGGTGCTCTGGATCTCTTTTAAAAACCACACATGCTGCTCCATGTGGTGAAGCAGCTGCTAAGGTAATGATGCATTTTTAGTGAAAAATACCATAAATAAACATACAGAAAATCGTATGAAACTCTCCAACTAAGCACAAAATTTGGCAGCAAGTTAAGAATAAAAAATATTATAAATGATAAGATAATGCATCATTTAACCATTTCTAAATCTTATTTCTATCTACATATTTATGCACATATTTATATTACACATGTCACCATTATATTTACCTTTCCAATATGCCCAAGAATTTATTCCATGATTTCCAATGTCAATATGTTCCAAAGGTTTGGAGGACTTATGACTAAACAGTTCTAACACTACATAAAATTAGTAATTAGTTAACAAATTATATGATCTACAACTTTTTTGATTAACTAAATAAAAAAACAATTGTTTTCTGAGTAATATCTAGAGACATTATTAGAAAATACAGTTTGTTTTATTTTCATTTGATTACCTTCTTCTAATGTATACTAGAAAGTGGTTTATATATATGAACGAATCTAAATCTCAGGACCAATTCCTCTTAATCTGAAATAATCAAAGTTGGCAAGTCATTCATAGCAGAGTTTAGGACCATATTAACTGCCTAATAGCAGAGAAAACAAGAATTTTCTGACTGAATATAAATACTAACAAGATCTCACAATTAACTAGATTCACAAAAAATGTTTTACAATAATTTTAGCAAGTAACATTACCAATGTGAACTGCAGGAAGCAAATGAATTGTCTCTAAATAGATAATCTATACAAAATCTAAGTGAGCTACTCAGAACCCACACCCAGTCCCTGCACTGTATTCAACAGTTAAAGAAAAATCTTTTACAGTAATCCAAGAAAAATCTCTGTCATTTTAACAGGTGGAAAACCAAGTTATAGCTCTGCATCAGTACAGGTTAGTCAGAACTTTGACTAACAATTGTTTATTTATAAATCTAGCTTGCTATTTTTTTGAAAATGTTTCAGTGAGTAGATTGGCAATCCACCAACTTTAGGAGTCACTAGGGATATTTGTTAGAAGGAGTGGCAAAGAGATGAATGAAAGTCAAGAAAAGAATGAATAGTAGAAATTCATTGCAGAGTCAGGGACAAAAGAGAAATACAAATTATGTTTAGTTTCACTTTGATCTCTTCTTCCCTTCTCTTATTTTTTCCTTCTTTCCCTCCTTTCTTCCTTTTCTTCTTTCTCCCTCCAACTCTCTCTCTCTCTCATTCTCCCTCTTGGCCTTTTTGTTTCTTTCAAATCTATTGTTATCAGAATAGATGGCTCCTAAATTAGCTTTATTTAAAAAGAAGTCATAGTGTATCAGTGTGTGACTTTACAGATACATGCATGTTCAAGAGACAACACTTTTTTTGGTGTGTGTGTGAATACTGTAATTCTAAAATTGACTTTTGGGGTTTCAGAGTTCTCTAATTTGCCTATGATTATAATGGATTTATTACTGAGCAGGGTGCAAGAAGTTTCCTGGAGCTGAGATAAGGAACCTAAACCACCATGCCAATAGAATATATTTGAAGGTCACTGATTTCTTTTGTGGAAAAAATTTTCAGGGCTAGTCAGTAAAAAAGGGTGGGAAGAATTTTATTAGGCAGAAATTCAAAAATACACACTCAGAGAAGAGTGCAGACCCTCAAGAAAGAGGCGTATTATTTCCTGAAACTAAGAACATTTTATGCTTCTCTGGTGGCAGGGGATGGAAACCCCAGAACAAGGCAGTGATCTACCCCACTAGTACTGGCTCTTATCATAGGTGTTACCCCAGGTGGTTTTTTTCTTAGACCAATAATTTAACTATTTTTTGATGTTTTCAACCTATTTATCTTAGGATCAGCTTCATCTCTTCACTTTCTCAATTAAGCCAATGTATGGGACTTGCATATTTCTGAGACTGAGTGTGATGGGTTTGGAAGGAAAGGAACCTAATTTTAGACAAAGAAAAGCTGATATGGATCAACTTAGATAACTTCAACTGAGTCCTGGAAGCTGCAATCTTCTTAAAAGGACAATTTTTAGTTATGATTTCTTTGCCTCTTTTCTACCTGTCTTTATTTTTTTGTCTTGCATTAGATTGCGTAAAGTGAATTAAAGCTTTGTTTCAGAGGAAAAAGTCAAGATGGCTGACCAGTGAGCAACAAAATATAAAGCCTCCAGGGAGAAACAACTCATATGCCAGAATAAAACATCCTGGAGAGATCTAGACAGAGGGAGATGGATCCTTTTGAAGAAACTAAAATATAAAAAAGTTTGTCAAACATGTTGGGACTACAACTGAAATGGCTAAAAATTATGGGACACAGCATTTTTGTTGTGACCCGCCAAGTTTGTGCCAGCCTGAATTTGCACCAGCTTGAATCCACGCCAGCTGGCAGAGCTGCCCAAAGTCATTCCTGCCGCCACTCACAGGAGCCACAGCATTGCTGAAGTCGGGGGTTGGTGAACCCAATGGAGAGCAGAGCCAGTGAAAGGATATTCATTAATCCATGGTCAGTTCTGGGAATGAGACCCCCCCACTGGAAGGGTGCGATCAAGTGGGCAACATGTTGGAATCAGGCAGGAGGAGCCTGAACTGGGAGCAACGGTGACTTCATTTGGTTCCTCCCTCCCCAGAGCAGATTCGTGGGATTTGCTTGGACTGGGCCATGCCCCTGGCAAGGACCCAATGAGCCATCCCAAATCAATTCTCTGCACCTAGCATGCACTAATCTGGTGAAGGTCCCTGAAGTTTGGCTGGCCCAGTGGGGAGGGGTAGGCAGGAGAGGGCAGAGGTCCCTCACCAGCATGCTTCAGAGGAACTGTGGCCAACAGGGAAGGGGGCTGGGACCTGCACTGTAAACCTGTGTGGAGGAGCCAGGACCAGGACAAGAGAGAGAGGCAAGAGGAGGCCCCCAGCCCAGGACCCTGAGAGCACTGATCCAGGACAGGGAAAAACAAGGGAGACTGAGGGTGGCAAACACGCAACATCAGAAATTGCTTCAATGGACATTAAGAGATATCTTCGGGACTTTGTAGACAAGCTCAAAATTGAAATATTAAATCAGGTAAAGCAAGATATGAGTAGAGTAATAAAAGAAATGCTCTCAGGAAGCATCTCTCAGGAAGATACAGATGGAAGAAGGGAAGAGCACAAAAAAAGGAGAGAAACATTCAATAAAGAATATAAAGAAAATATAGAATACATGAAGCAGATTCAAAGAGACTACCAGGAAATTAAAAATTCCATTGAAAGCTGGCACAGCTCCTTAAAAGAAACTAAGGATAGACTATCAAAACTTGAAGACAAGTTTGCAATGTGTGATCATGAAAGGAAAGATCTCTTAAGAATAACAAAGAAACAGGCAGTAACAATACAAAGGCTAGAAGATGACAAGAGAATCTACAATTTAAGAATAAGAAATGTGAACAAAGAAGAAGGAATACAGACAGGTGAATTAGAAAGGCTATTCATGGAAATAATTAAGGAAAACTTCCCAAGCATGGGAAAAGAAAATGACAGTCAGTTGTGTGAGGCATACAGAACTCCAGCCATCTACAACCAAAACAGATCTACACCCAGACATATAATAATCAAGATACCAGAAATTCAATATAAAAACAGAATATTAAAAGCCACCAGAGAAAAAAAACAGATTACCTATAAAGGTAAGTCCATCAGAATCATGGCTGACTTCTCGACACAGACCATCATATCAAGAAGAGCTTGGAGCAAAGTATTCCAAGCCCTGAAAGAGAATAACCTCCAGCCCAGATTGATGTACCCTGCAAAACTGTCACTAGAAATTAATGGAGAAACAAGATGCTTCCATGACAAAGAGGAACTGGGCAAGTTTGTGACCACCAATCCAACCCTACAGAGACTACTGAAGGACATTCTAGAGAGAGAGAAAAAAATACCAGGATTTTAGGAACAGTGGCAGAAAGGCCTCAGTGAGTGGGGCAGGCAGTAGAATGAAGGAGAAAAGTAGACAAAGGCAGAAAAATAGCATAGCAGAAATGAGGCAGGAGATGGCTAGAATCTCTAACATAGATGGCCTTGATACACTATATTGTTAATAGTGCACCAGGGTTTAAAACCCTCATTACTCACATTACTCTGCTTAGATGTATTATATTCTGTTCCAGTCATTCCACCTGTACTAGATTTGAGGCTACAGACAGTTATCCCAAAAATAACAGGATATAGTATGGTAATCATCCTTAATTTCCTATTAGCTTAATCTAAAGCTCTGTAAAACCTACACTGTTTTACCATGACTGATCATAATTGAATCTGGCTTGTTAGATTGCTGTTTTGTATTGATAGATTTTATTCAAAGCTGTTATGATTTTTTTTTCATACTGGTGATCGAACTCACAACCTTGCACTTGCTAGGTAGGTGCTTAAGCCACTGAGCTAAATCCCCAGCAAAAGCTGTTATGATTTAATAGTATCAAATCATAACAACTGCACTTAAGTATAGGCAACTGCTCTTAAGATACAAGATTCACTAGAATATCCACTACGGTTTGATTATTACCTGCCTTTGAAGATATATACTGTCTACAATGTTTTATTTTTACTAATATTGTTACATACTGCTATATTCAATTATACTGCTATATTCAATTATGGCTGATGATATAGACAATTCTATTGAAGATAGTAAGAAACAACACAGTAATCATTGTAGATCACATTGTACTGTGGTTTTATACAACTTTTTGGTTTCATGATTATATAGGAATTTGTTTGTTTTGTCTTGCTATGTTTTGTTTTTCCCTCTAATACAGAAAGGATAGAAATACATGTAGAGACTCATGCATGCATAGCTGTTTACACTCTCACAGTTTGAATAACTACTTTGTATGCTTTAATTTTGTAACTTGAACAACTATTTCTAAGAGGGCAACGTGTAATTTATCAACTAGTGATTTCTTATTATTTTTTTTTTGAAATTCTGTATTATCTCTACCCTTTACATGCTTTTGTTTCTCTTTAAATAAAAAAAAACTTTGTTTCATAGAATAATATATTATATCCTGTGATAAAAGAAACAACTGCAAACTAATGCACAAAATTTATGTGTAGCTCTGGACTAACTAGTGTGTTATAAAAACATAATTTTCACTATGTCAGTGTTATAAAGAAAACCCTCACTAAAACTCTTTATCATAACATGTTTAAATATAGATCTATTGGTTTTCTGACTTTTTTTTCTGACTCCAATTTCATTTCTTAAATGTAGACATTGTGGCATTTATTCTTTAAAAAACTTCATAGTTCCCAGGTCTCACCTCTAGAGAATTTAATTAGTCTGAGGTAGGACCCAAACCCTAGGCTTCTTAAAAAGCACTTCAGGTGATTTTTATGTGTGGCTGGGGTTGAAAACTACTGCCTTGAAATTTCAGCATCAACCTTGAGGTCAATTGCACTCTGAGCTGAATTCAATATTGAGCAATGGCACATATGATTCAAGTCTTAGGGTTCATCTTTCCCACATTTCTCTCTCCAGCTCCCAGTTTTCACTTATAATCTGTTTATTGAGATTCAAACTTTAAACTGGAGGGATCATTAATCATAGATATAATTTAGTGACAGCAGGGTCATGTCCCACTAACTAAGTACACCTTGTTTGCCTCAAAATTCTAATCACTTTTCTGCAACATTAATGAGGGACAATTGATATGGAACTTAACAATCATGTATGGTCTAGTTATTTTTTATTGAAATAAAGTACTTCATTAGGTTATGGAAAATATAGCAAAGTATAATTATGCAAAATCTGGACTCACATATCACCATTCTTATTAAACTTTGGCATTGAGGAGGAGAATTTTAATGATTTTTAATATTTCTGGAAAAGAGATTACAATTCTAGAAGTTGTTACTCTATATCTTCTTAAGAAACAAAATATCTCATTTTTGGAAGAGGACTTCCACACACTGTTTTCTTTATTTTTTAATCAGGGATCAAACTCATGATCTTGTGCTTTCCAGGAAGGCACTTGTGCCACTAAGCTAAACCCCCAGCCCATCATGACTCATTTTGAACTGAGAAAGTCTTAGAGGAGAGATCCTCAGTTTTTTTCTCTGAATCTCTGTTGCTGCATCCATTTTACTCATTCAGAATTGCATATGTTAAAAATCTTCAAATCTTCAAAGTGACCAAGTGTGTGTTTAATGTCATTGTGTTTAAAGAGTTTTTTGTCCCAAATCATCCTTAGAATTTATAATTTCTATAAAAATATTCCATTAGAGTTTTTATACACAATTATGAAACTATTTTGGTGTATGTTGTTGTTGGGCTACTGGAGACAACAGCATACCTTTTAACCATCCCTTTGGCTCTTGTCTATCTGTACCTATTTCAGTTTTGATAGGAAAGACATTTAATTTTCATACCCTTTACAAAGATTGTGTCAGAGATAACTATGATGAGTACCTTAGTATATTTAACTTCCAAGAAATAGGATTGCTGTTAAGATGACAGCAACAAAATACATTGATTTAGTTCAGCTTCAGAGATCAATTGATAAATAATAGATGATAAAAATCCATTTGAAAGTAGGTGAAAGGATCAGGTCATAATTTATTGAGAAATTTCTCATTCTCCAACCAAGATGAACTTGGGTAGTCTTAATTGTGGAAATAACTTTCCAATGGCATCTGTTTAATTAGCTGGTATGTGCGTGCACACGCACATGTGAGTAGTTAGTTGATTAAGTTGATTATGAACTTTTCATGGGCAGAGGCTGTATTTTATTAATTTGTGCATTCTCAGCACCAAGTCCTGAACCTGATACATGTTAGTAGGTATTAATAAGAAATTTATTAAATTACTGATAGTAGAATATGAGAAACACAGACAGTTAAAACACTTTAGAAATAGAATAATGTGATATTTGCCCTAAATTACCCTTTGCATCAACTGTGAAAATGCAATAGTTTACATTAAATTTGAAATATCCTAAGGAAAATGTATTTTTAATAATTTCAGATGATAATTTTTAGTAGTTTGAGAGAGTCTTAGGAGGAAACTAATACATGTTTTTAATATGTTCAGTCATGTATGTAATTATTATCTGTAATATAAGAAATTTACATGGACTATTAGACTGCATTTCTACCACATTTTTCCAAAAATGATTAATTATATATGGATATTTTTAAGAGGAAGGATAGAGCCAAATACACAGGGAGAGGGAGAAAAGCTTTCCGAAGGGTTCTGAATGATGACTGTGTTTAAAAGGCCCTATTTCAAATAAGACAAGACCGTTTTCTGAGCTCCACAGGACGCCACTGTCAGCTGCTATTGAAAAACCGTTTGAAACCCGTGGATCAATCTGGTGTTTTTAAGCTGTAGTTTGAATGAAGCTATTTATTTCTAAGTGGGTTTCATCATCTTCACTAAAGAGTAGGACTTGTGGGGGCAGCTCTCACTGTCTTTTTTGATAGGCTTTAAAATGGCACGGGTGTCTTACAGCAAAACGCAATCTGTGTTTTGACGTCAATGACTTGAACTTACACATGTGCACACAATGCCCTGGAAAAAAAAAAAAACTCCTAATACAAGACACACTATGCTCAAGATGTTCTAATGGGAACGAGTACTGTGAATTACACAAGACTGGTGAGATATAAGAATATTTCATGTTTTAAGGAGAGTGGAAAGCTGTGACCTACTGTCTACTATGTTGAGAAGGAATTAATAAAAAAAAAAGCCCATCAAAACATGTCTGAATTCAGTTTTAAGGGAGCTATGACAATAACAAATCATATCATCAAACTTAGGGATGTTTGAAGAAACTAGAATTTATCTTATGTGTATAATCCTGAAAATCTGTTAGATTCTTGGAGTAGTATTTTGTTTCCTTAATTCGGCATGGAGAAAAGATCTATTTAAGTTTTTAAAGATGAATTCTAGGCTTTCCGAATTAACCAGAATTGGGAAAATTGTTTAGAAAATTAAACTACAAATAAAATTCCTATGGTAATTTTTAAAATCTATTGTTTACCTATTATGCAACACAATTTTTTTCTCCACTTCATTAATAATTCTCTTACACTTAGTTGTTTGAACTTAAAGATTCATAGATCAGGAGACTAGGAAAATTCTTTTATGAGAATAAGGCACAAAATATTTTTAAAATTTTGTATTTGGACTTTTTTATAGAATATAATGCTCACATTGATTATAAGGAGTTGGTATATAGACACAATACATTTTGATTATTTAAAAATTTTTTTTTAAATTTTATTTTATGGAGAATAAAACAAAAGAAGACAGAACAATGCAGATCAGAACAGAACAATACAAGCAACACAGCACTTCACAACAAGACAATTGGATATCAACAGTAGCTACCATAATATCTCTTTCTTTGAAATAGTTGAGCATAGCTTCACAAACAATAATATCAAACATAACAAAATAGAATAAAAGCATTCAAGAGAATGAAACTATTACAAGGTATTCTGAACCAAATAACAAAAAATGAACAATGGCTACTATAATATCTCATTTTTGATAAAAATTTGTTTATGTTATTACCCATATTAAAATCCAGTAAGACACAACATGATAGAACCAATAGTAATAGAATAACAAAACCATGGTAGGACTTCAAAGCAAGATGATATTAAATCAGCAATGGCTGACAAAATGTCTTGTTTTCTTCAAAGTAGCTGTTCATACCATCACACGTAATAAGGTCAAATAAAGCAGAATAAAACTATTCCAACCAATGAACAAAAACATTATAAGACTTCAAAGCAATATAATGGGAATCCATTATTACCATAGAATCTTATGTACTCTTACCTTTTCTTACACTTGGAAGACTATGTGGTATTTATATATGTGAGTTTGATTTATTTCACTTATGAGTATGGTCTCAAATTGCATCCATTTATTTATAAATAATCTCAATGTGATCATTCTTTATAGCTGAGTAGTACTCCATTTTATAAAAGTACCACAATTTTTTTGTCCATTCCTCAGTTGATGGGCACTTAGGTTTCCAAAATCTGGCTATTACAAATTGTGCCGCTATAAACATGGGTGTGCATATATCACTGTGGTAAGATGTTTTCAGATCTTCTGGGAATATGCCTAAGAGTGGAGCTGGGTCAAACAGGACCAAGATCCCCAGATTTTTTAGGAATCTCCATATTGACCTCCACAGTGGTTGCACCAGTCTACCTCCCACCAACAGTGCAGAAGAGTTCCTTTTCCCCCACAGCCTCTCCAGCATTTGTTGTTGGTAGTTTTGTTGATCCTGGCCAGTCTTTCTGGAGTGAGATGGAATCTCAGTGTGGTTTTAATTTGCATTTCTCTAATGACCAATGATGATGAACATTTTTTCATGTATTTATTTGCCATTCGTATTTCTTCATCTGAGAACTGTGTGTTCATCTCAGATGCCCATTTTTGAATTGGGTCTTTGAATTTTGGGGGTCTGATTTTTTTTTTAATTCTTTATAAGTTCTAGACAGAAGTCCTTTGTCTGAGGGACAGTTCACTAAGATTTTTTTTCCCAGTTTGTGGGTTTTCTTTTCACTCTGCTGGAGATTTCTTTGGACATGCAGAAACTCTTTAATAAGACATGATTCCAGTTACTGATTCTGGGAAGTATTTCCCATGCAGTTTGGTTCTTGTTCATGAATTCTCTACCTACTCCTAAGTCTTTGAGCTTTTACCTACTTTGTCTTCCAACAGACTTAGTGTTTCTGTTTTAATATTTAGATCTTTGATCTATTTAGATTTCAGTTTAGTACATGGTGACAGACATGGGTCTAGTTTTAGTTTTCAGCATATGGATAGCCAGTTTTTCCAGCACCATTTATTAAAGAGACTATCATTCTTCTAGTGAACATGTTTGGCCACTTTATCAAAGATAAGGTGGTTGAGTGTATTTTTAGTTGTATCTTCTCATCTATTCCATTGATCTTCAGGTCTGTTTTTATTCCAGTACTGTGTTAATTTTATTATTGTAGCTTTATAGTACAACTTCAAGTCAGGGATTGTGATGCCTCCTGCCTTGGCTTTGCTGCTTAGAATTGCTTTTGCTATTCTAGGTCTCTTCTGGTTCCAGATGAATTTTAGGAGTGATTTCTCTAGATCTATGAGGTATGTTACTGGTATTTTCATTGGGATTGCATTGAATCTGTATAATAATTTTGGGAGAATGGCCATTTTTGCAATATTTATTCTTCCTATCCATGAACAAGGGATGTCTTTCCATTTTCTGAGGTCCTCTTTGATTTCTTTTTTCAGGATATTATAATTTTCCATGTATAGCTCTTTTACTTCTTTCATTAGATTAATTCCTAAGTATTTCATTTTTTTGGATACTAGTGTGAAGGGTGTGGCTTCTCTTATTTCTCTTTTGGTGATTTTGTTGTTAGTGTATAGGAATGCTATTGATTTTTGAGCATTGACTTTTTATCCAGCTACATTGCTGAATTTATTTATTATATCTAGGAGTCTTTCGATGGAGTTTTGGGGGTCTTCTATGTAGAGTATCATGTCATCTGCAAATAATGATAGTTTAACTTCCTCTTTTCCTATCTTTGCTCTTTTTATTTCTCTCTCTTGTCTAATTGCTCTGGCTAGTATTTCCAGTACTATGTTGAATAGGAGTGGTGATAAGCGACAACCTTATCTTGTGCCTGATTTTAAGGTAAAGGCTTTCAGTTTTGGGCCATTTAATATGACACTGGCTGTTGGTTTGTCTTAGATGGCCTTTATCATATTGAGGTAGAGACCATCTATTCCAATTCTCTGTAAGGTTCTTATCATGAATGGGTGTTCGAGCTTATCAAAAGCTTTTTCTGCATCTATAGAAATGATCATGTGATTCTTACTTTTGCTTCTATTGATATGGTGGATTACATTTATTGATTTACATATGTTGCACCATCCTTGCATGCCTGGGATGAATCCCACTTGGTCAAGGTGTATAATCTTCTTGATGATTTGCTGCATCTGTTTGCCAGCCTGGGATGAATCCCACTTGGTCAAGGTGTATAATCTTCTTGATGATTTGCTGCATCCTGTTTGCCAGTATTTTACTGAGAATTTTTGCATCTATGTTCATTAGGGAGATTGGCCTATAGTTCTCTTTTTTTAGTTGGGTCTTTCTCAGGTTTTGGTACCAGAGTAATATTTGCTTCCAGGAATGACTTAGGGAGAGTTGTTTCCCTTTCAATTTCATTGAACAGTTCGAGAAGTGTCAGCATTAAGTCTTCTTTGTATTTCTTGGTAGAATTCCATTTGATTCTTTTTATGATCCCGTCCTGTTCTTCTTGCCTGGTGGACTTTGTTTTAAATGAAACATTAGCCGGGCATAGTGTCTCACACCTGTAATCCCAGCTCTTGGGAGGCTGAGACAGGAGGATCGTTGTGAGTTTAAGACCAGCCTGGGCTACAAAGTGAGCAAGGCCAGTCGGAACTGCATAGTGAGACCCTGTCTCAAAAAGACAAAAAATAAATAAATAAATGAAACATTAGGTAAACACAATATTTAGATATTTTACCTTTTATTTGTGTTTTAGTTTTCTATTGCTATTATATCAATTTGAATATATTCTATTTGTAGAATTCTATTTGATAAATAGGATATATTTATTGTTTCTTAGTTTTGTAGCTCAGCAGTCTGGGCAATGCATGCTCCACTCATTCTCTTTTCCAGACTTTTGTAGGCTAAAAACCAAGTTAATGAGAGTGCTCCATTTGTTTTTGAAGGATCTGGGGAGTGAGCCTACTTTTAGAGCCATCGGGTCATTGGCAAAATTCAGTTCCATGTGGTTTGAGATATGAAGTGAGGCTCCTTTAGAGCTTGCAGTGCTGACATTTTTGTAGCTTTTAGAAGTTGTCTGTATTCCTGTTCTTGTTCCATTCCTCCATTACCATATCTGTAACAACAGTTCAAATCTTACTTTTGCTTTGAATCTCATTGGTTTCCTATTGAACTTGAATTTTCTTTCATTTTTGTTCACAAAGACTGTGTTGTTACATGGGATCTATGCAGATACTCCTCTTCTCCCTATTTTAGGGTTAGATGATCAGTAACTTAATTCCATCTGAATAGTTAATTTAATGTAGCAACTAGATCAATAGCAACAGAATGAGATTGTTAGAGTTCTGACTACTAGACATAGAGAGAAATGTAGTTTCTATAAAAAGTCAACCAGGGGAGCTGAAAATGAAAGCAACAAGTCCTCTCTCCTGGTAAGTGGCAGCAAAAGCAAGTAGTGGGTGTGCTAGGAAGAGGACAAGTCAGCATCTCCCCAGATCCAGCCATGTTGGAAATTGGGGGGCTGACCAAGAACACAACAAGTCTGCCCTCCTGGTAAGCAGTGGCACAAGCTAGCAGCGGGTGCACCAGGAAGAGAACAAGTTAGTGTCTCCCACGAGCCTACCAGCACATGGGCTGAGAATCAAAAGCCCCAGACTCCGCTCCTCCTTTAGCAACTGGAAAGTGTGGAGGACAGCCAGAGTTGATAGCAACTAAGGCACACAAAGAAACTAAATGCTTATATTGTTGGGTTGATTATGCTGACTGGGGGCCAGAGGTCTGAGCATCTTTGGGAGGATGATGGTATGCAATATAGCAAATTTGGGGGATTTCTTTTTATTTTCTCTTTGAAGGCAAATATTATTTTCACTGTTTTGCTTTGTTCTGATCAATTGCCTTGCTCTATTCAATACTCTGTTTTGATAGGTTTTATAATGTTCCATTTTTGGATTGATTTTGCTATACCTGATTGAATGGACAACTATTGTGAAGATAACAAGATATATTATGGTACCTATTAGTGTTATCCTGCTATTCTGCCCTGAAGTTCTGTATCAGTTTCACTGCATTGTTTTGATTGGTTTTGTTCTGTTTTGTTGTATTTTACTATCTTCAAAATTAAAAAGAAAAAGTCAACCGTAGAAATTGTACCAGTACTTTACTGCAACACAAAATTGTAGAATTTTTTGACTGTGCCTGAAACCCTCTATTTGCATCTCACCTTAGGAAAAGGTGAAGCCCACATAATGATTTACAATTGCATAATCTGCCCCAATATTGTCTCTTAGTGCAGCCAGGCTGTCTCCCCCTGGATACTGTAGCCAACACAGATACTTGTAAGACCCCTATTTGTTTTACCAGTACTGCAAGTGTGCTCAACATTTTGGCTTTGTATTTGCTAAAATCACCACCTACAACTACTCCTTCCTTCATTATCTACATGGATTTCTCTTAACCCTCCTGGAACTCATGACTCAAATATTACTTTCTCAGTGAAGGCCTTTCTGACAACCTTTCTAATAATTTCAACTGTCACTCACCACACACTTCTTACCCCTCTTACCTGTCTTCTTTCTGTACCTCACTTCACCCTAGCAATTATCAGATATAAATTTTTGCCTAGGAATTCAATAAACTTCATTCAAGTCAGGAAATTTCATGTCTTCTAGACTGAAGAATTTGTATCCAAGCACCTCAAACATTATTTAGCATATGGCAAATAACTAATAAAAATGTGTTGAAAGACTATTGACTAAATTAAAACAATGAGCTCAGATTTTCATTTTGTGATTTGTTCATTCTCTGAATGCTTCAGTGAGTATGGCTATATATTATGAATGGAGTTCATTCTTTATTCTTTTCCCCACTCTACTTTTCTCCTTACTCTATAAATTTTATTAGTAAAATTATGCAATAAGAGATTTTTGAAAGTTAAAATGTGGTTCATTTACTTCCTTTAATTTTGGGTATTTTCATCTGTATGAAATTTTCTTTTTTATTATTATAAATAATTCTGAAACGAATTGTAGAACAATTATTATTACTGATTCTAACAAAATAATAATATAATGATTTTTATTTAATGTGCTATGAATCATTTTTTAAATTCATTTTCTATTTTTTATTTTAAAGACAGTAAAATCCAACAAAACAAAACAGAACCAAGCCAATCAAAGCAAAGCAGCAAAATTGGTAAAGAACTTCAGTATACAAGGAAAACAGCAATAGCTACAGAGTATATCTTGCTATCTTCATAGTAGTTGTCCATTCCATCAGGTATAGCAATATCAAACCAAATCAAAACAGAATAAAACCAATCAAAACAGAATATTGAATAAAGCAAAACAATCCAAACAAGGCAAAACAGTGAGAACAATATTGGATTGCAAAGACAAGACAGAAGGAAATCCCCCATATTGCTATATTGCATACTTTCATCCTCCCAAGAGATGCTTAGACCGCAGGCCTGCATAATCAACCAAACAATACAAGCATTTAGTTGCTTTATGTACCTTAGTTGTTATCAACTCATCCTGTCCTCTGAACCCACTGGTTGCTTACAGTAGGGTCAAGGGGTATGGAGGTGAGGGGGTGGGGTGGTGGGGTGGGGAGGTTGGGAGGATGGGGTAGGGGTGTGTCTGATTCTTAGCCCAAGTGCCAGTAGGTTCATGGAATGTGCTGACTTTTCTCTTCCTGGAACCCATTCAGCTTTTGCAGTTTACCAGAAAGACTGAATAGTTGGCTTCTTGTTGGGTCCTCTCAGTACCAGCCTGGCAATTCTTAGACTTTCATTTACTATTGCTAGTAAATTATTTGAATAATATCATTACTCTTCATTAAATGCAAGTTACATTTTTTTATAGATCCCCTCTTGTCAGCAAGGTATACATCTGTTGTTGTGCAGGCTGAAGAAATATTACAATTAATTGCTGTCTTAAGCATTGGTACTTTAAGCACTTATGCATTTTGTACAATTTATACTCTTCTTTTCATCATGGTAATGAGATGCCTACATCTTCTGTTTCATCCTGTCCTAGTGTAACATCATGTCTGCTGGTAGGTAGGATAAGTTTATTATAGATGCTCTTCAGCTTCTATCCTCACTGCTCTGGTATCCTTGCTTTCATTCTTTCCAGTGATAAGCTTATGTACTCTAATATTTCCAGCTATTAACTCTATGCTGATGTAACACAAATATACGTGTTCAGACCCACCTTTTTGTGAGTTCCAAATTCTTTAAATAGAGCAAGAACTTCAAACTTCACATTGAAATTCAAGCTCATCTATCACACTATGCTACTGTTCCTTTATTAATCTGCCTTTGCTTTCATCAAATATTTGCTAAATTTCTAAATGCCAGAAGTTTTACTTCATGTGTGGTATGCCAAAATCTAAAAAGCCTGTCCTTAAGGCTAAAAAACAGAGAAATAGCTTTAATATTTCTTCTGTCTCTTTTCTCCTTCTCACACATCTGATCAAGTAGTAACCTCTTTAAGCACTGCTGCTGAACAATTCTCTAATATTTTTTCTTCTCATTGTTCTTTACTGTTTTGAGTTCCCACCTAGACTAGTATACCAGTCTCTGAACTAGCTCTCAGGTTTTGGTTTTTTCTTTCTCTACTTTGTCATGTTTGTTCCAGAAAATATTCTTTTCAAAACACAGATTGAAGCATGTCATCAGAAGTACTCATTGAAGCCATCATGCTGATTTAAAAATCATCTATGTTTCAGCATCGCCTTCAGGACTTTCTCAAATTGAGGCCAAATTTATTGTCCAAAAATGTTTTATTTTTCTGGCTAAAACAAAGATTAGTGTATCATTTCTAGACCAGAAGATACCACTTTAAACCTTTGTGCCTTTGCTCAGGCTTCTCACATGGCATTTTCTCTATTTCCCTGGCCTTCCCAGCTTCCTCTAGCACACACAGATCCAGCAAAGCCTTGTGGGTGAAACTGTCCTGACTTCCACACTTGAGGATGTGCTGCTGCCTTTTCTGTAGTGATCAATCATCTTATTCCAACTGTTTTCAAAACCCACAGTACTTTGGTAGTGTATACTGTTCACTTGCTCTGAAAGTTGTGAGTCCTTTGAAGAGAAGTAACCATGTCTTTTTAGACTTTGGTATACCATGCATGAAGTAAAACATTTAGAAAACTTAGCAAATATTTGATGAAAGCAAAAGAATAGAAAGTAAATTTCTAGAAACTGAGCTAGAATCAACAAAGTGAAACATTGCAGATGAATATAGAAGAAAATAAACTAAGAAAATTAACCCTGGGTATTTCTTATTAAAGATCTTACTTTTCCTTTCTAAATAACTATTCTAGTTATCTCCACCATCTTGAATTCCATCAAATTAAATGATCATGGTTAGGTTGTAAGAAATACCCATTGTAATTATTATTATCCTCATCAACATCATAGATGGGTATTTAGAAAGCCTTTCTGTTCTAGTTATAATGGATAGTTCTATATAAAGGACAGGTTACAAAATTTAAAAATACTGTAGATAGATCAATAAAGGAACAACATCAAAAACTTAGGAAAATAATTTTTCTTAAAGAATTAGAAAATGCCATCAAATCTAGAGACATATTCAAATCATGTTTAAACACTACAGACTGGCATTGGAAGGGACATTTAAAATCTGTATTCATACTCAAATGTGTGTAGTAGTTAAAATCAATCTTGTTCGTCAGACCAATGCATATGAGTCCTGCAGGTCTGTGAGTGGCTTAGGAATTCCTACGTCTCATGAGAACTTGCATGTAATTCTAGTGCAGTTTTCCCAGGCACCTCAACCTTCATTTCATAGACAAACGCCTGAATTATAAGGGTGTAGTAATTATTACAAAAATAAATTTCAAGTTCACTTGTGAGAACTCCCACCTTAGTACATTTCTTAGTAGCCTTATTATTTAGTTTTTTTTGGACCAAATTATAAATTTGTTCTTCCTGCTAATTTTTATTCTTGCTCTTATTTCTGTTTCAGTTTGGTCTCTATCTTCTGAAATAGATAGGAGCAGGCTAAAAACTATGAAGAGTCTCAGACTGGCCTTTATTATCTCTATTTTCTTCTTTACTTTTAGAAATGAAGGGGTTACTTCTTTGAAGAAAAGAAAAATCCCAAGAAAAGCCATAATCTCTGTATCCCTACCTCTGCTGAGTGGCTGTTTATTTGCTTCTCCAGTCAACCTATCTGCACATAAACTTTTCACATCACAACTATACTCCTTCTCATAATTTCAGACAGTGCTATCAACTTACTCGCATATCAGTATAGTTCAGATGTAACACCAGGGGTTTATTTAGCAACTGAGTGGCTACATGGGTGTTGGAGGGATGGGCAGAGAGGGAAACAAAGCCTTCACTCCACTTTTGGCTTTGTTAGCCCTGACAGCTCAGCTGAGAGTGTTTTCTGAGAACAAGATGAATTCTGATAGAAAGAACCCTCCTATTCCCATCAGACCATCACAAGAGGTGTCTTGGGACAGCTTACCTTGATGAGGATAGTTAGGGTATAAGGACTTCTGACCCTGTCTCTGCTGCTAATTTTAAGCATCATTCTCTCTGATATATGTTCAGTGCAACTCCTATCTCTGTCTCTTGTGTTCAGCCCACTGAGTTCATCATATTATTATATGGTTTGTGAAAGCTCATTGTCCCACCCAATATCCTCTACTCTTTCTCATCTTTAAAGATAAACACCAGGGAGCTGATCTGCTATATAATAGCGATAATATTTCAAATATACAGAAAAGCACAGCAACAAGAACAAGCAGTCATATACTCCCAGCCTGATTTAAATAAAATCTTTACATTTTTGCCAGTATTTGTTTCAGATTTATTTTAGAAAGTAAAACATAACAGGAATAGTAGAAACTCCATGTACAAACTTCTCCAGTCCTTTTTTTGTTTCTTCTTAGAGAAAACAACTTCTTTAAAACTTGCTATTTATTATTTACATTCATGTTTTTATTCTATTACTACATGCATGTATCCTAAATACTTTGCATATTTTCAAACATCATTATCCACATATAATTTTCATTTTATTTTTAAAAATTTTATTTTAAAGAAAAAAATAAAACAATGGTACAAAATTTTTAACAAGATTTTAGTAGAGCAATAATGGTTAGTACATTGCATATTGTTATCTTCAAAGTAGTTGTTCCTATTATAAGATATAGCTCTAATAATTTATTCCTATTGATACACATAGCTCAAAGTTACTTATCTAAAATATTTTGCAATGTTCCACTGTACATATTTCATTGTCTATGCTTTTCTTTTTAGTTCCAAATATTCGGCGTTATTGTGTTGTGATGAATATTTCTGTACCTATCTTCCCCTGTGTAAGTTTGTCGTGGATGCATTCTTGAAGGCGCAGCTGCTATGCTGAGACACAGGTTCAAGTAGCCGGATCCTAGCAAAGCCAGTGTCCCAGGCTGCACATCTGACAGCACTGCAGGAAAGCGGCTTGTGCACCACACTCTCACACTGCTGAAAATCAGCCTTGCATTCCATAGTGGACAATGAGAAGAGTATCATGTTCATTGCTGATCTGAGTTTGCAGTTGAGTTCAATACAGAGTGACCTTTCTTTTTTTCTTTTTTTCTGTGAATTTTTTGTTGATATCGTACTTTTTCTTTTCTTTCTTTTTTTTTTTTTTTTTGGTACTGGGGATCAAACTCATGACCTTGCGCTTGCCAGGCAGGCACTTAAGCTACTGAGCTAAAACCCCAGCCCATACTTTTTCTTTTTTAAAAAGAGTAGGTTTTTTTTTATTAATTTGTTGAAATTTTCTAAATATTTGGATATTTTGTCAAGTACTGTATATGAAATGCAATTATCTTTGCCTGTGTGGTGTTTGCCTATTTATTTATTTATTTATTTATTTATTTATTTATTTATTTTGTGTCAGCAATGAAACTCATGACCTCACACTTGCAAGGCATACTCTGTGCCACTGAATTATATCCCCAGCCTGCCTTTTAATTTTTTTTTGTCTTTTTGAGACAGTCTTGCCATGCAGTTCGGGCTGGCTTTGAGCTCACTTTGTAGCCCAGGCTGTTCTTGAACTTGCCTTAGCTTCCTGAATACTGGGATTATAAACATGAGCCACCACACAGGGTGCCTGCCTTTTTAGTTTATAATAGCTTTTCATTCTTTTTCTTTTAAGAGTTAGGGTCTTGCTTACTATGTTTTTCAGACTGGCCTTGAACTCCTTAGTCCAAGTGATCCTTCTCCCCAGTTTCCCAAGTAGCTTGGATGATAGACACATACAACTGTACCTGGCTCTTAAGATTTCATTTTAATTAATTAATGGATTAATTAACTTATTTAGAGCATTGTGCAAAAGTACAGAGTTCTTATATACTCCATCTCTACCAATGTTGTTGAATTACTTATGTTTTGCATTAATTTGATACATTTGTTACAACTGATGAATCAATATTGATATATGATAATTAACTAAAAAAACTCACTTATGTAGCCAGGCTGGCCTCAAACTTGCAGTGATCCTTCTGCCTCAGTCTCCTGAGTACTAGGATTACAGGCTTGTGCCACCATGCCTGGCTCACCCTTTGGGTTTTGACAAATGCATATCATGCATCGTCGCAAGATTGTACAGCATAGCTTCATTGCCTTGAAAAGGGGCAATTTATTTGTTCCCTCCCTAGTTCCAAATCCCTCACAACTACTGATATCTTATTGTTTCCATGGTTTTGTCTTTGTCAGAATGTCATATGGTGACATCATACAATACATAGTGTTTTCCACTAGATTCTGGCATTTACTAACACACATTCAGTGGTCTTCGATTGTCTTTTTTGAATCACATTTCTTTTTATCAGAAAATAAAATTGCATTCTATGGAAGGATATCTCAGTTGCTTCCAATCTTTTCAATATTTCAGCTAAGTGTATAGGTGTGTTACAGTGATTTTTTTTAAAATTTTCTGTATTTTATGATACTTTGACATCTTGGGGTCCTTGCTAATTAGGGAACAGACTGGTCCTCCTAGGAATGGCTAATTCCTAGAAGTAGCATAGGCTTTCTTGTGAGTGTGGCTTCCATATAAAATCCAGTCAATTCAAAAGGTGAAATTCCTGACTGTTTTCTTTAAATTTTGCACACCAAGTTAATATTTTCCTGTCTTAGTCATCCAATGCCAGGTTATAGGTAATTTAGGATAGCTTCTAATTCCCACAGCCCACTGAAAAAACCTGTTTACCTGGCACAGTCCATTTCTGTGAATAGCCATAATAAAAGTGTTTGCTGACTGACCTGTTGTTCTCCCATGTGGCTCGGAGTGGCTTGCCATGTGCCTGCCTGCTGTTTCTAGGGATCTGTGAGTATAAAAAGTCTTCATTTATAATAGTCATTTCCATGTCTGCGTGTTCTAACATATCTGATTAAAACAATTTTTGTATATTTAAAAATATGTGTAGTGGCATCTTATTGTTGTTTTAATTTGCAATTTCATGCTGATATATAATGTTGAACATATTTTCATATGCTTATTTGCCATCTGTATATCTTGGGAGGTGTCTGTTCAGATCTTTTGCCCATTTTTTAATTGGATTGTTTGCTTATTGTTGAGTTTTAAGTGTTCTTAGGATATTTTGATTCTAAATCCTTTATCTGTTATGTGTTTTGCAAAGATTTTTCTCCCAGTCTGTGGCTTGTCTTTTCATTCTCCAAACAGTATCTTTGGCAGAGCAGTAGTTTTTCATTTTAGTGAAATCCAGTTTATCAATTTTTTGCTTTTGGTGTTATATTAGAATGTTGTATTTATTATGTCATTTCTAAAACTCACCTAGTTTTCTCTTTAACTTCCAAGTTTAATAATATAATTTATAAAACTAAGTTAACATTTAGTTTTAGTTTTGCATTGCAGCTAGGTCTGTGATCCATTTTAAGTTAATTTTTGTGAGATGTATGAGGTCTGTATCTACATTAATTTTCTTTCATGTGGAGGTCTAGTGCTATTTGTAGAAAAGACTACCCTTTCTCCATTGAAGAGAAATCAAAGTATTCCCTTTCTCCATTAAAAGACTTTTGTTCCTTTGCCAAACATGGACAATATTTGGTGTATGTATTTCTGGGTTCTCTGTTCTGTTCTGTTGATCTATTTATCTACTTGTTCATCAATACCACACTGTCCAGTGTCCAGTGTTTTTAAGTCTCTATTTTTCTCCTATATTATTACATTAGTGATTCTGAATGTTTTGGCTTTCATTATTAAATTTCAAATCTTTTTTTATCAATATCTATAAAGTAACTATCTAGAATTTGTATTGTGAGTGCTTGTAATCTGTAGGTTGTATAGATGTCATGGAAGGTTGTCTTCAAAATAGCCACCCATACCTTCAGACATAGTAAGAATCAAACAAGACAGAACAGAATAGAACCAATAAAAACAAAACAATGAATTCAATAAAGGACTTCAAAACAAGATAGCAGTAAATCCAAAATGGCTACCATAATATATCTTCTTATCTCTGAAATTGCTGCCCATGCCATCAGATATAATAAAATCAAACAAGACAAAACATAATAAAACCCAACCCAACAAATCAATGAAAATGCTACAGGACTTCAAAACAAGATGATAGGGAATTAACAATGGCTACCATCTTCAGAAGGAGATCCCTCATAGATGCTACATTGAATATTGTTATCCCAGAATAGATGATCAGACTATTGGCTTTAGACCTACAAAGTCAGTGAAACACTAACCACTACAAGCATTAAATTGTATTTTACCTTAATAGCCATCATGGGAAGCTGTGTTTCTCCAGATCAACCAGCTGCTCACGGAGAGGGTGGAGGGTGGCTCTTCTTGTTTCCCAACCCATGCACCAGAAGGGACTGGCATATGGTTCTCCCCATAGCAGCCCATGCATGGCACTGATTCACAGGGAGGGCTTGCTTCTTGGTGACTTCTTGTTCTCTTCCTCCACAGTTCACAAATGGCACTGACTCACGGGAAAAGGCTGGCATTTGGCACTGCCTCACAGGGAGGTTTTCCTTCTTGTTGACTTCTTGTTCCATTCCCATGAAGTCTACAAATGGCCTAACTTTGAATATTTCTACCTATAAACATGGAATATCTCTCCATTTATTTAGAGCTTTGATATATTTCACTGGAGTTTGTACTTGTATATATCTAGTACATATTTTGTTATATTTATAGCTAAAAGTTTCATTTTGGGGGTTACTAATGAAATGCTGCTGTGTTTTACTTTCAAATTTTAATTGTTCATTATTGATGTATTGCCGGAGTCCAGCTGCGGCAGGGCTAGGGTTTCCCAAAGGTGGTCAGGGAGTCGGCGATTGAGAGACAGAAAACACTGTACACCAGTCTGTGAGTGAATCT